>CM066036.1:748553254-749070754 GCA_033557465.1 Ichthyophis bannanicus | reverse complement strand
ACTCCTTTCAAATGGCTGCACCCTTTTGTGGCAGGAAGCAATCCTGTAACTAGGACCTGTCCTCCAGGTGATGTAAAACCCTCTCGTACCAAGGAAGTTTCTCCAGGGCCATGTGCCCATGAAGGAAGGGTTTGGACAGCCGTTATAGTTGGTGATTCGATCATTAGGCATGTAGATAGCTGGGTGGCTGGTGGACGTGAGGATCACCTGGTAACATGCCTGCCTGGTGCGAAGGTAGCGGACCTCACGCGCCACCTAGATAAGGTCTTAGATAGTGCTGGGGAGGAGTCTGCTGTCTTGGTACATGTCGGTACCAATGACATAGGAAAATGTGGTAGGAAGGTTCTGGAGACTAAATTTAGACTTTTAGGTAAGAAGTTGAAATCCAGAACTTCCAGGGTAGCGTTCTCCGAAATGATTCCCGTTCCACGTGCAGGACCCAAAAGGCAGGCAGAGCTCCGGAGTCTCAATACGTGGATAAGACAATGGTGCGGAGATGAGGGTTTTGGATTTGTTAGGAACTGGGGAACATTCTGGGGAAAGGAGGGGCTCTTCCGAAGGGATGGGCTTCACCTTAACCAGGATGGAACCAGGCTGCTGGCATTAACCTTTAAAAATGAGAGAGAGCAGCTTTTAAACTAGTTAATAGGGGAAAGCCGACAGTCGCCCAAGAGCGGATGGTTCGGAAGAATGTATCCTTGAAGGATACTACCAAAAGCAGAGAGGTTCCAAAAAAGAGTAAAGTAGCCCAAATGCCCTCGAGTATGGAGCAGACAGAGCTTAAAGATCCCAAATTAACCATGTCTACCAATAGCCAAATTAATATGAATAAAATATAGTCTCTAAAATGCTAGTATGCAAATGCTAGAAGTCTAAAAAATAAGATGGGAGAGTTAGAATATATAGCACTAAATGAGAGGTTAGATATGATTGGAATATCAGAGACATGGTGGAAGGAGGACAACCAGTGGGACACTGTGATACCTGGGTACAAACTATATCGTAATGATAGAGCTGATCAAATTGGTGGAGGGGTTGCGCTCTATGTTAGAGAGGGCATTGAGTCAGAAAGGATTAAAGTTTTGCAGGAAACAAAATTTGCTGTAGAATCTCTATGGATTGAAATTCCATGTAAAAAGGGGAAGGCGATGGCAGTGGGAGTGTACTATCAACCACTGGGCCAGAATGAACAAATAGATGATGAAATGCTCAAAGAAATCAAGGAAGCTAACAAAAGTTACAGTGCAGTAATAATAATGGGTGATTTCAATTACCCCGGTATCGACTGGGTCAATGTCACGGCAGGACATGCTAGGGAGATAAAGTTCCTAGATGATATAAATGACTGCTTCTTGGAGCAGCTGGTTCATGAACCGACCAGAGGGGAAGCCATATTAGACCTGGTCCTTAGTGGAACACCAGATCTAGTGCAAGAGATAAGGGTGTTGGGGCCACTTGGCAATAGTGATAATAGCATGATCGCGTTTGATTTATTTAGTGGAGGAGGGATAGTACGGAAATCCACAGTACTACCTTTTAACTTTCGAAAGGGAGACTATGATAAAATGAGGAAAATAGTTAAGAAAAAACTAAAAGGAGCAGTTGCAAAGGTTAAAGACTTACATCAAGCTTGGGTGTTGTTGAAAAATACTATCTTGGCAGCCCAGACCAGCTATATACCACGCTTTAAGAAAAGTGGAAGGAAGTCCAGCATGGTTTAAAGATGAGGTCAGAGAGGCTGTTGTTGCCAAAAAAGCATCTTTCAGGAAATGGAAAAAAGAGTCAAACAATGAAACCTGGAAACTGCACAAGCACTGGCAAATCAAATGCAAGGCATTGATAAAGCAGGCAAAGGGAGAATTTGAGAAGAAGCTTGCTGTGGAAGCAAAAACGCGAAATAAAGATTTTTTCAAGTACATTCGTAGCAAAAAACCTGTGAGAGAGTCAGTTGGTCCATTAGATAATAGAGGAGTTAAAGGGGCACTAAGAGGCGACAAGGCGATAGCCGAGAGACTGAATGAATTCTTTGCTTCAGTCTTTACTGAGGAAGATGTAGGGATGTTACCCATGACTGAAGTGGTATTTAAAGGTGCGGAAGAATTGAAGGAAATATCGATACATCGGGAAGATGTATTACAACTATTAGATAAAGTGAAGAGTAGTATATCACCTGGGCCGGAAGGTATACATCCAAGGGTGTTGAAAGAACTGAAATATGAGATTGCAGACCTGCTATTAGTAATCTGTGAACTATCATTAAAATCATCTCTAATACCTGAAGATTGGAGGATCGCCAATGTAACGCTAATTTTTAAAAAGGGTTCCAGGGGTGATCCGGGAAACTACAGACCGGTGAGCCTCACGTCAGTACAGGGAAAAATGGTAGAAACCATCATAAAGAATAAAATTACTCAGCATGTAGATAGTCATGGCCTAATGGGAGACAGCCAACATGGCTTTAGACAAGGAAGATCTTGTCTTACTAATCTGTTATGTTTTTTTTGTAAGTGTGAATAAACAGGTGGACAGAGGTGAGTCGGTTGATATAGTGTATCTGGACTTTCAGAAAGCCTTTGACAAGGTCCCTCATCAGAGACTTTTGGCAAAACTAAAGAGTCATGGGATAGGAGGCAGTGTACTACTGTGGATCAAGAACTGGTTTAAAAGATAGAAAGCAGAGGGTTTGGGCTAAATGGCCAATTTTCCCAATGGAGAAAGGTGAATAGTGGTGTACCCCAGGGATCTGTGCTGGGTCCGCTGCTTTTTGACATATTCATAAATGACCTGGAAAGTGGAATAACGAGTGAGGTTATCAAATTTGCAGATGACACAAAACTATTTAAAGTTGTTAACACCCAAGAGGATTGTGGAAAATTGCAAGAGGATCTTGATAAATTAGAAGACTGGGCATCAAAATGGCAGATGAAATTTAATGTGGTCAAGTGCAGAGTTATGCACCTAGGGAAGAACAACCCAAACTACTGTTACACAATGCAAGGTTCCACATTACGAACCACCACCCAGGAAAAAAATTTAGGCGTCATTGTGGATAACATGTTAAAACCCTCGGCCCAGTGTGCAGCAGCAGCAGTCAAGAGAGCAAATAGAATGCTAGGTATCATAAGGAAAGGAATGGAAAATAAAACAAAAGATATTATAATGCCTCTATATCGTACCATGGTGAGACCGCACCTTGAATATTGTGTGCAATTCTGGTCGCCGTATCTTAAAAAGGATATAGAGTTATTAGAAAAGGTTCAGAGAAGAGCCACCAAAATGGTAAAGGGGATGGAAGGATACTCCTATGAAGAAAGGCTAAAAAGGTTAGGGCTCTTTAACCTGGAAAAGAGACGGCTGAGGGGAGATATGATAGAAGTCTATAAATTAATGAACGGAGTGGAACGGGTAAACGTAGATCGATTGTTTACATTATCAGAATATAGAAAGACTAGGAGACATGCTATAAAGCTACAGGGTAAACTATTTAAGACTAAGAAAAGAAAATATTTTTTCACTCAACTCTGGAATTTGTTACCGGAGGATGTAGTAAAGGCTGTTAGTGTAGCTGGGTTTAAAAAAGGTTTGGACAAGTTCCTGGAGGAAAGGTTCATAAACCATTATTAAGAAGGGACCCAGGATATCAATGCTTGACCCAGTACAAGCATTGTGGAACCTGTGTCTTTTGGGGAAACTGCTAGGTACGTATGACCTAGATTGGCCACTGTTGGAAACAGGATACTGGGCTTGATGGACCTTGGTCTGACCCAGTATGGCATATCTTATGTTCTTATGCCCCCACGCAACTGGTGGGTCAGCCGTACGTGTGGTAGTGGGTCCCACGGTCTTCTCGGAGCAGCAGTAGGGGGAGGTTGGAAGCGGCGGGGATGCCCCCGCTAGCCCCAATCCCTCCCTACCTCCCGCCTGCTTGCTTGCTTGCTTCTGCCCCTCCACGTGGGGAGGTCCCAGGCCTCGGGCACCGGGTCGCATCAGTGGCGGTCGCCGCCTCCGCGCTTGTTAATGATCTTTCCGCAGGTTCACCTACGGAAACCTTGTTACAACTTTTACTTCCTCTAGATAGTCAAGTTTGATCGTCTTCTCGGCGCTCCGCCAGGGCTGTCGCCGACCCCGGTGGGGCCGATCCGAGGACCTCACTAAACCATCCAATCGGTAGTAGCAATGGGCGGTGTGTACAAAGGGCAGGGACTTAATCAATGCGAGCTTATGACCTGCACTTACTGGGAATTCCTCGTTCATGGGAAATAATTGCAATCCCCGATCCCTATCACGAACGGGGTTCAGCGGGTTACCCGCATCTGTCGGTGAAGGGTAGACACACGCTGATCCTTTCAGTGTAGTGCGCATGCAGCCCCGGACATCTAAGGGCATCACAGACCCGTTATTCCTCAATCTTGTGTGACTGAAGTCCACTTGTCCCTCTAAGAAGTTGGACGCCGACCGCTGGGGGTTGCGTAACTAGTTAGCATGGAAGAGTCTCGTTCGTTATCGGAATTAACCAGACAAATCGCTCCACCAACTAAGAACGGCCATGCACCACCACCCACAGAATCGAGAAAGAGCTATCAATCTGTCAATCCTTTCCGTGTCCGGGCCGGGTGAGGTTTCCCGTGTTGAGTCAAATTAAGCCGCAGGCTCCACTCCTGGTGGTGCCCTTCCATCAATTCCTTTAAGTTTCAGCTTTGCAACCATACTCCCCCCCGGAACCCAAAGGCTTTGGTTTCCCGGAAGCTGCTCGGCAGGTCATGGGAATAACGCCACCGGATCGCTAGTCGGCATCGTTTATGGTCCGAACTACGACGGTATCTGATCGTCTTTGAACCTCTGACTTTCGTTCTTGATTAATGAAAACATTCTTAGCTAATGCTTTCGCTTTGGTTCGTCTTGCGCCGGTCCAAGAATTTCACCTCTAGCGGCACAATACGAATGCCCCCGGCCGTCCCTCTTAATCATGGCCCCAGTTCCGAAAACCAACAAAATAGAACCAGAGTCCTATTCCATTATTCCTAGCTGAAGTATTCAGGCGACCAGCCTGCTTTGAACACTCTAATTTTTTCAAAGTAAACGCTTCGGGCCCCCGGGACACTCAGTCAAGAGCATCGGGGAGGCGCCGAGAGGCAGGAGCTGGGACAGGCGGTAGCTTGCCTCGCGCGGACCGCCAGCTCAATCCCAAGATCCAACTACAAGCTTTTTAACTGCAGCAACTTTAATATACGCTATTGGAGCTGGAAATTTTGCGTTTATTTATACAAGCAACAAAAAGTACCAAAAACAAAACAGCCTACACATCGAACAAAACCAAAAGCGCCCTCACCCTCCAACATAGTCCCTCAGAAAAAGCAAAGCAGAAAAAGACCATGAGCAACCAAAAAGCAAAGCAATCCCAAAACCAACCCCAACACCCTCCAAACCCACAACAACCCCACAGCAAAACAAAATATATAATAAAGCATACATAAGCAGCCCCCCTCCAACCCCCACCCCCAACATAACTACTACACTATCAAGCACCTCAAACTAAGGACAAATCAAAAGGAAGGCACAATCCGCCAAACCCCCAACAAAATCCCACATAAAGCAACAAACAAAAAGGGGGGAAAAGGGATGTGAAAACACAACACAACCCCGTCCCCACCTTCCCTTCATATATATATATATATATATATATATATACAATAAACAGAAGTAGCAAAACCCCCCCCCCCCCCCCCCCACATTTCAAACCAAGTTTGGCAGAAGCCACAGCTGGAACTCAAACGTGTGACCTGCTGCTCCTAAATGTAATAGCTGTGTGTATTGTACCACACTGTTGGCACCCCAGAGGGACAACCAAGGGGAAGGGACCACTAGAGACCTGTAAGTCCCACAAGGAGAAAAACCCACCCAACGCCCCTCAAGGCTCACAGAGGACGGAAGGTGAGGTGACGCCACAGACGCTCCCAACGGTGGGCCTCAACCACCTCCTCTCGCGTTGTGCCAAGCTGAATACCTCCCCCAAGATATCCCACACCACCTCATCAAGGGGTAGGACCAACCCCCGGGCCGAGACGTGACAGCGGGCCTGCCACAGATGGTAACAAACCAGGGCCGTGATCAAGAAGAGGGTCTCGGGATCCTGTCGTGGGGGAACAGACCAGGCCCCGTAGACCCACTCCGCATAAGACAAGCAGGAAAGGTCGCACAGGCAGAGGGCAGCAGAGACCCTCCTGCAGGCTCGGACGTTAAAGGGGCACTGCAGGAGGAAATGCTCCATGGTCTCCAGCTTCCCTCCGCACTCCACCCGCGGACAGCCTTGATCGGCCTGGCACCTATACTTAAGGTTACACCTCACATACAAGCGCCCCTGGAAAGACAACCAGGCCACATCCCAGACCTTCTTCGGCAGCCGAGGGGAATTCAGCAGCCGAAGGCCCCGTTGCATCACCAGTGTTGGACAGTCCCTCAGGGCTCACCGTGGTTGACAGTGAGAGGTGAGCACCATCCGATACAAGCCCTTGCGCCCTAATGACTGGGCGAGAGGGTCAGACACTCCCCAACGCCGGACTAGCCCCACCATCGTAAACACAAATGATGGGGCCACTTCCCGACGCCTACGTACACAAGGCACCGAGGCAGCCCCCTCCCACTTCTCCCAGAAGCACGAGAACCACCCCCGGTACGAGGCTGCCCACCAAGAACCGCCCCCTCCCTCATCCTATCTAAGTGAAAAGACATGGACAAAATCAACAAGAACACAAGGGGGTGCAACATACCCAAACCACCCTCTGCCCGGCTCAGGCAAGCAATGTTGCACTGGACCAGGTTCAGGCGGTTGCCCCACAGAAACTGAAAGAACAACGAAGACATAGACGCAGCACAAGACACCGGCAGGACAAAGACAGTGGCAACATGCAAGAAGAGGGGAAGCAGCAACGTCCTGAGGAGCCGAATCTTCTCCTCATACGTGCACCTCCACCCCTTCCAGCGCTGCACCAGAAACCGTGCACCATCAACACACTGCTCCAAGTTTGACACCGCACAGTCCTCTGCGCCAAAGACGAGGCCCAAAACACGGATCTCTTCCTGGGGAGGAGGAAAGGGAGCGCAGGAGGGCGAGGAGGACCCGGCAGGCCCCAACCACAGCGTCTGACACTTGCCGTGATTCACAACTGATTGGGAAACTGCCGAGTACTCCGCCAAAGCATCCTGCAAGGCCACCACCCCCTCAGGGCCGTCCACATAAACTGAGATGTCATCGGCGTAGGCCACCACAGTCACCGGAGGCGCCTCCAGGCCCCGCAACCCCGCCGAGGACAACCTCTGGAGGAAGGGATTGAGGGAGAAAACATACAGCAGGGGGCTCAAAGGGCACCCCTGCCGCACCCCCTAGGCGACCTGAAAAGGCCGTCCGAGCCACCCGTTAATCAACGGGAAGCTCACCCCCCCTCGGTACAACACCTGCAACAGGAAGAGGAAGCCCGCAGGAAGCCTGAAATAGCGGAGCACCACCCACAGGTACCAATGACTGACGCGGTCAAAGGCCTTGGACTGATCCAAGGAGACCAACCAGTGTTCCCGTTGAATCGTCCAGCCTCGTTCCACCATCTCACAAACCGTGGCGGCAGCGTCCAGAACCCCTGTCCCCTGAACCGAACAATACTGAAGAGGGGACAGCAAAGCGCCCGACACCTCTACCAGCCGGGTGGCCAAACACTTGGCCAGAATCTTCCGGTCCGCGTTCAGAAGAGAGAGCGGCCGCCAGCAATCCAGAGAACTATCATCCTTCCCCTTGGAGAGCAAGAGGAGGACGGACTCGCGAAATGACTGGGGGGAGAAATCCCGTTGCCATGACCTCGTCTTTGGCGCAGAGGACTGTGCGGTGTCCAACTGGGAGCGGTGTGTTGATGGTGCACGGTTTCTGGTGCAGCGCTGGAAGGGGTGGAGGTGCACGTATGAGGAGAAGATTCGGCTCCTCAGGACGTTGCTGCTTCCCCTCTTCTTGCATGTTGCCACTGTCTTTGTCCTGCCAGTGTCTTGTGCTGCGTCTATGTCTTCGTTGTTCTTTCAGGAGGTCAGGAAGGGGGCCAGCTGGGCCATGAAAACACGATAGAACTCCACAGGGAGTCCATCGGGCCCAGGCACCTTCCCCACCGGCATGGCGCAAATCGCCCTCTCCACCTCCACCTGCTGAATAGGAGGAGCGAGTGCATCCACCTGCATCTGAACCGCAGCGGAATACACCGGAGGAAGGCCCAAATACTCCCGGATCCCTGTGAGGTCAACCGGGTGATCCCCAAACAGGTCAGAAAAGTATTCCCCTACCAACCTCAAAAGATCCTCCGTGGAGGTGCACAAGGCGCCGCCAGAGTCCCACAGGGCCACCACCTCCCTACGCTGGACCTGCTCCTTACAACTGAGGAAGGGGTCAGTGGAGACGACCTTACCGGCTGCCCCCTCAAAGCAAAGAGGCGTGACGATTGTAAAGCAGGCCGCGAAGCTGCCTGCGCCTCCTCCTGTGCCGCCCCATGAGACACCAAGCGATCCAGCCCCCTCCGGAGGATGGAATAAGTGAGGTAGCGTGACCGCGCAATGGAGGTGCCCTGAGAGTGGAAGAGTTTCCGAGCACGATCCTTCACCACATCCTACCAAGCACCAAGGGAAGGAAACACACACAGGAGGGACTCCTGATCTGCGAGGAAGGCCAGGAACTCCTGCACCACCTCTGAATGGGATAACAGTTCCACATTCAGCCTCCACAGACCAGGGCCCTGACTGAGCTCCACCTGGGCAAGAAAGGACACAGAGAGGACACAGTGGTCCGAAAAGTCCACTGCCTGCAGTCGCGGAGGGGAATACTCCGCCCTGGAACTCACATAGATGCGTTCGATCCAGCTCCTGCAGGCCCCGCGGTGAAAGGTGAAACCCGGTGACCGAGGAAAGGACTGATGGTAAACGTCCACCAGATCAGCCGTCCGGGCCAACTCTGCCAAAAAGAGGCCATCGTAACTTGGGGGTGAACGGGCCACCCCTCGGTCCTGGGCCAGGGTGGTGGTGTTAAAATCCCCAGCCAGGACCACCAATCGGGAGGTGTGTAAGTAGGGGCGGATGACTCTAAACAAGGCCTTCTGCGCCAACTTAGACTGAGGGTCGTAAACCACCACGAAATGAAACCGGAGAGACCCACGGCAGCCGTCCAACAACAGACAATGGCCCTTCTCCAACTCCCACACGTACTCAACATGGAACATATATGACATGAACAAAACAGCCACTCCCGCATAGGGCTCGGCTGCAAGAGACCAGTAGGAAGGGCCCCACCTCCACTCTCGCTTTGCCCCATGGAGGCAAGCAAGCGAGGTCAGCCTGGTCTCCTGCACAAAGATTACATCAAATCCTCTCGTGGAAAGAAAAGCATAGGCCGCAGCCCGGGCCTGGTCACTGAAAATACTTGCCACATTCACCGTGGTGCACGAGAATGCAGGAATGGACGCCATATCTATTCCATGTTAAGATCCCTTTTCCTCCTCTTCTGACCCTCCCCAGGGTCACCCGACTCCCGCTTAAAAGATAAGCCAGGGATCACCACCCCACCCTCAGGATCTGTCTCAACCACCTCGCAGATCTCCTCCCCCTGCTCCACCCGGTCCCCCCAAGGAACACCGACAGCCCCAGCACCACCAAGCAAAGCTGCACCAGGGACTGCAACCGGCTCCTCCAAAGGAGCAGGCGGAAACAGGTCAGGACTCAGAGAAGCGTCCTCCCTAGTGAGGTCCACCACAGGTACCCCCCCCCCCCACGGACACAGACGCAGACACAGACAAGGTGCCCACCCCCTCGGAGGTGGAGGCGTCCTCCGGTCCAACAGGGGGCTTCTGCTCAGAGACCGCAACACCGAAGTGGCTGTAACTGCCCATCTTCCCCCACCAGCCCCAGCAGCCTCTCCAGGACTACCACCGGAAGCTGGACAGAAGGGCCCTTTTGACCACGATGGCACTGAGACCGCTTTGTGGTCTGTGGTCGCTGGGGAAGGGGGCCAGACCCCACCCCGAATTGCGCAGCAGCCCTCAAAGGAGGCCCTGCCTCTGACGGCAACCCCTCCTCCGCCTCTGCCACATCCTGCGCCAAGAAGATGATGCGATTGGCATCCAATGGGGGCTCCACCGCCAACAGGGGGGTGGTAGCCCACCTCTTCTTCTTGACGGAGCATTTCTGGAGGGGGACTGAAGTCCACTCCTCAGGCGGCTCTACCCTAGCCCTACTAACCTGACCAGTGCTGCCCTCCTCCACCACATTGACTACCACCCCAGACCTATCCTGCTCCTGTGGCCTACCCAATTCCCCACCCACAGGCACCTCCACCAGCGGAATGACCTCAACTGCGCCTCCGGGGCTCCCAGGCACCTCCTGAGAGGGAACCCCAACAGGAACCCTCCCCACAGGAGCCAGGGATGGAGCAAGAGCCTCCCCACCCAGCATATCGTGGGACGCAGAGGGGCAGCGTGCAAAGGGGTGCCCAAACTCCCCACAAAGGTTGCACCGGATGTCACCACACCCGGACGCTGTCAGACGGCTGCCTGGGTGAGAATCTTCACAGTCTTGGCAAGTGCATATATCTATATGATTTGCAAGGTATTGTGGGCAATGCAGTTCATTCACACCAGACACAGCTGCTCACAATAATTAGTTGTGCTTTTGGGTAAAGCCAATAAGATATTTATTTATGGGGTTATTTCTCCCAACACAGATATGCTTGGTAGCACATAAATCAGGTTACTTGCTTCCAGTGTTTAACTTGGAAAAACAAAGTCAAAATCAGGAAAACAACATTCAAACTTGTTAGCTAATGTTTTCTTAGCATATATCAAACAACAAACGAAAAGCCACAAAGAAAGAAAAAAACTGTTCTTTTCAGGTTAACTTCTGATAACTTCCCACATAGATTCAGAAGTGATTCTCTCCTAGCTCACAAGCAATTAGGTAAGGCTCAATTGCTAGCAGTTATCCAGCTGAAACCCCTTAGCTGGCTTGCTTTCTACAGCGTGGCCAGAAATCCTACACAGGAGCTTTTCTGAGTAGATTAAAGAACAAGTTTGTATTTCTTTGTGATGGTTGCTGTACTTTATAACAGAAAATCACCAAAGGAGTTTGGAAAGAGAGCAGTCCATATAAACACATTCTTCATCTGCAATCATTCCCCCTTCTTCAACAAGCATGGGTTCAATATCATGGATTGGCACAGATGAATCTCTCAATGGAGCACTTTCAGGAGAATACTTGTTTCCCTGCTGTCTTTCAAGGTTATAGCTAGGGCATAGATCAGTGTTCATACCTGAGCTTCCATTGCTGTTAGAGTTCCTCTCTATATAGCCTGGCCAGTATGTAGTCCAGTTCTTATGTCCAGCCTTCCAATCCAGATCCCTGGACACTGGATCTCTCTTCACATACCTTCTGGCACAGGTCTTAGGGTCCCTTCCACGTGCAGCCGTCTCCCTCACAGGTAGCGTCTGGAGTTTCCTAGCTCTGCAGCACCATTCCTCTGGCTTTCCCCAGTCCAATGGTGTATGCTGGCCCTTGAAATGCCTCCCAGTATACGTACTGCTCTGGACTCTTCTAGACCTCTCAAAGGCTTTTCTCTTCCTTCTTCCAAAGGGTTTCTTTCCTTCTCTGTCCGTCCGGTTTGGCTTCTGCTTCTGATGATCCTTCAGATGAAACTGATGATCAAGCTCAAGCTGATTCTCAGGATAATGAGGATAATTCTCTGTAGAATAAACTCTACCTTTATTCTGCCTAGATGAGTGCTCCCCCCTAATACAGCGCAGCTGTGCTGAATCAGGCCTGCCCTTTGAGATGAAGTGCTTAGGGATTACCTCATAGCCCTCCTGATTGAACACACACGTTTCCCACTTCAGCTCCTCTAATGGCTGTTGGAGGAAACCTGGTGCATTCTGGGACTGGTAGTCTTTTATGGGAAAATTCTGTTTTCTTATTTCTACCAGAACTGACAGGTTGCTTGTTCAGAGTCACTTCACCTTTTCTATAGCTCCTTCCTGAGCTATGATAAGCTTCCTTATCACAACGCACTATGGCCCTTGCCACCGCAACGAGTGCAATCCTGCACGGGACAAGACATGCTCAGATGATGAAATGAGCCACACCGGTGACACTCCCGGGGTTGCCTGGGGTAGTGGCACAAGAAGCGATCTCGGCCGATGAAGCCCGCGGATGGCACATGTTGCACCATATTTCCTACCTCTCATAAGCGGACCCTTCCCTTCCACGACCCATCCCACGACCCGGACCACAGCCCTTGGTCAGGGGTGTGAGGAGTTCAGAGTGCAGAGACAACCAGAAAGCCACATCTTGCTCTGGGAGCAATTCATTCCAAACCAGGATGGCAACCGGCACCACCCCCTGACGAGATATGGGCACAACACGAAAGTTGACCCACCTGTCCTGCCCCCTCTGCTGCTGATACTTCTCCCAAATGACCTCTAAGCCCCGGCGCAGCACAAAGCTAACGTCATACTCTGTGGAGGTACTCAGATGGATAAAGGCATAGAGGTCTCCTGGGAGAAACCCTAGCCCCAGAACCATCTGGAGGACTTCCTCCCTCATAGGAGGGGGCCCCTCCCCAGCCCACCGGATTTGCGCCACGTTGAAGTGCCAGACCTCACCCCCGTCACCAAGAACCCCCCAGCAAACCCCCTACCACCATCACCACCAGCAGCACCACCACCCCTAACCCCAGTAGAAACTGAGGGCCGACAACCATCCCGTCCCCCAGAGGATCCCCTCATGACAGCTGCGAAGGACCTGGGGGCCGGCATCTGATCCCCATCTCCCCCTGGAGAAACAGTGCCATCAGCCAAAGGCTGCTGCTCCACCTGCCGCTCCACCTCCAACACCCTCCCCCCCCCCCCCAGGTCCTCCTCAGCCAGCCCTCCCACCAGCTGAGAGTCTGTGGGGCTAGAAATTATCATATTCAATAACTGAGAATCAGTCACACTTCCCCCCCAACACCACCCCCATCTTCCTCCCGCTGCATCAGGTCCTCCAGCATATCGGGGCGGGCCAAAGACACCCCCACTTCCCCAGGCAGAGAGGGAGCATCCCCCTGTAAAAGAACCTTGGAAAGAACCACACCAGCACCCCCCAACCCTAGCACACCCTCACTCACCAATTGGAGTACAACAACATCTGTAGCTCCATCCCCAAAAGACCTCAAAAGGGCCCCCTCCGGAGATGGGCAGGGGAGCATGGCACCATGCTCTCCCACACCATTACCATCCCCTCCAACCGCCCCTGGGCAGGGAACAGCTGGATACACACTCTGGGCTACCGTCCCCATTGACTGCAATGGGGAAATAGTGATATCAGCAGCTCCGCCCCCCGAAGACCCTGGAAGGGCCTCTCCAGGGGGCAAGCAGGGGAGCATGGCCTCACCCAAACCCAACGTGCCACCAGTCCGTCTGCCCCCCCCCCAGGCAAACAATAGCTGATAATGTCCCCCCAGCAACCTTCCCCATTACAGTCAATGGAGGAACCATGATGCCCGTAGCTCCGCCCCCGAGGACCCAGGAGGGACACCTTCTGAGGGCAAGCAAGGGAGCATGACCCCACCTGAAACCAACCCACCCCGAACCCCTCTAGTCCCCTCTACACAAGAAACAGCATGTGATGTACCCCCAGCAGCTTTCCCCATTGAAATCAATGGAGGAGCTGCGATATCCAGCGCTCCGCCCCCCCCCCCGAGGACCCTGGAGGGACCCCTCCGTAGGGCAGGCATGGGAGCATGGCACTACCCGATCCTAACTCACCCCATCCCGTCCGACCCCTCCCCCCCCCCCGGGCAGGGAACAGCTGAAAATGTCCCCCCAGCCGACTTCCCCATTGACTTCAATGGGGAAATAGTGACACCAACAGCTTCACCCCCCGGAGATCTCGGGGGCTCCCGACCAACAGCATGCCTCAGAGGCAGGGCTCCAATCCCATCCATACCCAGGGAAACCCCCAGCACCTCCCCTGGCGAGAAACTCCCCCATTGTTACCTGCGCTACATTCCCCATAGGGAACAATGGGGAAGTGACAGACTGCCTTACTCGGTCCCCCCCCACGCCTTCTCAAGCGACCTCCCGCAACAGTGAAGGCAGAGAGGTCTACAAAATCCCCTCCAACCTTCCCACCAACCTCACCCACCACCCCCGAATCCCGCCGGGACCTAGCAAACGCCACAGACCCATCAGACATGACAGCTGGAACCACGGGGGCCCGGGAAGGTAAAGGCTGCCGCGCTTCTTTCCCCTCCACCACCCCCTTCCCCCCCAAAAAAAAAGCAAACCTGGAAGGAACCCCCGAGGACAAAACAACTGGAAACCCACCCCCCACAACCGCAGAAGACTTACCATCCCGATGGGCAGCTCCCTCCTTTCCAGCGGAGAATAGCAATGGCTGGAAACCATGCTTACTGGTGGCCGCGGCTCCAGCAGGGAGGGAGCTCCTGTGAGCCGGGCCCCCACCAGAACCCCGCCGGGGCTGTCATGCAGCACCCTGGGGGACAGCCGGAGCAGCAAACTGACCCTCAGAGGGTCCACACGGCAGCCCAGGCACATCGGACAAACAAACAGAGGCAGAGGAAGAAGGTGGCATTTTAACAGAACCCACCAAAACGGGAGCAGGGGCAGCCAATCCCAGCTGCCCAGAACAGCTGTCAGTCCTGCAGGGGCGGGATTTCGCCGAATCGGAAGTCCCACTCAAGAACGCCGAGGGGTCATCTTTACTAGGTACCAAGGAGTCAGTCTGCAGCAAATCACCAGCAGGCAACAGTTCCAGTCTTCCCTCCTTCTCTCCAGCAGATGACACCCTGGAATTGACAGCAAAAGGACCCACAGCAGCCCTTCCAGAACCAGCAAGCAGGTAGGTAACAGGAATTAAAGGATTACCACCCTCTCCACTTGTAGCCCGTGTATTCTGTCCCTGTACTGCAGAGACATCCAATGAAGGCACACCAGACTCCTCACCACCACCGGCTCCCATGGATGACAGCACTGAAGGTGCAGATGGTCCCTCCATGGCTCCCCCAAGACCAGGAGCACTCCTCACCACCGCCATGAGGGACTGCCAACGATCTTGATTAGCGAAAACTTCCTTCAGGGAGCCACAGCCACAACCACGGAGGTAGGTAATCCATTGCTGCTTCTGGCGAAGAACCCCCTTCAGCCTCTTCACCTCCCCCCCGGAGGCTGCATAGAGCAGCCAGAGAAGAAGGATCCCGACAAAGGCCCTCCAGGAGGCGATGACGGTCCAGCAAACCCTCAACTTCAGTCTCCAGGCCCTTCAACAGACGGACAGAGGCAACGACCTCCTCAGGTAAGACAGCAGGGGCTGGGAAGCACTCTTCCAGCCCACCCTCATCCTCACTGCTGGAGGAGACATCCTCCATGGCCCAGGGAGGGAGGACAGGGCCCACATCAACAGCAGAGGGAACCACAGGGGGCCCACCCAAGGGCCTCTCCTGCCCCCCATCCGGCACCAGGGCTTGCAGGGCCCCAGGCAGCACCTCCACAGAGGCTCTCGGGACAGGCAACCCTGCTCCTGCCTCCTCCAGAATGGAGGCAGCCCCAGGCAAGGAGCCACCTCCAGTCTCCCCCACAGCACTCCCCGCTGGGGAGCCTGCTTGGAAGCGCCCTGCACAGGCGGACCCTGTGCAGGCATGGACCCACCCAGTCAGGTAGGCCCAGAATCCTGGGCCTCTCCTGCCGGAGGTCCAGGACCACGCAGCATAGTCGGGCTAGACTAGGACCCCAGCCACCTGAGGAGAGCATCCGAACTAACCTCCTTCACCTACGATGGCTGGGGAGCGACTGAATTACCGTGGCTGCTGGCACCAGACTTGCCCTACAATGGATCCTCTTTAAAGGATTTAAAGTGTACTCATTCCAATTACAGGGCCTCGAAAGAGTCCTGTATTGTTATTTTTCGTCACTACCTCCCCGAGTCGGGAGTGGGTAATTTGCACGCCTGCTGCCTTCCTTGGATGTGGTAGCCATTTCTCAGGCTCCCTCTCCGGAATCGAATCCTGATTCCCCGTTACCCGTAGTCACCATGGTAGGCGCGGAAAGTACCATTGAAAGTTGATAGGGCAAACATCCGAATGTATCGTCACCGTCACGCAGATGTGCGATCAGCCCGAGGTTATCTAGAGTCGTTGGGGCAAGGTACTTCAGGCCGGAAGGTCGGGGGTTCAAATCCCACTAGAGGACAGCAACCTTGGGCCGGAAGGACTGGGGTTTCTAGTCCCACAGGTGCTCCTTGTGGTCTTGGGCAAGCCACTTAACCCTCCATAGCCTATGTTCCCTGTAAAATAGTTATCTCCAAGTTATAATGCCCTGTTCAATGTAATTTCAGTTTGTTCAATGTAAACCTCACTGATGCAGAATAGCGCGGTATATAAGAGAATGTAAATAAAATAAATAAATAAAAATAAGTACCATCGAAAGTTGATAGGGCAGACATCCGAATGTATCGTCGCCGTCATGCAGATGTGCGATCAGCCCGAGGTTATCTAGAGTCACCAAAGAGGCCGGGCGAGCCCAGATTGGTTTTGGTCTGACAAATGCACGCATCCTGGGGGGTCAGCGCTCGTCGGCATGCATTAGCTCTAGAATTACCACAGTTATCCAAGTAACGGATGGAGCGATCAAAGGAACCATAACTGTTTAATGACCCATTCACAGTTTCACTGTACCGGCCGTGTGTACTTACACGTGCATGGCTTAATCTCTGAGACAAGCATATGCTACTGGCAGGATCAACCAGGTAGCCATGCCGAACGGTCGGTGGTACGTGCGTGCGCGTGTCTCGGTGGGGGAGAGACGTGATGATGACGCCACGGCCCGACTTCCACTCTGAACGGCAGCACGGGCCTTGGCACAGCAAGGGGAGAGGATGCGGTGGGGGGGGGTGTCTTGGAGGAACGGCTGCCGGAGGAGCGCAGGCACCTCGGAGGGCGGTAGCACCAAACCTCCACCCCGGACGCGGGGCAGGGGGAGACGCTCGCGCGCCCCTGCACGACGTGGGCGGCTGGGAGAGCTGAGGGACGACTCAGACTCCCACGGAATGGGCACAGGCTGTGGGCGGCGGCAAGCACTGCTTGCCTTGCCCACGGAGGAGTGGGAGGTCCCGAAAGGGCAGGGAGGAAACACCTTGCCTGAACACCGGACATGCCAGTCCGCAAGGGCACTCCCTATTCAGGACTGACTTGTCAAATCAATCGCGTCGGAGAGTAACACGGGGAGCAGGAGAGACATGGCTCGAAAGGAAGCCGGGCCTACGACTGGGGCTGGGCACGGATGGCCCAACGATGGGGGTGGCAGGAGCTCTGGATGACATACGAAGGAGAGACCGTGGGACGAACAGCGTGCGGTGTTGCGCGCCGTCAACATATGTAGAGTGGAACCCCTCCTCCTGGTCCACCTCTGCAAATCGGGATGCCAACCGGCACCGGGAGAAGCGTGCCGCGCCTGCCCGGGCCCTGGAACTCCCGCTTGGGCGAGGGCGGCCGAGATGACCTCATCGGGACTTCCGTTTGATGTCGGCGCCGACATGTGCAAAGAGTGGAACCCCTCCGCTCTGTCCACCTCTATAAATCGGGATGCCGCCGGCAGCGGGGGAAGCGTGCTGCCCCTGCCCAGGCCCTGGAACTCCCGCTGAGGCGAGGGCTGCCGACATGACCTCATCGGGACCTCCGAAGGGGTTGGCGTCAGTGCCCACATGTACAGAGAACCCCTCCGCCCACATGTACAGTGGAACCCCTCCGCGCTGTCCACTTCTGTAAAGCGGGATGCCGCCCGGCACCGGGAGAAGCGCAATGCCCCTGCCCGGGACCTGGAACTCCCACTCGGGCGAGGGCGGCTGACAAGACCTCATCGGGCCTTCCGGTTGATGTCAGCGCCGACATGTGCATAGAGCAGAACCCCTCCGCCCTGTCCCCCTCTGTAAAGCTGGACACCGCCAGCAGCGGGGGAAGCGCGCCACCCCTGCCCGGGCCCTAGAACTCTCGATCGGGTGAGGGCTGCCGACACGACCTCATCGGGACTTCCGAAGGGGTTGGCGCCAGGTGCCCTGGGTGGATGGAGGAGACCGTGGGGCGACCGGCGTGCAGTGTTGCGCGCCGCTGACATACGTAGAGCGTAACCCCCCCGCCCAGTCCACCTCTTAAAATCGGGATGCCGCCGCCACTGGGAGAAGCGCGCTGCCCCTGCCCAGGCCCTGGAACTCCCTCTGGGGCACGGGCGGCCGACACAACCTCATCGGGACTTCCGTTTGACGTCGGCGCCGACAAGTGCAGAGAGCGGAACCCCTCCGCCCTGTCTACCTCTGTAAATCGGGACGCCGCCCCTGCCCGGGCCCTGGAACTCCCGCTCGGGCGAGAGCTGCCGACAAGACCTCATCTGGACTTCCGAAGAGGTTTGGCGTCGGCGCCGACATATACAGAGAGCGGAATCCCTCTGCCCTCTGTCCACCTCTGTAAATCTGGATGCCGCCAGCACCGGGAGAAGCGTGCCACCCCTGCCTGGGCCCTGGAACTCCCGCTCGGGCGAGGGCTGCCGACACAACCTCATCGGGACTTCTGAAGGGGTTGTTTGGTGCCGGGGCAAGCGGGGCGGACGAAGGAGACTGTGGGACAACCAGCATGCAGTGTCGTGCGCCTGCCTATGTACATAGAGCGGAACCTCTCCGCCCAGTCCACCTCTATAAATCGGGACGCCGCCGGTACCGGGAGAAGCGCGCCACCCCTGCCCGGGACCTGGAACTCCCGCTCGGGCGAGGGCGGCTGACACGACCTCATCGGGACCTCCGGTTAACATCGGCACCGACATGTGGAGAGAGCGGAACCCCTCCGCCCTGTCCAACTCTGTAAATCGGGACGCCGCCGGCAGCGGGGGAAGCGCGCCTCCCCTGCCCGGCCCCTGGAACTCTCGCTCGGGCGAGGGCTGCCGACACGACCTCATCGAGACTTCCGAAGGGGTTGGCGCCGGGGGCCCGGGGCGGACGGAGGAGACCGTGGGGCGACCGGAGGGCGGTGTTGCGTGCCACCAACATACGTGGAGCAGAACCCCTCCGCCCAGACCACCTCTGTAAATCGGGATGCCACCGGCACCGAGAGAAGCACGCAGCCCCTGCCCAGGCCCTGGAACTCCCGCTCGGGCGAGGGCTGCCGACACAACCTCATCGGGACTTCCGAAGGGGGGGTGGGGGCGCTGTGGAGCACGAAGGAGACCGTGCAGCGACCGGCATGTGGTGTTGCGTGCCGCTGGCATACGTTGAGTGGAACCCCTCTGCCCAGTCCACCTCTTCAAATCGGGATGCCGTCAGCACCGGGACAAGCGGGGAAAGTGGAAGAAGCATTCTGATTCTCTTGTGGTATTCTTAACCCCTGAAGAAGCCAGTAATTGGTGAAACAAAAGCTTTTGTAGGGTATGAGCTGAATATTTAAGTGAGGATCGTGAAAAGATCTCCCTGCCTTGCTCCGATATTGAAGATCTTTGAGTCTCGTTTCCATAACGGATCACTTTGGAGTTGCCACGGAACGGATAAACTGTGTTAAAGATAAGTAATTGTAGACCTTGTTAGGCACATTTACTATTGTTTATATTTATCTACTCCTTCTGTTATTTTACAGGAGATGGAAGTCAGGTCCAGTGGCACCCCGTAAAGCGCAGTAACATGATGCTTTTTTATGTAATATATATGTTTTGTGGTATGGTACATTATGAGTAATTTTGAATCCCCAGGAGTACTCGTGTGGAATTGAAATGTTATGGTTGGAAATTTAATATTATATATATATAATTGTGTGGAAGGCTATATTGACCAGTGATGTGAGCGTCAGCTGTTCCCTATAGTGAAAGTTTCACTAAATGTAGGTTACAGGAAAGAAGGTAGCACATATAACTGTACCTCTGACAGGGAGCATCTCGTCATCTCTAGTTTTAAATGTTTTCAAGTAAAGGAGTTTAAACCTCAAATGCAATGAATGTCAAACTCACATAAGGGACATTTTAATGTAGACTATGATATATATGTTGGCCAGTCATTAATGGCAAGACTCGTCCCCAGTGATAAACAAAAGAAAATTATCCAAGTATGTGTGGCTGTTCTCCTAGTTGCTTTTATCTTTATCATTAATCTTGATTGACCGCCCTTCACAACATCAGGTTGGTTTACAGAATGATAAAATACAGTGGTCGTAATCAGAAACAGAACTACAATTTTAACAGGAAAGAACACAATCACACCATAGGAGAAGAGAGAAAGGAAAGGAGTAGAGACAAAGGAGCTAATCCTCATAAGTCAGAAGCTGTCTGTTTTAGATGCTCCAAAGCTACTATTGTGAAGGGAGAGAAAACAAAGTCCTCGTAATGTCATCAGCAGAGTCCTATGCAGGAATCTTCTCTGCTGCTTCTAGAAGCTTTTAGATTGGCTTCTTTGTGCATGTACGTGCCTTCCCTGCCTGCTGCCATCATGCCTCATCTGTTCAGTCTGGCTACCAGCTAAGCCAGAATACAATTTCAAGAGGAGGAAGTTGGGTTGTGAGGACTTATCCTGCTGTCCACGGAGAATACCTGCTATAGGTGAGAAAATTTGTTTTCTCCATGGACAAGGAAGATAAGTGCTCATATTTGGGACTCCGTAGCTACTGGATGCCTCGTAAACAAATAAAGAAAGGAGGTGTCACAATCAACAGATATGTAGAACAAACATTTTTTTAGTTTTGGAAAAGTCTTTAAGCAACAGAGAAGAACATTGAAACAGCAGGGAACAGAAGAAACAACAGCCTAGGGGGAAGTGGAACTGGATTCTAATATCTGAATGCTTTTTGCAGGGCTGATTGGCCGAATCTGCTGTCACATCAGGAGTTCCATTTCAAACAGTAGTAAGATGCAAATGTGTGGACAGAAGTTCAAGTTGCAGCCTTGCAAATATCTTCCATGGAGGCTGAATATAAGTGGCCCACCGACGCAGCCATGGTTTGGACATTATGAACCATAACATAGCCCTCAAGCATCAGACCTGCCTGGGCCTTGGCATAAGCAAAAGCGATGCAATCTACTAGGCAAATTGAAAGAACATATTTGTTGACAAAAGTCCCCTACCTATTGGGGTCAAAAGAACAAAAATTGGATTGACTGTCTATGGACTTTAGTCCACTGCAAGTAGAAGGCCAAGGCTCTCTTGCGGTCCAATGTGTGCAAAGTGCTCTCACCTTTGTGAGCATATGGTCTTGGAAAATTTGTTGATTGATTAAGGTGGAAGTCCAATACCACTTTAGGAAAGAACTTTGAATGATTATTTTATTATTATTTATTTTTAGATTTTATATACCGCTTTATCCATGGAATCAAGGCGGCTTACAGAGAATTCAGTGAACTATTGTCGCTCAGGGCGATTTACATGGAACACAAAGAAAATGAAGAAAATATTACAGAGAACAACTTCAATTTAAACATGTCATATTTCAACAGGCCTTTGGTATTCAGTTAGGTTAGGCAGAACTATTTACCTATAACTATGTACATTGTCCAAATCTGCCATTTTAGGTGATTGATGTCTTGATTATGTTATACCTTTGGGGGAGGTATATGGATGCAGTTATATTGGGATTTATGTGGGGTACAGATTTAGGTCTTCAGTTCTGTTCTGGTAATAATCAGTAAAGAGATATGTCTTGATTCTCTTTCTAAAAAAGTTTGTAAAGAATGCATCCATTACTAGAGCCTGGAGCTCACTAACTCTGTATGCTGAATTCACTATCACCAAAAACAAGACCTTCTAGGTCAGGTACTTCAGCCCAAAGGTAGCTCAAAAGGAGCTTTCATCAGCTGAGTTATAACAACACTGAGGTCCCAAGACACTGCAGGAAGTTTTAGGGGGGGCTTCCTAAGAATCAAGCCCCATATAAAGCAAACAACTAAAGGCTGTAGAGAGATGGGCTTACTTTCTATCTGTGGTGATAGCTGCCAGCTGTACTGAAGTGAACTCTTATGGAATTGGTTTTTTAAACCAGATAAATTTAGAAGGAACTTGAGATGTTTTTGTGTGGGACATGAGAAAGGGTCTAGGGTTGTCCCTCACACCAGATGGCAAACCTTCTCCATTTGAAACCATATGATCTCCACATGGAATCTCTTTTGGAAGCCAGGACAATGGTGGTAACAGTAACGGGAAGGTTCAAGCCAGACAAAGTAAACCTCTCAATATTCAATCAGTAACAGGAAGGGACTGGGATGTAAGAGTCCCTTGATCCTGTGTAATCAGAGTTGGTGAGCTGTCTAGGTGAACCTGGTCCCTGATGGAGAGCTCAAGAAGGGGGAACCACGGTTGTCTAGGCCAATAAGGTGATATGAGAATTATTGTATCCCCTTTGTCTCTGAGTTTCAGAAGAATCTTTGCTATGAGTGGAATGGGAGGATACATGTTCAGAAGACCTTCCCCACCCCCACCCAACGGAGGAGGAAGTATCAACGCTAGTTTGCTATACATTCATACCATAGAAGAGATCTGAGGCACTTGCCTGTTCAAGGGAACTGTGAACAAATCTATGAAAGGGGTGCTCCACTCCCGAAAGATGGCCTGAGACACTTCTTGGTCCAGTGTTCATTTGTGAGATTGAAGGATGCGGCTCAGCCTCTCACACCAGAGTATTTTCATTGCCAGGCAGGTATGTGGCTCTGAGAGCCATCCCCTGAGAAAGAGCAAAATTCCACATCCTGACTGTCTCTCAACACAGGAGGTACAACCTGGTTTCTCTCTGCTTGATGTAATACATTGTGACCTATTTGTCCGTCTGAATCATGATAAGACCTTCAGAGCATTCGAGACTGCTTTGAGTTCCAGGAAATTTATCTGATGCAGGTTTTCCTGGACAAATGAGAAACCCTGGGTGTGGAACACATCAACATAAGCTCCCCAGTCCAGCTTGGACTCAACTGTCATCAGCAACTTTTGATAGGAAGGAATGTGAAAAGGGAGATCTTTTGCCAGATTGGAATGTTCTGTCAACTAGGACAGAGAATCCAGGAGAGGAGTGACAGAGATGATGTCCTTAAATATTTAAGTTATTTGAATCCACTGAATAATTGGGGTCTACTGAGATTGTCTCATTTGGAGACGTTCCAAGGGAATTACATGAATTGTCAAAGCCATGTGGTCCAACATTCTCAAAATGCTCCTCGGTGATGTCTGCTGATTGTCGTATGACTTCCACGATCACCACCAAGCAGATGAGTTTGTGTTGCAGAAGGAAGGCTTTTGCCCGAGTCATGTCTAGCAGAGCTCCAATGAACTCCATTTGGTATCAAGGGCTGAAGTTTGATTTGGGGCAATTGATTACAAATCCTAGTAGCTCCAGCACCCAGATGGTAAGGCATACGGATTCATGAACCCCTTCCTGAGTGACACTCTTGATAAGCCAATCATCCATGGAGGGAAACATGTGCATGCCCAGTCTGCATAGAAACACTGTGAGAACCACAAGACATTTTGTGAATATGTACAGTAAATGCGAGGCCAAAGGGCAGCATGCAGTACTGGATGTGGTGTTTCTCTATGACAAATCACAGATACTTTCTGTGACTGGAATGTATCTGTATGTGGGTGTAGGCATTCTTTATGGCCAGAGAACACAGCCAATCCCCAAGGTGCCTAGGGAAAAAATGCTGAACTTTTCTCAGACCAGAAATTTGTTCAGATCCCATAGGCCTAGTATGAGACAGTATTCCCCTGTTTTTCTCCAATATCTCCAATAAAATATCAGCCCTTCCTGCCCTGGTGGAATGTGCTTGACCAAATTTGTGGCCTGAAAGGTGGAGAGTTCCTTTAGAACTATGTCCCTGATGCTGAGAAATCACTGAATAGACTTTCAGTGGGCAATTTGGAGGGAGTTTAAATAGGCATAGTTTGTACCTCTCCTGGACTATTCTGAGAACCCAAGAGTCGGATGTTACAGGGGGCCAATATAATCCACAAAGAACGTTAGCCTCCCTCTAACTGGGAGGTCATCTGAAACTATCATCAGGGTAGTGACTGAGCTCTCTAGGAGCTAGTCAAATCCCATTCCCAGTTTTGGCTGGGATGCTTGCTAGGACTTCTGAACTTTTGACTGCTTGGAATCGGAGCAAGAAGGAAGGAGATACCTACACCTGTGAAAGTAGTAAGAACTCTGCAGCTTTTTAGCTGACCTTGAATCCCTAGGTCCATTCAGTGCTCTCAAGGATGTTTTATAAGTTGACTCTTGATCCGCTGTCCATGGTCATACCTAGGCTGGTGCGAGCGGTGCAGCCACATAGGGTGCAAAAAAAATAAGGGCGTATTTGAACCTGGACCGGAAGTCAAAGAAACCCCTCACCAGAAGTGAAGCCTCTCACTATATAGAAGCAGGAGCGCTGTGCTGAGGCTGCTGCCTGATGTCTGCGTTTTTTGGTGAACCTGAGCTATATGCCACACACAGCCAGGGTCGGCTCTAGGCATGTGCAGTCATATTGCCTGCACACAGCCCTGCTCCACCATAGGCTATGTGAGTTTTTCTTCATGGCATCCCTCCCATTATTGCATCTCCCACCCTCCCAAGCTGTCACCTCTGCCACCATCCCCATCACCATTCTTCTGCTGCCGACACCACCATCAGCCCCGTCGCCATTCTGCTGCCACTAGCCCCATCACTATTCTCCTGTTGCCACCACCGCCACTGCAATACCCCAACCCCCCCGGCTGCGATTGTCATTCCCCTGCGGCAGTGGCAGGTAATTATTTAGAGGCACGTGTACAAGGACCTTCACTCCCTGCTCACTGATGCTAGCTCTGTTGGTTCCACCTTCCAAATCTGAGGGACGGGACCAGCACATAGACAAAAGGTCTTGTGTTAGCGCTGTTCTTTATATTTATCCACTGTTGTGGTCCATGGGTGAAAGTAAGTGGCAGCAGAAGGAGTAGCAAAGAGGGAAAATGCAGGAGCTATGTGATGGGGGGGGGGGGAAGAGGATATGGATGATGGCTTTAGGAGTAGACACAGGAGGGGAAATTTGGTGGCAGGGACTATGAGGCTCAGGCATGGGGTAAGGAAAGCTAGGGAAACACAGGGGGTTGCTATGGGGAGGGAAGAAACAGGAAATGCTGTGAGAGAGGAAGGGAATATGGTGGCTTGGTGGAGTAGGCACAGGAGGGGAAGTTGGGTAGCAGATGATATACTGTCTCAATACTGGAGAAAGAAAGGATAGAGGCACATAAAAGGGATGCTGCTGTCAGGGGGGTGGGGGGTTGGGATATGGTGAAAGGGGTAATGCTGGACATGGCAGGTGAATAAAGTGACAAATGAGAAGCTTGAGATGGGGAACAGAAAGACAAGAGAGATGCTAGGCATGAGAGAGGGAGGGGTGGGGGTGGAAAGGAGACAAAAGGAAAATGCTGGACACAAGGGGTACCTGTAGGAAGATGGAGGAGAGATATTGGTCAATGGGCAAATAGGAAGATAGAGGGGAAATGATTGTCCCAGAGGGAGCAGGGAGACAGAGGGGTGGTATGGGATGGAGTTGAGGGAAGAGAGAGAGAGAGGGGATGCTGGACAGGAGTGGGAAGATGGAGAGAGAAGAGATGCTGGATTTGGGATAGAAAAGGGAAATAGTGAAAGACAGGGGAAAGAGGGGGCAGGGGTAAGGGAAAGAGATGGAAAGCTGTAGGTAAATGCAGTAAAAAGAAGGAGATTGACAACTGTATAGTAAGAAAGAATGAAATCTTAGTGGATAGAGAGGCAGAAAATCAAGTGGAAGAAAGCTGAAAGGAAAAGATCCGTGTCAGATAGATGTAGAGAGGAAGTGAAAAAGACAGAAGTGCAATAAATGACAAATGGACAGGAGACTGGAAAAAGAATTGATAAAACAAAGGAAAGCAGAAACCAGCCCCTGGAACCAACATGATTAGAAAACTAAAACATCCAGACAGCAAAGGTAGAAAAATAATTTTATTTTTAATTTGATGATTGGAATAAGTCAGTTTTTGACATTTACATCTGCTGTCTTTGGGTCATGTTTACTAAATATTGGTACACACTATCTGCTGCAGAACCTATGATATTCCTGTCAGCACGTGGCCAATAGTGTGTCCTAATGTTTAATAAACACGGTCCTTTATATTTTGCATAGTATGAGAGAAAGATATCAGTGTTTCTATTTCTCAGCTGTTACCTTGTTTGGGATCTGGCTTCTTGGGGTCTACATATTTCTATTTTTAGTTTGTGGTTCCTTATGGTATACTTGGTGAGAATCTATGTTCTAAGTGTATGGTCGAGGCCATATGTTCTGTTAGCATGGAGTTTCTATGTAGGGATCTGTAATAATCTAGCTTGTTCAATTTTCCCTGTAGGTGTATGGGTTTTCTAAGGCCCACAGCAATATTTGCGATGCTATCCTTTTTTAGGTAGGCCTCTTGTTGTGTAAGTTTTGGAAATTAGCACTATTGTGGAATGGTAGATTTGGGGCAATTTCTCCAGATAAGTTAGTTTTGTGCATACCATGACAACCATGAACCTCACTTGTAAGCCAGGGGATGTGGATATGATTTCAGTCTCTCAAATTTACTGCTAATGCTTGGTATAATACTTGCATTGTACCAAAGAGAGCCTCCTTCTGGAGTACGTAAAATGTAACATGTATGGGTAATTTATCAAGGTATGCTTGGAAATTCTTCTTAATCAAGCCTGTGGTACCCAGCATGATGGGAAATATTTCTGTATATTTCTGCCACATTTTGTTGGTCTCTGACTGCATTTCTTGGTACTTCAGGATATTCTGCCTCTCCACGTGATTCACAGAATAATCACTTGGAACAGACACCTCTTTTATCTATGCCGTTCTGGTGTTTTTTTCCTTTACCACTATGTCGGGTTTCCACGCATCCAGTTTCTTATCTGTTGGACTGGTAATGTCCCAGGTGATCATAACCTTGTCATTCTCTGTAATTCTTTTAGGGTCATGATAACAGTGCTTTACAGGCACAGTGATGTAGTGTTTTTTAGAGTTTCCAATGTATGAGGCGTGATACTTTGTTGTAGCTTTCTGTATAAACATTTTCTGCCATTAGGACTTTGCAGTCAGTTATGAATCTACATATGAGTGTCTGTTTTGCCAATTTTTTCAATGCTTCCTGTAAAAAAAATAAAATTGTCTGACCATAGAATCACGAATCTAGCCCAGATACAGCTAGTTCAATGATCCATTTTACTCATAGAAAATTTTCTTTAAAAATTATATCTTCAAATTTTAATTCATTCCAAAAACTGCTCACTCCTTAAAAATCTGCATTACATTGCAAACACGAGCCAAAAACAACATCAACCGCAGATGATACATGAACTATTCATGAATTAGCATAGTACTACTACAGGGAAAACACCCTTCACAAAACATGTCTTCAGTATAAATACTCACCTCCAAAGCAGCCAGCTGATGCCATTGGGGGGGTGTGGGGGGGGGGCACCAGGTTCGCAAGTCGCACAGGGCTTGGTATGGCCTGGCACTGTGTGTGGTATTATTTATCTGAGGAGGATTTCTGCTTAGTTCGTCAGTCCCTTGTTCTGGTTTCTTTATTGCAATGCATTATATCTGGGGCTGCTGGCCTATGTCCTTCAGGTGCTTCAGACAGTGCAGAACGTGGCCACACAGATTTTGACTAGGTGCAGGCATCAGGCCCATATGACCCTGGTTCTGAGCTCTCTGCCATTTTGTTATCAAGTACATTTTAAGGTCTGTTGCCTGATTTTTAAGGATCTCTGGGAGGGATGTCCCAGTTATTTGAGCACTTTGTTGGCCCCCTATAAACCAAGCTGTCGATTGTGATCTTTGACTTCTCATTTGCTAGTGGTTCCCTCAGTGCGTGAGGCCCGATTGTCCAAAACTCATGCTACAGCTTTTTCTGTGACTGGTCTGACAATATGGACCAACTGATGCTGCTACTGAGAGTGGAGAGTGATTGAGTGACTTTTTGTAGGGAGTTGAAAGCCTATTATTTTTGCCAGGCCTTTGGAGACCTGGTTGGGTGCCCATGGGGGGGGGGGGGGGGGGGCGGTATGTAGCTGTTCCGGTGTATGCCTGTCAAATTCTCCCCCCAGGGAGCTGAAGGTTTTGGGAGCCAGGTTGTTGGTTGATATGGGTTTTGTGGCTAAAAGGGGGGATGGGTTGCCTGTATTATATACATGGTATTAGTCCTATTATGTATGTTTGGTTGTATACTACTCAGATCAGTTTGCTGGTGTGTGATTTATAAATGCACTACATAAAATGTCTCCACAGTACAGCACATCACAGCAGTTCCTAAACACTGGGCTGTAACTCTGAGACCCAGAACAATGAGAATCTCTGGGTGCCAATTCTCATTGAGGAGGCTCTGGATCCCATATCGAAAATATGTCAGGAAACAGATACCCCTGGATTGGATCTGCAGTTGGTGTTTTTCTGTGCGAGGCTGGCTGTGAGCTATTCTCCTATTGAGTGCAACAAGTGGGAACTGAGTCGGACATGTAGGTCAACTCCCCATCATCATCTCTAGGCGCCCAGGACTCTACAAGTTCGACACTGCCTACTTTGTGGTTGCGGGCCCAAAGGGGTGCTTGACCAAAGGCATATGCCCCTTTGGAGCCCTGAGGTTCTTGTGGGATGTCCAAAGGAGGTGCAAACAGGAAAATTAAGGATAAGAAGCCTGCTTCTGTATCATCTACTCTGAAGGTAACAATGGGCCCTATGGACTGCCATGTTCAAGCTGGGACAGTTGGAGCTTCTGGTATATCACCTGTTCCTGTGACCCTTCCCATTTCCGGTGCCTCTCTAAGTCCAATAGTTAGGACTCCCTCCTGTGAGGATATTGGACAAAGAAGTTGGGGGTCTTAATACCCCCTTAATGGGTTCAGGTAGGAATGTGGAATGTGTTCCTGGTTTAACTCCACTGCAAATCCTTAATGTTTCTTTGCCTGTTCCTTTTCAAATCTCTGGTATAACTATATCTCTTGATACTCAGGGGAAATGTCCCTCAGAGGTGTCCTTGCTAGACATCTGTAAAATTGAATCACAAATAGTATGTTGAAAGAATTTATTGACCAAACCGTGCAGTTTTCTGTGCAAACTGTGAAAAATTACAAGTACAAGATAAAAAGATTTTACATTTATCTCAAAAGTCTGAGAAGATGGAGGTACAGGTAGGATCATTGCAATCTGCTAATGTAGCGGGTATAGTGCTTCATAAGCCATTTGAATCTTTGGAAAATTCTTTTTGGAGTAAAACCTTAAGATTTTTTAATTTCCCGAAGACTCTATTATTGACTCCTATGTTTCTTCTGAGGAAATATTTCAAAGAAGTGTTACTTTTAGAAGATGCTGATGTTATGGTAATATCTAATCTCTACTATTTACCTACTACGATTGTTTCCCAGTTTGAGACTGAAGTCGCACAAGTGGAGGTGGATATTGAATTGGATTTGACAAAACATTTTTGCGGGCTTATTTTCGTAAGAAAGATAATTTATTCTGTGGTCAGAAGGTTACACTTTTCTCAGATGTCTCGAATTTTACCCAGATTCAAAGGAGCAGTTTCCTTTAGCTTAAGCCAAAATTTTTGGCTGCTGGCAGAACCTTACTCCTCAGCTTTCTGTGTAAATGTGTGGTGGTTAATCAAGGGGTAAAATATGTTTTTGTGGAATTACTTCAGTTGGAAATTTTCTAGTTAATAAATAGAATTTGGGTATCTAGAATATTTCCTATTTCTTTGGTTGGGTTTTTTTTTTCTTATTTTTGAAAATGTGTAGAGAAGTAGTAACCTAGCATTTAATGTTTATTTATTCTGATCCTGTGTTGGGAATTCTGCTCTCTTTTTTTTTTTAGTGCCATCAAGTCAGTGTTGACTCATAGCAACCCAACTACCTCTGGGTTTTCTTGGCAATGTATCACTGGAGGTAGATTGCCAGCTTTTTCTTCTGAGGCAATGGAGGGTAAAGTGACTTGCCTGAAGTCACAAGGAGTACCAGTGGGAATTGAACCCTTGATCTTCTGGGTACTAGGCAGTTGCTCTAACCACTAGGCTACTCCTCCATGCTCTCTCTTTATGGAGGCTAAAAAGAATGTGTATATTTTCCTGTTTTTTGTAGCTTATTTAGATGTTTAAGGCCTGATATTCAGCAGCAGTGGCAGCTAGTGGATTGACCAGATTGCCATGAAGCTAACCGAGCCGCAGCATTATTCAGTCACTGCCCGGTTAGCTTCAGTGCCGAAAGTTAGGCCAGCCTTTACTGTGCCTGACTTTTGCCACATTGTGATAACCGAGCAGTGGTTCAATAATCACCACTGCCAACAAAAAAAGCACCTCGCCTGCAGTCCAAAGGCACACAACTAACCCTGTTAATGCTGCTGAATATCCCAGCCAAGGGGATTAACAGTTATCAGGTCTAATAGTGTTAATCCCTTTCAATATTGGGCCCTCAGTGTGCAATTTCTTTTCCGATTGCTTTTTTGAAAGCTAACAATTTTAATTTAAGAAAAGATAATTAAATATCTTATGATGCACAGATAATGTATCTTCTATACTCCTTTCCTTGTGTCACCATGGAGTGGTATTGCTCAGCTTTCTCTAGAGGGAGAAAGTTGGCATACTCATCCAAGTTGCGTATAATATTCCACAAGTGCATACCCATGAAGAACTTGTAAGATAGTTTTTTTCAGTATGCTTTCTCCCAAAAGTATATAAGAGCTGAAACTCCCTCCCGGGGGCGGGGGCACCGAAGAGTAAGACTTGGTGCTTTTAGCTCTTTTGAGAGCGGATTTGACAACCAAAGAGTGGTGTGGCAGATGAAGCTTCTCGATTCTGAGAGCCTTATTAATTTTATATATACAGTTGACCTTCTTGCTGACTGGAGGTACACAGAAAAAGGGATCTCCAACATTTGTATCTGCAACCTCTGCAGGATGCGGTACACAGGCACTGTCTCCTTGAGAACGATGGAATACTGTATTCAACTCCTCGGCCCTGTGCTCCTCCTTCTGTCTCCAGTGGAAATGGAATGCGCTTGGCCATTTCCCTGCAAAATCATGGAAGGTTAGCTTCTCTGGCAGAGACTGTGGCTCTCTTGATGAGGAGTGGGATTTGAGGGTAACTCTGACAACCTCTCTCTAAGAGAAGTACTCAGAGTCCAACTCAAACTCCCAGGAGTGGTCTAATGCAGCTCAGAGAGGTACTTGAAGGATGTCCGAGACTCTGCTGGGATTCACCTCACAGGGAGGTATCTCTGGGAGCACTGATGGCTCCCTGATGCACCAAAGGCCATCACCTCCAGATGCAGTGGAGAGCAATATCAGCCTGGCAAAAATGGTTTTGAAGCCCTTTGAGGTTTTCATGTCAATTCCTCTCCCAAAGGCAGTCTAAGGGTTTCGAGAATGGGATTGATGCACCATTGCACCATTGTCAGTTTTGAAGAAAGAAAAAAATAACAGTGGAGTGGAGGAGTAGCCTAATGGGAACAAAGAAACCAGGGTTCAATTCCCACTAGCACTCCTTGTGGCCCTGGGCAAATCATTTAACCCTCCATTACCTCAGAAGAATCCAAGTTATCAATGTCCCTGTTTAATGTATATTACCAAGTTTAAGTTACAATGTAAACTGCTTTGACTAAATGATAAAGCGGTATAAAAACCCTATAAAATAAATAAATAACACAGCCAGAATGCCTGAGGCCTAAATACGGCCTATAATAGCAACACAAGGAAAATTCAGAAAACCTTAAACGACTGAAAACTCTAAAGTAAGAAAAAAAATCAATGGAAGATACACATGACTACAACAGCAGCAGGATAGGATAACTCACAAACAGCTCAGAAAAGAGAAGAACGGGGTGGTGGAGAACAAGATGGAAGCTGAAACCACCCTGATTGTGGTCTTCCCAGAAGAGACAATAAGGGAGATAAAGAGCCTAATAACAGCTTTGGAAGACAAGCTCTCCAAATTACAATCTTCTATTGATGAGCTAAAAGAAAACTGGAACTCGCAAATGGTCCAGATGCAACAAGCTGAAGACAGCATCTCAGCAGAGGAGGGAGATTGGAAAGAGTGGAAGGGAGATTAAGAGAGCCGGAGGAAAAAAGTCAGCAATTATTTGACAGAATAGAGGACAAGGAGAACAGGGGACAAATAAATAACATTCACATTATTGGACTGCCAGAATTGATAAGTGAGGTGAAGCTTCTATCTGTGATGGGAAAGTGGCTCCTGGAGCAGTTGGAGATGGAACTGATCAGTATCCCAGTAAGTGGAAATAGAGCACAGGATAGGTGCTAGAAGGGAAGGAGAGTGTAGGCTGCACACTCATCGTGCAAATACTAGACTTTGCTGGTAGAAGTAAGAACATGAACATAAGATATGTCATATTGGGTCAGACCAAGGTCCATCAAAAGCCCAGTATACCGTTTCCAACAGTGGCTAATCCAGGTCACATGTCAGATTCCCAAAAAGGTACACAGATTCCATGTTGCTTATCCTGGGGTAAGCAGTGAATTTCTCTGGTCCTCTTTAATAATGGTTTATGGACTTTTCCTCTGGGAACTTGTCCAAACCTTTTTTTAACCCTTCTACACTAACAGCTTTTACTACATCCTCTGCCAATGAATTCCAGAGTTTGATTATGTGTTGAGTGAAAAAATATTTTCTCCTATTAGTCTTAAATGGGCTAGTTTCATTTCATGTCCCCTAGTCTTTCTAGGTTTTGAAGGAGTAAAGAACTAATCTATGTTTACCCGTTCCATTCCATTCATTATTTTATAGTCCTCTATCATATCTCCCCTCAGCCATCTTTTATCCAAGTTGATGAGCCATACACTTTTAAGCCTTCCCTCACAGGGGTATCCTTCCATCCCCTTTACCATTTTGATGGCTCTTCTGTGTACCTTTTCTAATTTGCTATATCATTTTTAAGATACAGCGACCAGAATTGTACATAATATTCAAGGTGCGGTTGCACCATGGAACAATACAATAATATCCTTTGTTTTATTCTTCATTCCTTTCCTTATGAATCCTAGCCTTCTATTTGCTTTCTTGGCTGCGGCGGCACACTGGGCAGAGGGTTTCACTGTATTATCCAATGACATCTAAATCCTTTTTCTGGGTGGTTCCTAATGTGGAACCTTGCATTGTGTAACTGCAGTTTGGGTTGTTCTTCCCTAAGTGCCATTTGGATATCCAGTCTTCCAATTCATCAAGATCCTCTTGACTTTGTACTATAAAAGCTTTCCTTCACCAAAGTGGTGACGCAAAGGAAAGCGATGGTACTATACTGTATCAAACTGTGCTGGTGAGGCAGGTGTTTTGCTCTCCAATTCCTGGAGAGAGTGAGGCTGGTGCACGATAACAAGCAGGGGCGGTTCTTCCATTAGCGATCGCCTCAGGCAGCACTCCGTTGGGGGCGGCACTCTGACACAGGCACTCCGGATCTGTTTTAATTTTAGATTTTGCAGCCTCTGGCCTGCCTCTGATTTCCCTCGAGAATGCTTGCAGCAAAAAAATAGAAAAAAAGCAGCGGGAAGGCAGAGGCAGGCCAGAAGCGGCAAAATCTAAAATAAAAACAGTCGGAGTGCCCCCGCCACCGCCGGATGAGAGGTGCAGGTGGAGGGCGTGGGGACAGGAGGAGGACAAGGAGAGACAAAGGTGAGATACAGGGGGGACAAAGGGGGAGACAGGGGACATGCTGGACAAAGGGGGAGACAGAGGGACAAGTGCTGGACAAAGAGGGGAGACAGGGGGAAAATTCTGGACAAAGGGGAAGATGGAGACATACTGGACAAAGGGGGAGACAAGGGGACAAGTACTAGACAAAGGGGAGAGACAGGGGCAAAATGCTGGACAAAGGGGGATACAAGTACTAGACAAAGGGGAGAGACAGGGGGGCAAATGCTGGACAAAGGGGAGAGACAGTGCGGGTTAGGATTATAATGGGCTGGGGGAGGCTAGCACTGGTAATGGGCAAATCAGGGGGGCTAGGACTGGTAACTGGTTGATTAGGGAAGGCTAGGACTGGGAATGGACTGATCGATGGGGGCTGGGACTGGTAATGGGCTGATTAGGGGGGCTAGCACTGGTAATGGGGTGAGGGAGGACTAGCACTGGAAATGAGCTGATTAGGGGAGGTTAGGACTGGTAATGGGCTGATGGGGGGTAGGACTGGTAACAGACTGATGAGGGGCTAGCATTGGAAATGCGCTGATTGGGGGGCTAGGACTGGAAATGGGCTGATTAGTGGAGGCTAGGACTGGAATGGGCTGATGAGGGGGGGTAGGACTGGTAATGGGCTGATTAGGGGAGGCTAGCACTGGTAATGGGGTTGAGGGGGGACTAGCACTGGAAGTGAGCTGATTGGAGGGCTTTGATTGGGAATAGGCTGATGGTGGGGAGGGAAGGATAGAGCTGCTGGCCCTGGAAGAAAACTGGGGGCTGGGGCTACGGCTACAAATGGGCTGATGCAAGGGGATGGGAGAATGGGACTGGAAGGGAGTGAATGCTGAGAGGGGCTGCCATGGTATTTGGACTAGAAGGGGCTGGACAGTGGGGAAGGAAGGGGACTGGAAGGGAATGGACACCAGTGGCAATCATGGGAATGCAAGCTGACATTGGAAGGTACTGGGAGGGAGGACTGGAAAGGGGCTGATACTGGGAAAGTTTACTGGGACTGGAAATAGACTGATGGAAAGAAGTGAAGAAAACAAAAGAAGAGATAAGAAATGGCAGATGGACCATAGACCACAGAAAGAGAGCTAAGAGAAGACAGGAAAGCAGAAGCCTCAGATCGGGGCCAGCATAATCAGAGAATAAAATGATCAGACAACAAAGGTAGAAAAATAAGTCTATTTCATTTTAGTGATTGAATTTTGTACTATCTCTATATCTTACACAGTATGGAGGAACTGCATCTCTTATTAATCTGATGTTGAACTGCATGCGGAGTTTGGCTTCTTGGGGTTTCAGTTTAAATTTTGTCTACATATTTTTATATTTACTTTAGATTGTAAGTCACTTATTCTGTACTTGATGGGGGTCTGTACATAAAGATCTATACTGTACTGTAGTAATTTACCTTGTACAGCTTTTCAAATAGGTGTATGGATGTTCCAGGCCAACTGTAGTATTTACAGTGACACTTTTTTTGGATGGGCTCGTTATGTGAGTTTTGGAAGTTGGTGCTGATATAGCAGTTACTTACCTGTAACAGGTGATCTCTGGGAACAGCAGGAATAAGTCTTCACATATGGGTACGTCGGTATCGACGGAGCCTGCGCGGGAACGCTCCCCAGCTTCCCAAAAAGGAAAGCTTTTGGGAGCATCCCACAGCGCCTGCGCGCTGCCTTCCCGCCTTTCCTAACCAACTCTCCTCAGTTCGAGTTTAAAGCTGAGACAATAGAGAGAGAGAGGAAAGGAAAGATAGAAAAGAGATACAACTCCTAGGGGAGGTGGGTGGGTTGTGAAGACTTATTCCTGCTGTTCCCAGAGATCACCTGTTACAGGTAAGTAACTGTGCTATCTCCAGGAACAAGCAGGAATGAGTCTTCAGATATGGGGACTCCCTAGCTGAGATGCCTGGGAGATCCCCAAGGATATGAGACCCTGAAAGGGGTCTGCGTCCTCCTATGGATCTCAGGCATCCATCCAGGGAAGGAGGGTAGGAGTTGTTTAAGAATGGAACAGGTGTCGGAGGACAGCCTGACCAAACAAGGCATTCCGGCGGGAATCCTTGTCCAAGCAGTAATAGAAACATGATGACAGAAAAAGACCACAAGGCCCATCTAGTCTGTCCTTCCATAACAACAACTACAACACTCCACTTTCTACCTTTAGAGATCCTCTGTGTTGGTCCCATGCTTTTTTGAATTCAGTTACTGTCCTCATCTCTACCACCTCCACTGGGAGACCATTCCACGGATCCACTACTCTTTCCGTAAAGAAATATTTCCGCATATCACTCCTGAATCTATCTCCCTTCACCCTCATCCCATATCCCCTCGTAGCAGAACTTGCTTTCAATTGAAAGAGGCTTTCTCCCTGAACATTTATGCCACGGAGGTATTTAAACATCTCAATCATATCACCTCTATCCCGCCTTTCCTCTAAGGTGTACATATTAAGATCCTTAAGTCTGTCCTCATATGCTTTATAATGAAGCCCATTAATCATTTTAGTAGCAACCCTCTGCACCGACTCCATCCTGTTCACATCCTTTTGAAGGTGCGGTCTCCAGAATTGCACACTATACTCCAAATGAGGTCGCACCAAAGACTTATACAGAGGTATTATCACCTCCTTTTTTCTGCTAGCCATTCCTCTCCGTATGCACCCAAGCATCCTTCTAGCTTTTGCCGTCGCCTTTTCTACCTGTTTAGCTACTTTAAGATCATCAGACACAACCACGCCTAGGTCCCGCTCTTCTTTAGTGGACAAAAGTACTTCACCTCCTATACTGTATTGCTCCCTTGGATTGCTGCAGCCCAAATGCATGACCTTACATTTTTTAACATTAAATCCCAGCTGCCAAATTCTAGACCATTCTTCAAGCTTAGCTAGATCCCTCCTCATGTTATCTACACCTTCCTGGGTGTCTACTCTATTACAGATTTTGGTATCATCCGCAAAGAGGCAAACCTTACCCGACAGCCCTTCTGCTATATCACTAACAAAGATGTTAAAAAGAATCGGACCAAGGACAGATCCCTGGGGCACACCACTGGTAACATCCTTCTCCTCAGAGTGAGCTCCATTTACTTGTACTCTTTGTCGCCTCCCACCCAACCAATTTCTAACCCAAGCAGTAACTTTAGGGTCCATCCCTAGGGTGCTCAGTTTGTTTATAAGTCGCCTGTGAGGAACAGTGTCAAAGGCTTTACTGAAATCTAAATACACCACATCTAGAGCTCTCCCTCGGTCCAACTCCCTGGTCACCCAGTCAAAGAAATCGATCAGATTTGTCTGACAAGACCTGCCTCTGGTGAATCCATGCTGCCTCGGATCCTGTAATCCGCCGGACTCCAGAAACCTCACTATTTTCTCTTTCAGCAGCGTTTCCAATAATTTACTCACCACCGAAGTTAAACTAACCAGCCTGTAGTTTTCAACCACATCCTTACTTCCGCTTTTGTGTAAAGGCACCACATGAGCCTCTCTCCAGTCCTTTGGCACCACTCCCGACTCCAATGAGGCATTGAAAAGGTCAGTCAGTGGAGTTGCTAGAACGTCCCCAAGTTCCCTCAGTATTCTAGGGTGTATCCCATCCGGTCCCATCGCTTTGTCTACTTTAAGTTGAGCTAGTTTCTCACGAACACAGTCTTCTGAAAATTGTTCAAGATGTCCCTCGCTTCTGTTCTTATTTGTGGTTTTTTCTGAGGTCCTGCTCCTGGTTCTTCATCTGTGAACACAGAACAAAAATATTTGTTAAGCAATTCCGCTTTATCCTTATCAGCTTCTACATATTCCCCCCCTGCACCCTTGAGTCTGACAATACCACTTTTGCCCTTCCTCTTCTCACTAATATATCTGAAAAATGTCTTATCCCCCAATTTTATTGCATTGGCTATTTCCTCCTCCTTTTGAATCTTTGCCTTCTTGACTACTTTGCTAGCTTCTCTAAGTTTTTCCAAATACAGATGCCTGTCTTCCTCTCTCTGTGATCTCTTGTATTTCATGAAGGCCTCCCTCTTTTTCTTCACTTTTTCAGCTACTTCCTTCGAAAACCATAGCGGTCTCCTGTTCCTTTTGCCTTTATTTACCATTTTAACAAAAAGGTTGGTTGCCTTTGAAATACCCCCTTTCAGTTTTGCCCACTGTTTTTCTACATCCCCCAGCTGTTCCCATCCCACTAACGACTCCCTGAGGTATTGGCCCATCTTCGCAAAGTTAGTCTTCCTAAAGTCTAAGATCTTCACCTTGGAATGGATTCTAACAGCCCTAGTCCTAATACTGAACCACACCATCTTGTGGTCACTGGATGCAAAATGATCTCCCACTACAACATCAGAAACACTCTCACCATTGGTAAGCACCAAGTCCAGTATGGCCCCTTCACGTGTGGGGTCTGTTACCAATTGCCTGAATAGTTCTCCCTGTAGAGAATCCAGGATCTCCTTACTTCTAGATGATACTGCAGCAGGAATGTGCCAATCAACATCTGGCATATTGAAATCTCCTAACAGTAGCACTTCCCCTTTCCTAGCAATGCTGCGTATGTCTTCAATTAACTCTCTGTCCACCTCTTCCTCTTGTGAGGGAGGTCTGTATATCACACCAATGCAAATAGATTTCTCTTTCCCTCTTTCTAGTTTAACCCACAATGCCTCCTCTCTCCCTTTTAAGCTCTGTAATTCCAAAGCTTTAATAGTAGTTTTTACATATAGTGCCACTCCTCCTCCCCTTCTTCCTACCCTGTCCTTTCTGAATAAAGTATAGCCAGGTATAGTTACATCCCAGTCATGGTTTTCTGTGAACCATGTTTCTGTAACTGCCACTAAATCCAAGTCAGCCACTCCCACCAAAGCTTCAACTTCAGGGATCTTATTTCCCATGCTATGGGCATTAATACACACTGCTTTCCATGTGTTACCCCTGTTACCCATTTCCATAAAGGTATTTAACGTATCACCTACCTGGGGGCTTTCACTTACCTGGGGGCTTTCTTCACCCATCCCCAACGAATCTAGTTTAAAGCCCTCTTCAGTAGATTAGCCAGTCTACTACCAAAGATGCGGTGACCTTTCTTGGACAGATGGATGCCATCTCTGCTCTGCAACCCTTGGAACAGCATCCCATGGTCTAGGAAACCAAAACGCTCTCGAAGACACCATCCACGCAGCCATGCATTCATCTCCAGGATGCGAGCCTCTCTGCCTTGGCCTTTACCCTCAACAGGGAGGATTGAAGAGAACACCACCTGTGCACCTACCTGCTTCACCCTCTGTCCCAGAGCCATGAAGTCACTTTTGATACGTTCCGAGGTATACCTGGCAGTATCATTTGTTCCAACATGGATTAGCAACATTGGGTAATAGTCAGTGGGCTTGATGAGTCTCGGCAAACTCTCCGTAACATCTTGGATTTTGGCACCAGGCAGACAGCATACCTCTCTGAACATCAAGTCTGGTCGGCAGATGGACGCCTCAGTACCCCTCAGAAGAGAGTCTCCAACCACCACTACCCTTCGTTTCCTTCTGGTCACTGGTTCTGCAACTTTGGGCCTGGAAACCACGGTTGATGTGGCCAGTGAGGGGCTATGAGAATCATGGAGCTCTTGTCAGCCTGTAGCATGAAAAGCGCCTTGGAAATGAGAGGTATGGGAGGGAAAGCATAAAGGAGACCCTGACCCCAATGCAGGTAGAAAGCATCCACCTGCTGGTTGCTGGACGTCGGAGTCCTGGTGCAGAAGCGGGGAAGCTTGGCATTCTGCAGAGTGGCAAACAGATCTGTGTCTGGAGTTCTCCAGGTCTGAAAGATATAGGATGTTGTGTCTGGATGGAGGGACCATTCGTGGGGAAGAAGGATCCAGCTCAGCTTGTCTGCCAAGACATTGAGCTCCCCTGGGAGATACACTGCTTGAAGGTGTATTTGATAAGAAATGGTAAAGGTCCACAGATGGAAAGCCTCCTTGCAGAGAGGTCGAGAGCCTGTTCTGCCCTGTTTGTTCACACAGAACTTGGCCACCTGATTGTCTGTGCTTACTAGGACCCTTTGTGCCCTGAAGTGATCCTGAAACACCCTGAGGGCATTTGAGATAGGACAAAGCTCCAGGAGATTGATCTGGAGCTGTGACTCCTGCATTGTCCAGAGGCCTTGTGTAGAGAGTGAGTTCCCTAACCCAGTTTGGATGCATCCGTCGTCAGGGGGCATTGATGTGGAGGCATCTGAAAAAGTGACCCGACGAGGAGATTTTCTGGGGAACACCACCATTGGAGGGATATGGTGAGAGGGGTAGTGACATGGATCTTGTCTCTGAGGTGGTCTGAGGCCTGCATCTATTGGGAGGCAAGAGTCCACTGGGCTCTCCGCATATGCAGGCGAGCTTATGGGATGACATGTAATGTTCAGACCATCTGCCCCAGAAGCTGCAGCATTTCTCAGGCAGTCAGATCGTCTCGGAGTAGCGCTTGGGATGCTAGCTCGATGAGACGATTACAACGGAGTTGGGGCAGAAATGCCCTGGACTGCTGTGTATCCGGTAAAGTTCCGATGAACTCTAGTCTTTGAGTAGAAATGAGCTGGGATTTTGGGAAGTTTATGACAAATCCCAAGTGTTGTAGTACTGTGATGGTATAATGCAAGGAAAGCTGAACCTCTTAGGAGGTGTCTGCTTTTATGAGCCAATCGTCTAAGTAAGGGAAGACAAATATCCCCAGAGATCTTAGATATGTGGCTATGACCGCCATGCACTTTGTGAAGACTCCTGGGATAGAAGTGAGTCCGAAAGGAAGGACCTTGTACTGATAATGTCTTCCCTGGAAGATGAAGCGCAGATATTTCCTGTGTCCTGGGTGGATGAGAATATGTGTGTACGCTTCTTTTAGATCTAGAGAACAGAGCCAGTCCTGACTCTGGAGGTAGGGAAGCAGAGTCCCAAGAGAGATCATTTGAACTTCTCGCGAACCAGAAACTTGTTGAGGTTTCTGAGGTCCAGGGTGGGCCTGTACCCTCCAGTCTTCTTTGGTATGAGAAAGTACGGAGAGTAGAACTCCATTCCCTGGTGGGATATTGGGACAACTTCAATGCCGCCTTGGGATAGAAGAGAAGACACTTCTTCCTGTAGGAAAGCAGTGAGTGGGGGTTGCGTTTGATATCCCCCTACGAGATTCAAGGGTGCAGAGTTTGCAGATGAAGTCTGTACCCCTCCCGGACTGCGGTTAGTGCCACTGCTCTGAGGTGATAAGGTGCCATCTGTGGGCGTAGTGAAACAGTCGGCCTGCTAGGTGGAGGGGTGAAGGTCCTCCAGAGTCAGGGTGGCAATGTTCTCTAGAAAAGAGTCAAAATCCAGACACAGACTGTGGCTGCGGAGCTGGTTGAGATTTAGCCACCTATGGCTTCTTTTGTTGCTTAGGAGGCTACTGTCTTTTCTGTGGGCCGTGAGCCTGGTACTGAGAAGCAGGAGGATAAGAAGAGTAGAATTTCTTCTTCTTTTTGAAGAAAGCCTTCTTTGAAGCTGTCTTTTTTCTAGCAGGGTCAGTTGTTCTTCTGGACAGTCTCTTTAGAGTGCTATTTTCTGACTCTGACTGAGAAGCCTTACCCTGCCAGTCTTTGCCAAAGAGGTTTTCCCCTGTGCAGGGTATGTTGCCCAGGTTATCTTGAACCCACTGTTCAAGATCTGAGGCTTGAAGCCATGCAATCCTTCATGCACAGATGCATATTGTGTGGCTCTGCTTGTGCATTCAAATGCATTGAAAGTTGCCCTACTTGACAAACTTCGATACATTTTGGGTATGTTTTACTAGAGCAAGTTAGTCATTTCTCTTATCATTGGAAAGAAGGGGAGCCATGGGCTCAAGGACCCTGGAAAACTCCTTGAGGAACATACCCATGTAGAGTATATAGGAGTTAATCCTGGCTGAAACATGGAAACCTGAAAACATCAACACCCAAAGACATCAAGGGTTCTCGATTCCCTACCCAGTGAGCTAGGGGAATGGGTTTTGGAACTTTTCATTTGGTGCATCACCAATTCCACTAACATGGAATGGTGGGGAAGCTGTGGTTTTTGGAAGCCAGAACACGCCAGTACTCGATATATGGTATCAAGGAATCGAGTCATTAAGCATGAGGTGAGATTGTGAGGGGAGTCTCCCACATCCGGAGCATGAGATCATGGAGGATGCAGTGCACCAGCAGGTGGCTGCCTCCTTGTGAGGTGTTGGGTATTGGAGGATCTCCAATTCCTCTGCTCTGGGCTCTTTCTCAGTTGCCACTGTTATAGAGAGACCAGACTGCTAGCTAGACCTCTAATGAATTCCTGGAAGGACATGTCCTGAGGAGGCAACATACATCGTTCTAGAGGTGGGGAGGGCTCCGAAGGCAGGCCTTGGGATCCCCTGGAATCGAGTGACTCTGCATCAGAAATGGGGGAATCTGAATCGGAAAACTTGAAGGTCGGCAGGAACGATGTTCGCCCTCTGTCAGGTGTTTGTACCAATGGGTGTCTGTATCTGGCTCAGGAAGCCATTTGGGTTGAGAACCAGTACTCGAGGGAGGGCATAGATGGCAGTGAAAACAGTGCCATGGGTCCCGACGCACTTTGCACCGGTGCTGATGTTGGTGCCGGTACCGGTATCAACAGGCCGGAGCCTGAGGGCAAGGGCTTTATGGGTACCGAGGCCTATCGAGGCAAGGGCTTTATGGGTACCGAGGTCTATCAAGGTCGCGATGCTTGGGTATCAGTGATGGGTATTTGTGCTACTGTCACAAAGCATGGCACCAGTAGCTCTCCAGAAGTCGAGGGCTTGGGAGCATCCTGGAGCCCCTCGATGGCTTTGGAGGACAGGGCCTCCCACCGGGCTGTTTAGCAGGCCGATCCACCTCGGAGGCAACCACCGAGGGATTTCAATGCTTTGAGCAAAATCTTTCCCTGGAGGTATTCGCAGACTTCGATGTGGCCTTATTCTTGAACTTTGAGGATACCTGAGATCTATGAGAGGATGATGAGGCCCTTGATGAAGTGGACACCAACAATACTGCGTCCGACGTAAAGAGTGGTCCTGATTTAGAAGCCCGGTTCTATAGGCTTCTAGGTGTCATTTTCTGGCAAAGGGAACAGTCCTTTTGCTGGTAGTCTGGGCCAAGGCATTTTAGACACCAGTCATGTGTGTCAGTCGCTGAGATGGTGCTGGCGCACTTAGTGCATTTTTTGAAACTACTAATTGTTTCTCCATACCTTCTATGTATGACGAGTATGGTAGGCTTAGGGCCTAAAAGGGCGTCGATGCCCAAGTAGGTTTTTTGGGGGGGTTTTGATACAGAAAATAGAACAAGAAGATAAAGAAAAGGATAAGGGACCCACTGATGTCCTAGATGGTGCAGGTGTCAACAGGAAGGCAGAGGTGCTACCCACAAAACGTTTTTTCTGCAGTGACAGGATTTGCTTCCTCCTGGCTCCGTGGAAAACGAAGAACTGAGGAGAGTGAGTTGGGAAGGCAAGAAGGCAGTCACACAGGCACAGTGGAGTGCTCCCAAAGTCTTTCCAATTGGACGCTGGGAAGCGTTCCCGCACAGGCTCCATCGGTACCGACGTCACCCATATGTGAAGACTACATTCCTGCTTGTTCCTGGAGATAGGGAAGGAAACAGTGAGGGGATATTCTGATTGTTAATAGTGGTTCTAAAGAAGAGGGAAGGTTCTAAATGGGGAACTCAATATAGGTTCTTGCAGTTTGCTTGTTTGACTAAGTATTTGAATAAAAATGGGCCTGCAATCATATATACATTTTTTATTTATTGGCATTTATATATAGCCTGTGCAAGTGAAATATAGGCGGTGTACATTCATTACTACAAGAAGGGGCTAAATGATGTGTAAACAGGGATGGAGAGAGTGATGTGATGTTCTAAACACAAATGGATGAGGGCAGCACAAAAAGGTAGTTGGGAGCGGAGATAGGGAGCAGAACGATAAAGGAAGAGAGAGGGAAATGTGAGACTGAATGTGTTTATATGTGTGATAGAGGAGTTTCTCGGGGCATTGAAAGCGTAAAGAGGGGATAAATCAAGACCAAACCTGGAGGAAGTGCAAACTAGACCAGGATAAATTTGGAGATAAAGTAAATGTGAGAAAACCAGTGTTGGGTGTAGCTTTGGAGGCCTGACTGGGAGGATCTTTGCAGACAAATACGCAGCTATTTGGAGGAATGTGGTCTGTATAATTTACCAAATGAATGAGATTAAAATTGCAACCTGGAATGTATGTAGGGATTAATTCCCCAGTTAAGAGATCAAGGCCATAGTGGAGAGATTGACTAAATCCTTTGCTTTGATCATTACTGAAGAAGATGTAGGGAAGTTACCCATGACTGAAATAGCATTTAGAGGTGATGCATCAGAAAAAGTGAAAGAAATATCGATAAACCGGGAAGATATATTACAACTATTTGATAAACTAAACAGTAGCAAATCACCTGGACTGGATGGTATACACCAGAGGATGTTGAAAGAACTGAAATATGAGATTGCAGACCTACTATTATTAATCTGTGGACTATCATTAAAATCATCTGTAATACCTGAAGACTGGCGAATGGCCAATGTAATGCCAATTTTTAAAAAGGGTTCCAGGGTGATCCGGGAAACTAAAGGCCAGTGAGCCTGACATCAGTACCGGGCAAAATGGTAGAAACCATTATAAAGAACAAAATTACTTAACATGTAGATAGTCATGGCTTAATGGGAGAAAGCCAACCTGGATTTAGCCAAGGAAGGTCTTGTTTTACTAATCTGTTATATTTTTTTGAAGGTGTGAATAAACAGGTAGACAAAGGTGAGCCGGTAAATATAGTGTATCTGGATTTTCAGAAAGCCTTTGACAAAGCCCCTCATGAGAAACTCTTGGCGAAAAAAAGTCATGGGGCAGGAGACAGTGTACTACTGTGCAGGGCCGTACCGATCATGAAATGCGCCCTGTGCGATTTGCACATCGGGCGCGCACCTCCCCCCCACACCTCCATCTAGCCACTTTATGGGGGCGGGAAAGAAGAGGCGTGCACCCGATGTGCAAGTTGCCTGCACGCTAAGCAGGTCTGGTCCTTCGCAGAGGGACCAGACCTGCTTAGCGTGCCACGAGATGGCTTAAGGGGTGCATTTCGACTGTCTGCCGTTGCCTGCCGCCGCTGAGAGAAGAAAAAGTGGTGGCAGCAGGCAACGGCAGACAGCTGAAATGCTCCCCTTAAGCCTTTGCGCCCTGTGCGGCCGCACTGCTTGCACAGGGCTAGGTACTGTCCTGCTACTGTGGATCAGGAACTGGTTAAAAGATAGAAAGCAGATGGTAGGGCTGAATGGCCAATTTTCCTAATGGAGAAAGGTAAATAGTGGAGTACCCCAGGGATCTGTGCTGTGTCCGCTGCTTAACATATTTGTAAATGACCTGGAAATGGGAATAACAAGTAAGGTGATCCAATATGCAGATGACACAAAAATATTCAAAGTTGTTAAAACCCAAGAGGATTGTGAAAAATTGCAAGAGGACCTTGATAAATTGGAAGACTGTTCAAATGGCAGATGAAATCTAATGTGGACAATTGCAAAGTTATGCACCTAGGAAAGAACAACCCAAAACTATGGTTTCACGATGCAAGGTTCTATATTAGGAACCACCACCCAGGAAAAAAATTTAGGCAGCATCATGGATAACAAGTTGAAATCCTCCACCTATTGTGCAGCAGCGGCGGCCAATGCGGCAAATGAAATGCTAGGAATCATAAGGAAAGGAATGGAGAATAAAACAAAGGATATATAATGCCTCTGTATTGTTCCATGGTGTGACTGCACCTTGAATACTGTGTGCAATTCTGGTCGCCTTATCATAAAAAGGATATAGCGGAATTAGAAAAGGTACAGAAAAGAGCCACCAAAATGATAAAGGGACTGGAAGGATACCCCTATGAGGAGAGGCTTAAAAGCTTAGGGCTTTTCAACCTGGAAAAAAGACGGCTGAGGGGAGATATGATAGAGGTCTTTAAATTAATGTATGGAGTGGAACGGGTAAACATAGATAGATTCTTTACGGCATCAAAAAGTAGAAAGACTAGGAGACATGCAATGAAGCTACAGTGTAACCTGTTTAAGACTAGTAAGAAAAAAACATTTTTTTCACTCAACGCATAATCAAACTCTGGAATTCATTACCAGAGGATGTAGTAAAAGCGGTTAATGTAGCTGGGTTTAAAAAAAGGTTTGGACAAGTTCCTGGAGGAAAGGTCCATAAACCATTATTAAAGAGGATGCAGGTAATCCACTGCTTACCCCAATACAAGCATTATGGAACCTGTGTGTCTTTTTGGGAAACTGCTAGGTACATATGAGCTAGATTGGCCATTGTTGGAAACAGTATACTGGGCTTGATGGACCTTGGTCTGACCCCATATTGCATATCTTATGTTCTTATGTTCTTAAGATAGGGCTGCCCACTTGCAGATACTTTCATTGACTAGGATGTATCTAAACATAGATATACACATCCTTTAAGTCCAGAGAACAAGTTAAGGGATGAGGATGCCAACAGAAACCATTCTGCACTTCTCTTGAGTCGGGTATTTATTTATTTATTTTATTTATTTATCTATTACTTCTATACCGCCCCTTCCAGAGATCAAGGGCGGTTTGTTCAGATTCCTCAGATCTAGGATGGGATGGAATCTCCTGATCTTATGTGTGACCAGACTAGTCCAGAACGTGGTATAAATAACAAGTAATGATCTTTATTAGAAGTATAAATCCTGTGTTACATGACACCTAACCAGACATGGCTGTGTTATGGCAATACCTTCTTCAGGGGTTATATAGGTACTCCGAGGAACATAAACATAAATAAAATAAATAATAAGTTTAAATCAATAAAAAATAGTAAAAGAATAAAAGTTTCTATTAAAACTCATAAAACAAACTCTGAATACATAAAAGGAATCGAATGTCATCCTGAATGCATTAAAAACATGAGCATTTAGAGTGGAAAGACCACAAACATTTATAGGTATATATTGATAACTAAAACATAATATATAAATAAATAATTGAAATGTAACAAATGATAAATGTTGAAACATCAATATGATACAATCATATTGTCTAATGGCTTAAGAAAAGCCAATGAACATAAAAGTTATCATCATGAAAACTGTGATATTTCAAAGAATGATCAAAAACTATATGAAATAGAAGGACCAAGGAAATGTAATACATCAACCGTAACCTTGTGATATCTCTTCTATCTTGTGTGCGACCAAGAAATACCTTGAATAGAACCCCTGCCTTTCCTGCCCTGGTGGAATGGACTTGACTGCATTTGTTTGTTGAAGGACAGATAGCTCCTGTAGAGGTACCTCCTGTTGCTGAGAGTTGACTGATGAAACTCTGAAGGCAATTTGGAGGGAAGTCAAATAGATACAATTTGTACCCATCCCAGATTATCTTCAGAACTCACTGTCAGAGATTATCTAGGAGCCACCGATTTGCAATGAATATGAGCCTCCTCAAGACAGGAATGTTGTCTGGGATAAGGATGGGAATGTCGACTATACTCTCTAGAATTTAGTCAAAACCTTGCCCCTGCTTTTGACTGGGAAGCAGGCTTGGGCTTCTGGGTTCTCTGCTGATAAGAGTTGAGAGCAGGAACTCTGCTTAGTCTGGGATGAGCGGGAAAGAGGTGGATATCTATGTGTATAAGAGTAAAAAGATCTCACTTGCCCTCTGCTCTGATACATCCTGGATGACAAGGAAGCTGGGTTGAAAGGAGGTCTGGAGAGAGTTTTAAGAGTATCACTGAGCTGCTTGATGAGGGTAGAAGCCTCCTGCACCTTATCTCTAAAGAAATTCTCCCTATGGCTCAGCATGTTAGCAAGTTTCTTCAGTACTCTATATTGCAAGTTTGAAAACTGGAGCCATAAAAGTCTCTAGATACCAGTACTCAAAAAGGAGGCTCTCGATGCCATCTCCAGAAATATCATAAGTTGCTCAGACTATGTATTTCCTCTCTTGGTTCAGTAGGGACTAGAGATGCATGGCTTTCTCTGGAAGGAGAGAGCACAAACTCCTGCATGCTGCACATGATCCAAAAATGCATGCCCATGAAGAACTGAAAGGATTTGATGCAGAAAGTGAACTTAGCATTCTGAAATATTTTCTTCCCAAAATAATCTAATGTCCTAGCCTCCCTCCCAGGGGCACCAAAGAAAGTGTCATGGAACTTTTGGCTCTTTTCAGAGAGGATTCGACTATCATACAGTAGTGTGACACTTGTAGCTTCTCAAATCTGGGAGCCTTTAGAACTCTATACATGGGAGTCAACCTTCTTGTTGACAGGCTGTACAGAGCAGGGGAGGGGTCACCCACATTCTCATCTGTACCCTTTGAAGGATGCATTGCATGGACACTGTCACCATTTCTTCACAAAGATCACAGAGCTGGAGAATTTCTAACACTTTGGCCCTGGGTTTCTCTTCTTCCACCTTAGATAGAACAGACTGAGCCATTGGCTGGACAAAATCAACAAATAAGATTTCCTCTGGAGGAGATTCTTGCTTCTTGTGAGCAGGTGAAGGGTCTGAAATCAACCCATGAGACCTCTCCTCCAAGAAATACTCCAACCTCCAGAAGAGTTCTGATGCAGACTCAGAAAGATACTCAAAAGACATCTGAGCGTCTGCTTGAGACAACCTCCATTTCTGTTAGGATATAGATCTTCTCTTGGAACATTAGTGCACAGATGCTCTCTGATGTGAGTGATCACCCCCTGATGCACCGGAGATAGACACCAGCTGGACAATATCTAGGTCTGCCTCTCTCTATATATTTATTTATCATTGTTAGTGTGCTCTTTTACCCCATTTGTACCTTTGCACCATTGTTCAGCTTTTCTCAGCTCTCTCTTGCTCCTCTCCATATCTAACAGCAACTTTTCTTCTACTATCTGGTCTGTCTGAGGAGACCGGATTAACAATTAATTCAATACCTATCCTAATTCTGCTGCAGAGTTTAAAACTTTTTCCCTGTCTCTGCTCTAATCTACCTGAGTGACTAACCCCTCCCCCACCCCTGCTGAAGTATTGTATTGACCCTTTTCCTGTCTTCCATGTGCGTTTAGCTGTTTGCCTCTCTCTCCTCTGGAAAGAGAACTACTCTATTACAAGCTCTGCTGGCACTTTGAATTTGCTTGCTTTTTATGAGTCCTGTCTGCCTCTCTCTATATATTTATTTATTTATCATCGTTAGTGTGTTCTTTTAGCTCATTTGTACTTTTTGCACCATTGTTCAGCTTTTCTCAGCTGAATAACTTTTATCCCACCCCCTTCCCTCTACCCACCTACCCCATGGCACTCAGTCTCTGATAGCTATCATCTGCTCATTGCCTCCCTTATTTACAGGTGCACCTAATCTTCTGTGCTCTCTCTCCCACCTATCCTTATTTCTTCTGGCCTCTGTTCTCCTCTCCATCTCTCTTTTATGGATCATCATCACTTTGTCGTCCTATTCTTCATACTCCCTAATGGTCACCCCTCCTACCAACACCTTCACTCCTCCCTTCCTTTTCTCCCCTTTACCATCCTCACTTCCCCCTCCATCCTGTCCTCTACCCTGTTATCAGCTCTTGAGCTTCACCACTTTCTCCCTCTCATTCAGCCATCTCATCTCTTTCTCTCTAAGACAACCTCACCCTCGTTACGACCATGCTGTCTACTCTCTGCCCCGCACTCTTCTACTCCTTTTCCTTTTCTCATCCGGAGATATCAAACCCAACCCTGGCTCCCCTAGACTTTTGTCACACTCTGAGAAGAGATCTTCACGCAACATCTCTAATCGTATTCATACCCCTCTTCTTTCCCATGTGCCTTGTGAAACACACACTCCATCTCAAATAAACTTGCTTTTACTCATGATCTCTTCATCTCTAATGCTCTCCATCTTCTTGCTCTGAGACCTGGCTCCTCACAGAAGACATGGCATCAGTTGCTGCTCTCTGTCATGGTGGTTATCATTTCTCCCACACGCCTTTTCCCACTGGCCGTAATGGTGGTGTTGAGCTTCTACTTTCTCCTTCCTGCTGCCTCAGTCTCATTCCTTTCCCTCCTTTGAAGTCTATTCCATCTGCCTTTTCACTTCACTTTTCACTCCGGGTAGCTGTTATTTATCGACCTCCTGACAAGCCCACCTCTACCTTTCTCACTGACCTTTTTATTTTATTTTATTTATTTATTTAACAAATTTTTTTTATACCACTTTATTATTTCAATCAAAGCGGTTTACATTGTAACTTAAACTTGGTAATGTACATTAAACAAGGACATTGATAACTTGGTTTATTCTGAGCAATGGAGGGTTAAGTGACTTGCCCAAGGCCACAAGGAGTGCTAGTGGGAATCGAACCCTGGTCTCTTGGTTCCCAAGACTCGTGGCTTTCCTTCTTTCTGGATTCCTCTTCCCCCACTCTTATTATTGGGGATTTTAACATTCATGTTAATAACCCCTCTGATCCTTATGCTTTAAAGCTTCTTTCCCTTACCTCCTCATTCGACCTCCAGCTTTGCTCTACTGCCCCCACTCACCAGCATGGCCATTGCCTTGACCTTGTATTTTTCTGTAATTGCTTACCCTCAAACTTCTGTACCTCAGTTCTTCCCTTATCTGAGCTGCTAAACTTCACTCTTCGTTACCCACCGCCTCAACCTCGTCCTGTCTCCTCCAACCTTTTTAGAAATCTTCATGCTATTGACCCTTTGGCTCGCTCCTCCACTGTTTCATCACCTCTTTCTTCCACTATGTCATCTGTTGATGAGGCAGTAGCTTCCTGTAACACTGCACTCTCCTCTGCTCTGGATGCTCTTGTTCCACCCATGCCACGTCCTGTGAAGCGTACTATACCCCAAACCTTGCTTTCTTCCACTACCTACTATCTACGTTCCTGTGCCCGTTCAGCTGAGCATGCTTGGCTCAAATCCCACTCCCTTGCAGACTTTCTACATTTCAAATTCATGCTTGCCTCTTTCCAGTCAGCCATAGCACTCGCCAAACAAGACTATTATGTCCATCTGACTAACTCTCTTGCCTCTGACCCTCACCATCTCTTTACTACTCTCAACTCTCTCCTCAAGGTGCCTCCGCCTCTGACCCTTCCCTCCCTTTCTGTCCAAACCCTGGCTATTTCCATGACAAAATCCACAAGATTACCCTCCAATTCCCCACAAAGTCAGCTACTTCCCTTTCTTCCCCTCCTCCCTCTCTTCATGCCCAACTTTCCCTCTCTACCTCTGCTACCCTTTCTTCCTTTTTATGATTTCTGAGGAGGAAACCACATAACTTCTTTCCTCCTCCAAACTCACTACCTGCTCCTCTGATCCTATTCCCACCAGTCTCCTAAGCCCCATCTCCTCCACTGTTGTCCCTTCCATCTCTCATATTCTCAACCTATTGCTCTCCACTGCAACTGTCCCTGCAGCCTTCAAGCATGCTGTAGTTACACTTCTCCTCAAGAAACCCTCACTTGATCCTACCTGTCCTAACTATCGACCCATCTCCCTCCTCCCCTTCATTTCTAAACGACTTGAACGTGCGGTTCACCGCTGTTGCCTTGACTTTCTCTCCTCTCAAGCCCTCCTAGATCCTTTACAAACTGGCTTTTGTCCTTTACATTTTACTGAAACAGCTCTTGCCAAAGTCTCCAGTGACTTGTTTCTGGCAAAATCCAAGAGCCTTTACTCGGTACTCATCCTTCTTGACCGCTGCTGCTTTTGACACTGTTGACCACAACCTTCTCCTTGATACCCTGTCCTCACTTGGTTTTAAGAGCTCTGTAGTATCCTGGCTCTCCTCTCACTCTCCCATTGCTCTTTCAGTGTTTGTTCTGGTGGATCTTCCTCTGCTGCTATCCCACTCTCAGTTGGTGTACCACAAGGATCTGTCTTGGGTCCACCCCTTTTCTCTCTCAATACCCAGTCCTTTGGTGCACTCATCTCTTTCCATGGCTTTCAGTACCATCTTTATGCTGATGACTCCCAGATCTACCTCTTTACACCTGAAATCTCTCTGGCAATCCAGACCCGGATCTCTGCCTGCCTGCCTGCCTTTCTGACATTGCTGCTTGGATGTCTCACTGCCGCTTTAAATTGAACATGGCCAAAACTGAGCTGCTTATTATTTTTCCCCCTAAAATCTCCTCTCCCCTTCATCCTTTCTCAGTCTCTGTGGTTAACTCTCTACTCCTCCCTCACAACCTTGGGGTCGTCTTTGACTCCTCTCTCCCCTTCTCTACACACATCCATCTGATAGCTAAGACCTGCCGTTTCTTTCTCTATCATCAACAAAATCCACCCATTCCTTTTTGAACCCACTGCTAAGACACTTATCCACTCCTTAATCACCTCCCATCTTGACTATTGTAACCTACTCCTTGCTGGTCTCCCTCTGAATCATCTCTCTCCCCTTCAATCTGTTCAACACTCTGCTGCACGGCTAATCTTCCACCAGCCTTGTCATGCTCATATTACCCCTCTTTTCAAGTCACTTCATTGGCTCCCTATCCGTTTCCACATCCAGTTCAAACTTCTCCGGCAGACCTGAGTGCATTCACTCTGCAGCTCCTCACTACCTTTCTTCTCTTATACCTCCCTACACCCCTCCCCAGAAACTCCGCTCTTCTGGCAAATTGCTTCTATCTATGCTGTTCTCTTCTATTGCTAACTCCAGACTTTGCTCCTTTTACCTTGCTGCTCCTTATGCCTTGAACAAACTACCCAAGTCTGTATGTCAGGTGCCTTCTCTGGCCCTTTTCAAATCCAGGCTGAAAACTCACCTTTTTGCTGCGGCTTTCGGATCTTGACTCACCTGATCTCCTTTGTGTTTCCTTACCATTCCTCCTAGATATATCCCTGTCTATATCTACTGTGTTGTCTGTCTTGACTAGATTGTGGGCTCTGATGAGCAGGGACAATCTCTTATATGTCTGTGCAGCGCTGCATACGTCTTGTAGCACTATACAAATGTCAGTAGTAGTGGGTCCTTCAAGGTCTTGATGATGGTGATTCTCCTACAGGCAAATGACAAGACTTGAGAATCTGCTTGAAGTCTTGATGCACCAGCCTCAGTAATGTCGAAGCAGCAGTTTTGCACCAGGTAAAGCACAGTTACTTACCTGTAACAGGTGATCTCTGGGAACAGCAGGAATTAGTCCTCACATATGGGTACGTCAGAACCGACGGAGCCTGCGCGGGAAAGCTCCCCAGCTTCCCAGAAAGGAAGCTTTTGGGGCCTCCCACTGCACATGCGCGCTGCCTTCCCGCCTTCCTGACCAGCTCTCCTCAGTTCGAGTTTATAGCTGAGACAATAGAGAGAGGAAAGGAAGATAGATAGAAGATACAACTCCTAGGGGAGGTGGGTGGGTTGTGAGGACTAATTCCTGCTGTTCCCAGAGATCACCTGTTACAGGTAAGTAACTGTGCTATCTCCAGGAACAAGCAGGAATAAGTCCTCACATATGGGGACTCCCTAGCTAAGATGCCTGGGAGATCCCCTTCCAAGGGTTCGCCATCTTCGTATGGATCTCAGGCATCCATCCTGGGAAGGTGGGCAGGAGTTGTTCAAGTATGGAACAGGTGTTTGAGGACAGCCTGACCAAACAAGGCATCCCGGCGGGAGTCCTTGTCCAAACAGTAATGGGCTGTGAAGGTATGAACTGAGGCCCAGGTGGCGGCTCGACAGATCTGATCTATGGATACAGAGTGAAGATGAGCCATAGAAGTGGCCATGGCTCTCACATTGTGAGCTGTGACATGGCCTTCCAGAGAAATGTTTTTACTCTGGTAAGCAAAGGAAATACACTGAGCAATCCAATTGGAAAGTGTACGTTTGGAGACTGGAAGTCCCAAATGAGAAGGATCAAAAGCCACAAAAAGTTGGGAAGACTTTCGATGTGGCTGAGTCCTGTTGAGGTAAAAGGCAAGAGCTCTTTTACAATCTAGAGTATGAAGGTTCCTCTCTGCACTGGATGCATGAGGAGCCGGGAAAAAGACAGGTAGATATACCTCTTGATTAAGATGAAAAGGCGAGACCACTTTGGGCATAAAGTGGGGATTCGTCCTAAGGACCACCTTATCATGATGAAACCTAGTATAAGGTGGATGAGCCACTAAGGCCTGTAGTTCACTGATGCGGCGAGCCGAAGTGACTGCAATAAGGAAAAGGACCTTCCAGGAAAGAAATTTCAAGGAGGTAGAAACCAACGGTTCAAAAGGTGGCTTCATAAGCTGACCTAGAACTAGGTTCAAATCCCATGCTACCGGAGGTGGTCGGATGGGAGGCTTAGTTAGAGTCAGGCCTCTCATGAACCTTGCAATAAGAGGATGAGAGGAGACAGGTTGTCCATTTAGAGGTTTTAAGGATGCTGCAATAGCGCTCAAATGGACTCTTACTGAATTCGTCTTAAGGCCTGCATTAGAAAGATGCAGGAGATAGTCTAGTAGAGAATTCAAAGGAAGTGCTAGAGGGTCAAGACCCTGTTGAGCACACCAAATGGAAAAGCGTTTCCATTTGAAAGCATAGGAACGCCTCGTGGAGGGTTTCCTAGAGGCATGAAGGATATCTTTCACTGGTTGAGAAAGATTGAAGTCATGAAGGCTTAGGCCTTCAGTAACCAAGCTCTGAGGTGTAGGGACTTAGGGTTTGGGTGCCACAAAGTCCCCTCCTCCTGAGACAGAAGGTCTGGCGCAGTTCCCAGGTCCAGGGAGGGTACCTGGGAGAGATGCAGAAGTAGAGGGAACCACACTTGGCGTGGCCAGCGTGGAGCTATGAGGATCATCGACCCGTGATCCCTCTGGAGTTTGAACAGAGTCTTGGGAATCAAAGGAATGGGTGGAAAGGCATATAGGAATTCCTGACCCCAATGTAGGAGAAAGGCGTCGCTGGCCTGAGCTCCCTGACACGGAGTCCTGGAACAGAACCGGGGAAGTTTGGCATTCCACGGACTTGCAAAGAGGTCTATGTCCGGGGTTCCCCATTCCTGAAAGATTTTGCGTATCTGGTCCAGATGTAGGGACCATTCGTGTGGAAGCAGAACTCGACTGAGTCTGTCTGCCCGAGAGTTTTGAACCCCTGGAAGATACACTGCCAGAAGATGAATTTGATGCTCTCTGGCGAAGGCCCATAATCTGAGAGCTTCGTTGCAAAGCGACAGAGAGCCTGTCCCTCCTTGTTTGTTTACGTAGAACATGGCCACCTGATTGTCTGTATGAACTAGGACGGTCAGGTTGACAAGGAGGGTATGGAAGACTTTGAGGGCAAGTAAGATTGCTCGCAGTTCCAGGAGGTTGATGTGAAGGGTGGTCTCCTGTGGAGACCAAGTACCCTGAGTGGAGAGGTGTTGAAGATGGGCTCCCCACCCTGTTTGGGAGGCATCTGTTGTGAGGGTTGCTTGGGGCAACAAAGGTTGGAAGGGGGCCCCCAACGACAGATTCTTGGTGGATATCCACCATTGGAGGGACCAAAACAGACGTTTTGAGGTGAGTATTTGGTCGGAGAGCGCTCCTGATGCTTGAGTCCACTGGGTGGCCAAGATCCATTGAGCTGCTCTCATATGAAGACGAGCGTAGGGCACCACGTGTACCGTGGAGGCCATGTGGCCCAGAAGTCGCAGCATTTCCCTGGCTGTCAAGTGAGTGCTGGACTGAGCTTGGGAGGCCAAGCACACCAGACGTTGGCCCCGGACCTGAGGAAGGTAGGCCCTTGCAATGGTGGTGTCCAACTGGGCCCCTATGAATTCCAGAGACTGAGTAGGGATGAGTTGAGACTTGGGAAGGTTTACCACCAGTCCCAGATACTGCAGAATGTGTCTCGTGCGGTCCAGGGAAATCTGGGCCTCTGACTGAGATGGAGCTCGGATGAGCCAGTCGTCCAGATATGGGAATACAAAAATTCCCAGACCTCTTAGAAATGCGGCTACAACTGCCATACATTTGGTGAACACTCTTGGAGCAGAGGCTAGACCGAAGGGAAGTACTCTGTACTGGAAATGTTTTCCCTGGAACAGAAATCGTAGATATTTTCTGTGGGATGGGTGGATGAGTATATGTGTGTACGCATCCTTGAGATCTAGAGAACAAAGCCAATCCTGACTCTGAAAGTATGGAAGGAGAATGCCCAGAGAAAGCATTTTGAATTTCTCCTTGTATAGAAATTTGTTAAATTCTCTCAGATCTAGGATAGGTCTGAATCCCCCTGTCTTCTTTGGTATGAGAAAATAAGGGGAGTAGAAACCTGTCCCTTGTTGAAGAAGAGGAACCTCTTCTATTGCCCTTTGGGCAAGGAGGGAAGAGACTTCCTGACCCAACAGGGCCAGGAGAGATGGGGGAGAATTGAAGTGCCTCACCATGGTATGTGGAGGAAGGTTGGAAAAATGAAGTTTGTAGCCCTCTCTGATGATAGAGAGGGTCCAGTGCTCTGATGTAATTTGCTCCCATCTGGGAGCAAAGTGAGCTAACCTTCCGGGAATGGTGAGGGGCTCTGGTTGTTCTAGAGCCAGAAAGGTTAAGTTCTCTAGGGGCAAGTCAAAACCCCTGAGGGGGTTGAGCCTGCTGAGGAGTGGCAGACGCTGCAGGCTTTGACCTTGCCTGTTTAGGTTGCTGACGCTTAGCAGCAAAGCGAGGCTGAGAAGATTGTTGGCCAGTATTCGTGGAAAATCTGGCCTTCTTGTAGTAAGGCCTCTTGAAAGACTTTTTCTTGGCAGGAGTAGAGGTAGACTTAGAAAGTCTATCTAAGGTAGCATTTTCTGCGTCCATTTGAGTGGCTTTAATTTGCCAGTCTTTACCAAATAAGTTCTCACCTGTACAGGGCAGATTCCGTAAGCCATCCAGGACCCAGGGTTCTAGGTCAGAGGCCTGGAGCCAAGCAAGTCGTCGGGCTGCAATAGCAATGCCCGAAGCTCTACCGGCACCCTCAAAGGAATCAAAGGCTGCTCTGTTAGAGAACTTAGAAACATCTAGAAGCTGTTTCACAAGAGAAATGAACTCCTCCTTTCTATCCTCAGGGATAAAGGGGGCAAAATGCCGTACCTTTAGGGCAAGTTCCCTTAGAAACATGCCCATATACAGACTGTATGAATTAATCCTGGCTATAAGCATACTAGCCTGGAAGATTGTCCTACCAAAGAGTCTAGGGTCTTACATTCTCGCCCTGGAGGGGTAGAAGAGTGCCTTTTGGTACTCTTAATCTTTTTCAGCGCAGACTTCACCACAATGGAATGGTGAGGCAGCTGAGTTTTTTGAAAACCAGGAGAAGGAGGGACCCGGTACATGGTGTCCAACCTACGGGAATGAGGAGACAACGTTAGAGGAGCCTCCCATAAGTCCATCAAGTGTTCTTGAAGGATTTCATAGATAGGCAGGGTGACTGCCTCTTTAGGAACCTTAGGGTATCCTAAAATATCCAATTTCTTTGATCTAGGTTCTTTTTCAGAGGATGTAGTAATAGAAAGTCCTTTAGCTACTTCTATAATGAAGTCTTGAAAGGACAAATCCTCTGGTGGAGACATTCTCCTCTTTGGGGAAGAAGGCTCTTCAGGAATAACAAGAGACAACTCATCAGAGTCATCAGAGGAGTCAAAATCCTCAGAAGAATCAGAGTATCCTCTATTTGCTTCCAACGCACGATACGCATACCGTTCGGTATCGACATCAGGTGTACCGGGTATGGGATCGGTATCGGGCGAAAACCCGGATCCGGCATGCGGAACCGATCTGCGTTTGGAAGATGATGGTCTCGGTTCCGGTATGGGGGACGGTACCGGAACCGGAACCGGAACCGCTGGTTGCGGTACCGAGGGCGTCGCAGCTTTAATAAAAGCCAGAATGGCCTGCTGCATGGTCTGAACAGTATTGTCCATAGACGACACTGCTGCCTGGATGTTGGTACCGGCATGGGCCGGTACCCCAGAGCAGTCTAACAGATGATCGGTCGAGGCCGTGCCATCGATGTCAACCTGTAACCCCATAGATGGAGCTTTGGAAGCCAGAGCTTCCCGCCGGGGTTGTTTGGCTGGGGCAGGGTTCTCCGACTCAAAATTGAGGGCCTCTCGATACTTTGAAGGAGATTTGCCTTTTGAGGACCTGCCCGAAGAAGGTTTGGTTACCTGAGATCCATCCGGAGAGGAAGACCTGGATGACTGTGATGCTGGATTATCTGAAGCAAACAGTACATGGAATTTGTTGGCCCGGTTCTGCAAATCACGTTTAGACATCTGGGAGCAGGACGGGCAGTCCGGAATGGAGTGGTCAGGCCCCAAACATTTAAGACACCAGTCATGGGTGTCTGTAACAGAAATAACAGCACTACACTTGGTACACTTTTTGAAACCAGGGGCTGGTTTCTCCATGAGGAGAATTTGTGTAGGCCTGAGGCCTAACCGAAGTCACCAAGTTGTGCTAAAATAAAGGTTTTGTTTTTTTTTTTGAAAGAAAAGAAAAGAGAGACCGGCGGTACCGGTTTCGGTATGGGGAAGGCAGGTACACGGTCTAAAGAAACAAACTAAAATAAGAATTTCTTCAGCGGTGACAGGAACACGACCTGCTGGCTCCGCGGAAAAAGAGAAACTGAGGAGAGCTGGTCAGGAAGGCGGGAAGGCAGCGCGCATGTGCAGTGGGAGGCCCCAAAAGCTTCCTTTCTGGGAAGCTGGGGAGCTTTCCCGCGCAGGCTCCGTCGGTTCCGACGTACCCATATGTGAGGACTTATTCCTGCTTGTTCCTGGAGATAGAAGGTTTCCATCCTTTCCTCGTGAGATACTCCTCAAGGCTGCCATCAACAAAGGCAGAGGGGTTACAGTAGATTTGGCTGATATCTGTGGAACCTCGCAGGGAGTATCAGCAGGCTGGTCTCAGTCTCTTGCAGTCTGGCATGGTCCCTCTGGAACAGAGGAGAATGAGTTTTCCTCACATTGGGGCTGATTTAAGGATACTGTATCCTTTGATACCTCAATAAAATATGTATGCACTTCAGCCTGCACTTGATGCTCAATGTTCTCAATGTTGATGAAGTAGAGGATGAATCTTTGCATGGGAATCGATGGATGACCACTCCTGGAAGACACCATCAATGCTCAACTCTGAATAAGTTCAAGGACCCCTCATTGTTGATGTACCACCAGCATCTAATGCAACTCTTGGGGCTACAGAAACCGATGCCGCTGATGCCAAAGCTGATGGATCAGACTTCTCCAAGCATTAAATTCTTCTGTGCTGTTCTTCACGGGCCCAATATTCAGCAGTAGCGACTGTTCTAAAGTGATTAGCCACCGCCACTGAAACTAAGACCCAGATATTCAATGCCAGAGCCATATCCAGACATCGGTATTGAATATCCAGATCAGCTGGATAGCGTTGAAGCTAACTGGTCACTGGCAATATTCAGCTGCTGCCCAGTTAGCTTCAGCAGCAAAAGTTAGGGCAGCCTCCCTCCCCCTCCATCCTATCCTCTAACCTTGCATCTGCCCTCGAGCTTCACCACATCCTCCCCCTCATTCAACCAACCCCTCTCTCTTTAAGGCAACCCCACCCTCGCTTCCACCGTACTGCCTCTGCTTTACCCTGCTCCCTACTTCTCCTCCTCCTCCTCCTCTCATCAGGTAATATCAACTCTAACCCCGGCCCCCCCTCGATTTCTTTCTCACCCTAAGAAGAGTTCCTCACGTACCCTATCTAATCTCATCCATATCCCACTCCTTTCCCTACCCACCCTCCCTCACTCACGCAAATCATCCATAGATGTTAACCCAAACCCTACCCCCTCCAGAGCTCTGTCTCTGTCTCACTCTAAAAATAGATCCTCACAAATCCTACCTGATAGACACACCCACCTGTACCCTGGCCCCTCTAGATCTCATTACCATTCTGGTAATAGCTCCCCACGAAACGGCCCCACTAGACCATCTTACTTTGGAAAGAAATCCTCCCGTAACTTATCTAACCTTATCCATATTCCTCTCCTTTCTCCCTCCACTCTCCCGTTCTCATGTGCCCTATGGAACGCATGCTCAGTCTCGAAGAAACCTGTTCTTACGCATGATCTCTTCATATCTAGAGCACTACACCTGCTTGCCCTAACTGAGACCTGGCTCCTCCCAGATGATACTGCACCCATTGCTGCTCTCTGCCACGGGGGCTACCAGTTCTCCCATACACCTCAAACCACTGGTCGCAGTGGAGGTGTTGGGCTTCTACTTTCTCCCTCTTGCCAATTCCAACCTCTCCCTCTGCCTCAGTCACACTCCTCCCTCTCTTTCGAAGTCCACTCCATTCGCCTCTTCTCACCACTTCCCCTCCGGATAGCTGTTATTTACCGCCCACTCGACAAATTCAAATCGACCTTTCTTACCGACTTTGACTCCTGGCTCTCCACCTTCCTCGATCCCTCTTCCCCCACTCTTATTCTCGGCGACTTTAATATTCACGTTGATAACCCCTCTGATCCCCACGCTTTAAAGTTCCTTGCCCTCACCACCTCGTTTGACCTACAACTCTGCTCCACTGCCCCCACCCACGTACACGGTCACTGCCTGGACCTGGTACTCTTCTCTAACTCCTCTCTCTCAAACTTCCCCAGCTCAATCCTTCCTTCATCTGATCATCACCTCTTAACCTTTAATCTTCAGCTTCCACTGTCTCAACCTCGTCCTGTCTCCTCCAACCTATTTAGAAATCTTCATAATATTGATCCCCTGACTCTCTCCTCTACCATTTCTCCATTTCTCTCCTCTACCATTTCTCCATTTCTCTCCTCTATTGTGTCCTCCGTCGATGAGGCAGTATCCTCTTATAATGCTGCACTATCCTCTGCTCTTGCCCCACCCACCCCTCGTCCTGTCAGACGTTCTACCCCCCCGGCCATGGCTTTCACCCACAACCTGCTATTTACGCACATGTGCCCGTTCTGCTGAATGTGCCTGGGCCAAATCCCGCTCTCTGGAAGACCTGATCCACTTTAAATTCATGCTTGGCTCCTTCCAGTCAGCCATAGCACTTGCCAAACAAGAATACTACATCCATCTGACTAACTCCCTCGTCTCTGATCCTCGCTGCCTCTTTAATACCCTCAATTCTCTCCTCAAGGTGCCCCCACCCCCAGTCCCTCCCTCCCTGCCCAAACCCTAGCCGACTACTTCCACGACAAAATCCACAAGATCACCCTTCAATTCCCCACTCCCTCATCTACCTCCCCTTCTCCCCAATTCTCCTCCCCCATCCATACTTCCTCTGCTACCCTCTCCTTCTTCCCTACGATCTCCAAAGAGGAAACCACACTCCTCCTCTCCTCCTCCAAACCCACCACCTGTTCCTCTGACCCCATCCCCACCCATCTCCTACATCCCATCTCCCCCACCATTGTTCCATCCATCTCTCATATTCTCAACCTTTCACTCTCCATTGCAACTGTCCCAGTCAACTTCAAACATGCTATTGTCACACCTCTCCTCAAGAAACCCTCACTCGATCCCACCTGCCCTTCTAACTACTGACCCATCTCCCTCCTTCCCTTCATTTCTAAACTACTAGTACAAGCAGTCCACCACCGCTGCCTTGACTTCCTCACCTCCCATGACCTCTTGGACCCACTACAATCAGGCTTTCAGCCCCTATACTCCACTGAAACGGCCCTTACTAAAGTCTCCAATGACTTGCTCCTGGCTAAATCTAAGGGACTCTACTCTGTCCTCATCCTCCTCGACCTCTCCGCGGCCTTTGACACTGTTGACCATAATCTTCTCCTTAACACCCTCTCCTCGCTTGGCTTCAAGGACTCCATCCTATCCTGGTTCTCCTCCTACCTCTCCCATCGATCCTTTAGTGTATGCTCTGGGGGCTCCTCCTCCTCCCCCACTCCGCTCCATGTTGGTGTTCCACAGGCCCCCTCCTTTTCTCTCTTTATACCCAATCTCTTGGCGCACTTATCTCCTCCCATGGCTTTCAGTACCATCTCTACGCCGATGACTCCCCAAATCTACCTCTCTACACCTAATATCTCTCCAGCAATCCAGACCAAGATCTCAACCTGCCTTTCTGACATCGCTGCCTGGATGTCCCATCACCGCTTGAAACTGAACATGGCCAAGACTGAACTCCTCATCTTTCCCCCCAACTCCTCCCCTCCTCTTTCCCCTTTCTCAGTCTCGGTGGATGGATCTACGATCCTCCCTATTCCCTCAGCCTGCAATCTGGGGGTTATCTTTGACACCTCTCTCCCCTTCTCCACACACATCCAGCTCGTAGCTAAGACCTGCCGCTTCTTCCTCTTCAACATTAGCAAAATCCGCCCCTTCCTTTCTGAACACACTACTAAAACGCTTATCCACTCCTTAATTTCCTCTCACCTAGATTACTGCAACCTGCTCCTTGCCGGTCTCCCTGCGAATCATCTCCTTCCCCTTCAATCTATATAAAATTATGCAGCTCGACTAATATTCCGCCAGTCTCGTCATGCCCACATTACTCCAACTGACAACTGAAGCAGGCAAGCTTTTCGGAAGTCTGCAAGTGTGTGGCTTCTGCTTCGGGGAAAATAATGACAGAAACCATCCGCAATGGCTTCAGAAAGGCTAGAATTGTCTACCAGCAGAATGAGACACATTTGGATGCCAATGACGAAGGTGAAGATCCCAATAGCAGTGATGACGATGACATCACTTCAGAAATTACAGAAGAGTGTCTGTAGGCAGCTCTTAGATATTTCAACGATGACAGTGAGCAGGGGTGGTTCTTCCATTAGGCCACCTGAGGCGATGGCCTCAGGCAGCACTCCGATGGGGGCGGCGCACCAACACCGGCATTCTGTTTTAATCTTAGATTTTGCAGCCTCTGATTTCCCATGCAGGAGAGAGGCTGCAAAATCTAAAATTAAAACAGAGTCAGAGTGCTGCCGGCGTCAGACAAATCAGCCTGATCGCTTGCAGGAATCCTGCAAGCGATCAGGCTGATTTGTGTGGCAGCAGCATTCTGGTTGTTTTTATTTTAGATTTTGCTGCCTCTATCCTTCCTGCCGCTTTTTATGTCTCGCTGCAAGCATTCTTGAGGAAAGAAAAGTGGTGGGAAGTCAGAGGCAGGCTCGAGGCGGCAAAATCTAAAATAAAAATAGCTGGAGTGCCACTGGTGCTGCCGGATGAGAAGTGCAGGTGGAGGGAGTGGGGCAGGAGGACAAGGAGAGACAGGGGGCAAGTGCTGGACAAAGGGGAGAGACATGGGGCAAGTGCTAGACAAAGGGGAGAGACAGGGGACGACAGGAGACATGCTGGACAAAGGGAGAGACGGGGACACGCTGGACAAAGGGGCAAGTGCTGGACAAAGGGAGAGTCAGGGGGAAAAATGCTGGACAAAGAGGAAGACGGGGATATATTGGTCAAAGGGGGAGACAGGGGGACAAGTGCTAGACAGAGACAGGGGCACGAATGTTGGACAAAGGGGAGACAAGGGGGACATACTGGACAAAGGGGAGAGACAGGTGGCAAGTGCTAGACAAAGGGGGAGACAGGGGACATGCTGGACAAAGGGGGAGACAGGGGACAAATGCTGGATAAAGGGGAGAGACAGTGAAGGTTAGGATTTTAGCGATTTTAGAAAAGGTTCAGAGAAGAGCCACCAAAATGGTAAAGGGGATGGAAGGCTACTCCTATGAAGAAAGGCTAACAAGGTTGGGGCTCTTTAACCTGGAAAAGAGACGGCTGAGGGGAGATATGATAGAAGTCTATAAATTAATGAACGGAGTGGAACGGGTAACGTAGATCAATTGTTTACCTTATCAGAATATAGAAAGACTAGGGGACATGCAATGAAGCTACAGGGTAAACTATTTAAGACTAATAAAAGAAAATATTTTTTCACTCAACGTGTAATCAAACTCTGAATTTGTTACCGGAGGATGTAGTAAAAGCTGTTAGTGTAGCTGGGTTTAAAAAAGGTTTGGACAAGTTCCTGGAGGAAAGGTCCATAAACCATTATTAAGAAGGGACCCAGGATATCAATGCTTGAACCAATACAAGCATTGTGGAACCTGTGTCCCTTGGGGAAACTGCTAGGTACGTATGACCTAGATTGGCCACTGTTGGAAACAGAATACTGGGCTTGATGGACCTTGGTCTGACCCAGTATGGCATATCTTATGTTCTTATGGATTATAACGGGCTGATGGGGGGGCTAGCACTGGAAACGGGCAGATTTGAGGAGGCCTAGGACTGGTAATGGGATGATTAGGGGGGCTAGCACTGGTAATGGACAGATCGGGGGGGGAGGCTAGGACGTAATGGTTTGATTAGGGAAGACTAGAACTGGGAATAGGCTGATCGGGGGAGGGGGGTGCTGGGACTGGTAATGGGCTGATTAGGGGGGCTAGCTCTGGTAATGGGCTGAGTGGGGACTAGCACTGGAAATGGGCTGAACGGAGGAGCTAGGACTGGTAATGAGCTGATTAGGGAAGGTTAGGATTGGTAATGGGCTGAGGGGGGGTTAGGACTGGTAATGGACTGATGGGGGGCTAGCACTGGAAGTGAGCTGATTGGGGGGAGCTTCAACTGGAAATGGGCTGATGGGAGGGGCTAGGACTGGAATGGGCTGATGGTGGGGAGGGGAGGATAGAGCTGCTGGCCCTGGAAGAAAACTGGGGGCTAGGGCTACAAATGGGCCGATGCGGGGAGGATGGGAGAATGGGCCTGGAAGGGAGTGGATGCTGAGAGGGGCTGCCATGGTATTTGGACTTGAAGGGGCTGGACAGTGGGGAAGGAGGGGGACTGAAAGGGAATAGACACCAGTGGCAGTTATGGGAATGCAAGTTGACATTGGAAGGTACTGGGAGGGAGGACTGGAAAGGGGCTGATACTGGGAAGGATTACTGGGACTGGAAATAGGCTGATGGAAGGACATGAAGAAAACAAAAGAAGAGATAAGAAATGGCAGATGGACTATAGACCATAGAAAGAGAGCCAAGAGAAGACAGGAAAGCAGAAGCTCAGATCGGGACCAGCACGATCAGAGAATAAAATGATCAGACAACAAAGGTAGAAAAAAATAATTTTATGTTCATTTTAGTGATTGGACTTTGCACTATCTTTATATTTTACACAGTATGGGGAACTGCATCTCTATCTGATGTTGCACTGCATGAAGAGTCTGGTTTCTTGGGGTTTCAGTTTAATTTTTGTCTACATATTTTTATTTTAGGTTGTAGTTACTTATTCTGTACTTGGTGAGGGTCTGTGTTTTGAGTGTGTGACTGAGGCCTGGTATTCTGTTAAAATGGAGTTTGTGCATGGGGATCTATACTGGACTGTAGTAATTTGGCTTGTTCAGCTTTTCAAACAGGTGTACGGATGTTCTAGGGCCCGCTGCAATATTTATGGTGTTGCCCTTTTCTGGGTACACTCCATGATGTGTGAGTTTTGGAAGTTAGTGCTGTTATGGAATAGTAGATTTGCTCTATAGATCCTGTACTCTGGGTTCTTGGTGAGGTCAACTGTAGGGTGTTTGTTGGGGGGAGGTACTGGAATATGTAGTGTTTTTGAGATTTGCAGTTTTGCGTTCTTTATGCTGCCAGACTGCAATTTAAAATATTTTGTCAGTTCAGATTCAAGGAAATTTCAAATTTTCAGGGAACGTCTCAGTATAATTTTGTTTAGTAGCCTGATAGTTTCACCGCTGCCAAGTTCCAGACTTTTCCAGCTTTAACACAATCCAATCCAGAGTTTGAATTCATGGCTACCAGGATTAGTTTCTCATTTAATATCTTCCCTCCTCATCAATAATCTGGTTATAGCAAAATAAATCTGATGTGCAGATACTTATAATGGTTTGATTGGCGGGGGGGGGGGGGTGCTTGTGTAAGTGACTTTTCATTAATCAAATTTCATGTTTTATTATTATGATGTTTGTTTTATTGTAACATTGTTTTACTAAATCGCATGTGTATGTTTAGAAACTGCCTAGGATTTTAGATGGATGGCATATACATTTTAAAATAAAGTATACTAAATTTATACAAATGATGCTACACATGGCTCTGCATCACCCTCGTGTTGTCTCTGGTGGAAAGTAGACAGGAGGGTGCACTGGGAGACAGAGAAAAGCAGAAACCTCAGATTGGGACCTACATGATCAGAGAATAAAATGGTCAGACAACAAAGTTAGAAGAGAATTTTATTTTCAATTTAATGACCAAACTTGGTGCTATCTTTATATTTATACAGTACATGAAAATGCATCTCTTTCTATTTCTCTGGTATTGTACTGTATGCAAAATCTAGCTTCTTGAGGTTGCAGTTTAATTTTTATCTACATATGTTTATTTTTAGGTTACGGTCACTTATTCTGTACTTGGTGAGGGTCTGTGTTTTGAGTGTGTGACCAAGACCAGGTGTTCTGTTAACATGGAATTTGTATGTAGGGATCTGTACTGTAGTAAACTGAATTGTTCAGCTGTCCAGATAGGTGTTTGGATGTTCCAGGACCCACTGTAATATTTACAATGATGTTTTTTTTGGATGGCCTCCTTATGTGAGTTTTGGAAGTTGGTGCTGGTATGGTATGGTATGGTATGGTAGATTTGCTCTATAGATACTTAGTGACTTTGTTGTAGGGTTTTGTATTAGTTTACAATATGCCTGGTACTAGATAATATTTGTTTTTTTTTTTAAGATATTGAGTTCTGAGGATGAATGTTCTGGTTCTGCTCTGCACCCACTGTTGAGGAAGGGGGCTCTGTGGATGCAAAATATATGTTCAAAAAGAAAAAACAAGAACCATAATGCAGTTTATAACAAAATAAAAATGAGTTATAATTTAATTTTATAAACTGTGCTGTAGTTCTCACTCTTTCTTTTAGTTCCTTGGTGTGCACTCTAGCATTTCCTTCATATAATGTAATCACCTTTTTGGTTTGGTTCAGAACCTGACTAGAGTTTTGAGAAAGCCCCCCCACCCCACTATCGGGGGCGGAGGGGGGCGCCATCTCATCCCTCGCCTCAGGCAGCAGACTGCCTTGAGCTACCCCTGACAGTGAGGAGGCAACGGACTTTGAAGGCTTCTGGGAGTCAGATAACGATGATTGAACTGAAATTGGCCTAAATTAATTTAGCATAAAAAAAATGAAGAATAATGAACTGAAATATCCCTTATTAAAATTTAAGATTTATGAAATAAATTATAAACGACAGCTTGATATTTCATTTCATTTGGTGTAAATTTAAAGTAAAATTAAATCAAATTGCTTTCATTCTTGTGACATCACGAGTTTGTGTATAGCGCGCTTACGAAAATAACACATGGAGGTTGTGCAGTTTGCAAAAAAACATAATGCGTGTGTTATTTGCATAAAAATATGGTAATACATAATCTGAAAATAAGGGGGCTTGGCTCATTTCATTGTATATTGTTATGTGGGGTTGGATAGGGTTTGTATTTGAAAAGGAGGGAGGAAGGTTGATTTCATTGTATTGTTATGGTAGGATAGGTTGGGATTATATAATTGTACCATGCCTCGAATTTTATTTTTTTATTTTTTTTTTGTAACTTTATCTTTATTAGTTTTTTCATATTTTTATATTCCACACCTTTTCAAGTAAAAACGACAAACATAGTAACCTGATACATAGACAATGTTTGTTCTAAACAGTTCCATACACTGAAAACTTCAATGCAGCTCTAAATCGTGCCACCTTAGCAATTCTAGGCCCTCTCCCCCACCTCCCTCCTGCCCAACCTATTGTTTTTGTAATCTTAATTTTTTATTGATAATACAACCAATTTACATCACATGTAATGAACACCCCTTATTATATCCCCCCCATTCTACACATTGCATGTTATACCCACCCACCTAAGTCTTTAGCCATTCCCCCCTTCTATCTCCTCCACCCTTCTTCCCGCCACTCCTCATATGCTTGCCATATATCCCTGTGCTGCCCCTTCTGGTTCCTTCTATATGCACTGACCGCACTCATGTGCCATAAATACTCTATTTTACCCAACACCTCCCCCACCGTTGGTCCCTCCTTCGCCTTCCATCTCTGCAGCGTTGCCAATCTGCACGCCACCACACAATAATGCCAGAACCTATGATGCCCCATATCCCCCTGTCTTCCCCATCCAACAACACAATACTGCCCCTATCTGGCTGTATCCGCACCCCTGTCACCTCCTGGTAAAACTTACCCACTTCCACCCATACCTTCTGTATTATTGGGCAGTCCCAAATCATGCGCCCCAAGCCCCCCAGTGCCCACACCCCCTCCAACACTTTCCCTCACTCTCTTTACTCATAGCCTTGAGTCGCGCTGGTGTCCAAACCATTCTCAGGCGTAGCTTCAAACAGTTCTCCACCAGGTTAGTCCCCCACCCCATCCTTCTTTCATTGTCGTAAATAGCCTTCCATCTTCCCTCATCCCATGGCCCTTCAATTTCCGATTCCCACTTCTCTTGCCATCCCACCTTACCCCCCCCCCCCTTTACTATTGAGAATTTTATACAACCTTGAAACCAAACCTTTGAGTCCCTCCTTTTTTTGCCATGAGCGCCTCAAATTCCGTCTCCCCCCCGTGCTAGGTCTGCTCTCACCTCCCCTCGTCGCAAATAGTGCCACAACTGTATGTATGCATAATACTCCTTATCTAGCACCCCAAACTGGTCTTTTAATTCTTGAAATGGCACTATCCTCCCTCTGTTATCCACCACCTGACCCACCCTAATTAGCCCCCTCCCCACCCAGGCCTTAAAATGTCCCCCCCCCCGTCCCAGGCACAAACCCAGGCATATACTGTAGGTGCATTTCGCGGGACCATCTTTTATCCTGTGTCAAGAATCTCTTCCATTCTCCCCATACTTCCCACGTCACCCCCTTTTGTGGATTCCCTCCTCTTTTCCCCCCTGCAACTCCCAAACTACACCAAACCTCCGCCTCCAAGTTCTCCCCCCTCTCCCTTTCCATATATACCCACTGTGGTATCTCCCCCCAACCCCTCCAAGCAAACACCACCCTCAGCTGTGCCACCACATAATAATATCCTACATTCGGGACCCCCAGTCCCCCGTCCTCCCGTGCTCTAAACATCATTGCCCGGCTCACCCTCAGGGCTCTTCCTGCCCAGATGAATCTCATAATCATATCCTGAAGGTTCTTAAGAACCCTTCTCGGTACTCTACTCGGTAGCGCCATAAAGACGAACAAAATCCGCGGCAGGACATTCATCTTGATCGTAGCTATCCTACCTAACCATGACAAATGTATCCCCTGCCATCTAGCCAGGTCCTGCCGAAGATTCCTGATGAGGGGCCCATAATTCCATTCATTAATATTCGTCAGAGAATTTCCCAGCTGGATCCCCAAGTACCAAAAACTCCCCTTTACCCACTTAAACAGGAACGCCTCCCTCAACTGCTGCTCTAACCCCCCCCCCCTCTAAATTGAACCCCAATATTTCTGTTTTACTTACATTCATCTTGTACCCTGCCACCGCGCTATATCTCTCAATAGCCTTCGCTAAGTTGGGCAGACTCCAGAAAGGTCTACTAAGTGTAAAGATAACATCATCCGCAAACAGTGCCACCTTACTAAGTTGATCTCCCATCCATATCCCCTCAATATCAACCTGTTGGTGAATAAACGCAGCCAGGGGCTCGATGACTAGCGCAAACAGCAGAGGCGACAATGGACATCCCTGCTGCGTCCCCCTACCCAAACCAAAACTCTCCGAATATCCCCCGTTTATCTTAATCTGGGCACTCGGACTCCTATACAGTGCCCTTACCCATCCCATAAAACTACCCCCCAACCCCATTTTCTCCAGAACTTGCCACATAAAACCCCACTCCACCCTATCAAACGCCTTTTCGGCATCTACCGTTAGCAAGACCCCTTCCTTCCCCATCCCTTCCAAACCCCAAATCACATTTAGCAGCTTTCGAATGTTGTCTCCCCTGTACCTCCCCTTAATGAACCCAGACTGATCCTAATGAACTAACTTCCGCATTAGTTTTTGAAGCCTAGCTGCCAGTATTTTAGCTAGCAACTTCGTATCCACATTGATAAGGGATATCGGTCTGTAGGCCCCACATGTAGTAAGGTCCTTCCCGAGCTTAGGAAGGTCCGTAATGCCCGCCTCCGCCATGGAGCGGGTAGCTCCTCTCCCCTTAACACCCCATTAAACACCCTAACTAATAAACCCTGAACACTTTCCTTCAGCACCTTGTAAAATTTCCTGGTTAATCTGTCTAATCCGGGTGACTTCCCTTCTTTAAGGGTTTTAATAGCCCTTCCCACCTCCTCCATCCCCACCGGCCGTCCCAATTCTTCCGCCTTCTCTACCGATAAACTGGGTAACTGACAATCTGCTAAAAACTCTGCTCCCTTTTCCCCCCCACCCCGCACCTCACTGCTACACAACCGCTCATAATACTCCACAAAAACCTTCCGTATTTCCTGGGGTTTATATACCATGTTCCCCTGCCCGTTCCGAATTCCCCCAATATTAGCTCTCTCCTGTCACGCCTTTAAGCGCCGTGCTAACCGCTTCCCTATTGTGTCCCCCCCCTTCAAACCACCCTTGTTTTAACCTAGCCAATTTATATACCACTTCCGCCGCTTCTAACTGGCACAGTTCCCCCCTCACCTTTTGCAACTTTGCCCAAATTGTGGGATCCGCCCGTGCCTGGTGCTGACGCTCCAGGTCCCCTATTTGTTTTACTAACTCATCTTCCACCTTTTTCCACTTTCTCTTTTCCTGCGCTGCTAGGCTTATAAGATGCCCCCACACCACCGCCTTCATACCATCCCCATGGGCACTTCCCCATCCAGATTGAATTCCACATACTCCTTTATGACTCTCCGCAAACTATCCACAAAATTCGGCTCCTCCAAGAGCCCCTTCATTCAACCTCCAAATCTGATACCTGGGTCCCTTTCCCCCAGCTCAAACTTAACATGCATTGGAGCATGGTCTGACCACGTAATGTGCCCCATTTCCACTTCCTGTACCCTAGCTTGCCAGTCCCCACTTACCCACACCATGTCCAACCTACTGTACGTCCCGTGAGCTGTAGAAAAGAATGTGTACCCCTTTTCCCCGTGATGCCTACCTCTCCACTTATCCACCAGCCCTAACCTTTCTCGTAAGCGCAATAGACGCCACCTATCTTTCCCGCAACTCTCCCCCCTCCCCCCATAGTATCTACCCTGGGGTTAACCGTGATGTTAAAGTCTCCCCCTATAATCAAAGGCACTGCTCCCCAGCCCTCCACCTCCCTCAGTAATTTGTCAAAAAACTCCCCCCGTTTGACATTGGGAGCATACAGGCTCATTATCCACACTTGCTCCTCCTTGATCGTAACCCTTGCTGCCACCCACCTTCCCTGCTTATCCTTCCTCTCCTCCAACACTGCATCTTTATATTCCGCCCCTATCAAGAGCCCCACCCCCCTCTCCTAGGCTGTGCCCTTTGTCCTGCCAACACCACCCTAGGGTACCTCTCCGAACACATCAATCCCTCTTGACCCACCCTCAAATGAGTCTCCTGGAGGCACAAAAAATCTGCCTTCATTCTCCTCCCCTCCCTTTCCACCAAACGCCTCTTCCTCCATGTTTGCAACCCCTTAACATTCAGGGTACTCACCACTAATTTGTCCTTATCCTCCTTCCGCCCCCTACCAACTCCTTGATCCCCTTCCCCCCTCCCTCCTCCTCCTCCCTCCTCCTACCCCCCCCCCACTCCCTCGCTCCTTCGCAAGGCTATCTCGGAGTCGTACCCCACCCGCCACCCCCAGATCCCCACCCTCACCAAACTCCCCAACCCGCCCTTCCCCTTCAGCCCCTCCCGCCAACTTCCCTCTCACCCCCTACTCCCCTAATCCCTCACCCACCCCTCCTCTCCCACCCCCTCCTCTCCCCCCTCCTCCATCACCTCACATTCCCTCACATACCATTAAAACCACATCCAACACCTTACATCCCTCCTCCCCTCCCCACATACAAGAATATACTCTCCACTTATTATCTTTAGTCCATTCGTCCTTTTCTTGCCACATAACATTCCGTTCTCGCTATCTCAGTGTTGCTGCTCAGCGCTTGGCTCCTCTCCATTGTGGTCTCCTCTGGTCTCGCTCCATCTCCGTCGACCGCTCCTCTGTATCCGACTCCCGCAGCTGCCTCTGCCTGACCTCCTGTTTCTGTCTGGAACCCTCCGCCAGCACCTCCCCCTCAGTTCTCTGCACCCCAGCTGCTTTCAATGCCACCAACGCCTCCTCCAGAGACTGCACTTTCCAAGTCCTTTCCCCTTTTGTAAACGCAAGTCCAAAGGGGTATAACCACCGATACCTCAAATCCAACTTTCGCAGTTGACTGGTGATAGGCGCCATAGCCCTCCTCCTCTGTAGCGTCCCAATGGACAGGTCTGCGTATATTGCTACAGAATACCCCTGCCACAAGAAGTTGCGCAGCCCCCTCATCTGTGCTGCAATCCTCTCCTTTACCTTGTAGTCCCGCAGGCAGACTACTATATCTCTGGGCCAGTTATTACGCATAGGTCCCAGGGCCCGATGAGCTCGGTCCAGCTGTATTTCTCCCACCTCCACCTCCTCCCCTCCTTGCTTCAAGGCCTCTCGACACACAGCCTCAGCCACTTTAGCACAGTCCTGGAACTCCGGCTCCTCAGGCACTCCTTTAATGCGCAAATTGTTCCTCCTGGAGCGATTTTCCAAATCCTCTAACTTCATCTTTATTTGCTCCTTCCACTCCTCCTCACCTTTGTGATGCGCCTCCCACTCCTCTTGCTGCTGTTCCAACGTTTGCAGCCGATTCTCGTGGTCCCCCATCCTGTGCGTGACTTCCTCCACCTCCTCTCGCAGGCCGCTCATGATTTCCCCCAGCGCTGTCTTAGCAGATTTCACCTCCTCCTTCAGCTCATCAAACCACTCCTTGAGCTCTTCCCTCGTAACCATGTGCGCCACCGGCTCTCCTCTCCCTCCCGAGCCTCTGTCCAGGTCCGCTCCATGCTGCTTGGCCTGCGCGACACGCACTCTCTCCTCTCCCGCCATTTTAGCTTTGGCCGCCTGCCCGCTCACAGCCACCGCATCAAAGGCATAATCTCTCAAATTGGCGATTTTCTTTCGGGTCGCCATGCACCCCCCCCTCTTGCGGCACCCCCAGCCACTACTTTCGCCGCCGTTTACTCCTGGTAAGGGCCCTCTTCACACGTTTTCGCTTGGTGGGGTCCGGAGCTATCTCCTCACGCGTCCATACTGACGGGTGACGTCACTTCCTCCCCCTGCCTAGAATTTTATGAATAGGCATATAATCAAATGTTGCAAATAAGCTTCTTCTACTTTTTGTCTAATGTTCCAGAAGGGAAGATGCTAGATGCTAACACAATACAGTTCAGCGCCAGAAATTTTCAACTGCTAACATCAAGGAGTTTATACCCTGACACAAGGCCATTGCTAAAGGATTTGGATGGTGTGGTAGCATCAGGCAGTCTTCAAGAGAGGTGTGAAATGAGGTGTCAGATTTTAGCTGGTGGCACTCCTCTTACTGCTGTCCACTTGGCAAAGTTTGGGGAGAAGGAAGTTACTTTGTACCGTTTCAGGATAGAATGTTAAATTTTCTAGCTACAATACTATACTGTCAGGCCACTGTTTGAATAGCGGTATAGCAAATGCTTTCAAATAAATAAAAATAAAATACCCTATGCTACAAAACAAACTGTCTGCTTTTTTGCAGGATAAACTAAAGGCTGACAATGCTTTGTCATTTTTGGGTCTCGAGAGGAAACAATTTGAATGAGTAAAGATAAAAATAACAGCACTGAATAACTGTACATATTGATGCTGGCAAGTAAATCCCGAAATTAAACCTCCTACCCTGTGATTTGAATGAATTGTGCAAACTCACCAGCTACTGAGAATTTCAGCATGTGGAAATATCATAGTATCACGCCACTCATCAGAAATTTAATATTATTCTGTGAACAGCACAAAAGGAATGATGCTTTACATTATAATTTTGCCTGCTGATATTTACGATACAATGTTTCCTGTGTGTCTACACAAACAGCCTGGACAAAATTACTGAAGGGCTAACAAGCCTGGCCTCCGCATGCGCAATCCATGACAAGAGGCATACATCACGGCAGAAGACTTCACTCAGCATATTCCATACCAAAATGAAATACATGGTCTCTAAAAAGTCTTGCTGTCACAGTGCATCTTCTGTTTCTTGTTCAAACTGAACACGGGACTCAACCTGCCAAGGTAGCATTGACATGAAAATACTATATGGTGCTTAGCTAGTACCTTACCAGACTTCTTCTTACTTTCCTCTCACTTTTACTCCGCAATTATTTCCTTTTCCATCATATTTATTTTTAATGTCTCATGTTGTCACCAAGACCAACAATCTGGACATAATTTTTGCTAGCATATATCATTTCATTCTCATATTTTTGCCCTTCTGTCTTGGTTTTTCAGGATAACCACGAGACAGATGAAATATATCCATATACTGGGTCTTTGGGGTATGCAAATTTAACTTATGCATATGCATTGTGGTTATCCTGAAACTCAGACTAATTAGGTGAAGCCCCACGACTAGAATGTGAAATCCTGATTTAGATCTCACTTTTTTCTACTTAGATTGCATCTACTTCATGGCAAGGAAATCTCAACTATTATATTCTCTGGTCTGTCTTAAGCTTTAATTGTATTCCTTACCTGTACTCAACTTGTTTATGGGATCCTACAGAAAAATAAAATAATTTCTTCAATGGAACATACTTTGTTTTAACAATATGGCATTCTCTCTTCTCAACTATACTCAGAAAAATTCAGGCTACATTTAAAGACAGGAAAAAAAGTACAAAAATACAGTCAGAAACTCTGCATATATCACATTGAAATATTCAAATCCTTGAGCAAAGATGAATCATGGAGAATTTTACATACCTGAGAATTTTCTTTCCTTGAATCCCGCTAGACCAGTCCAGATGAGTGGGTATGCTCCCCAGCCAGCAGATGGAGGCAGACTAGACAACATTTAGGGATGCCATCACTTGGTATATCCTCTGGTACAGTACTGAGAGAAATCAGTAATGCACCTCCCAAGCAGTAAACAAAGCTGAAAAACTGAGGAAGAACTCAGAAACTACAAAAGTTATTATTCCACATCCATAATTTGGAACAATCAATTTGAACATGTATTTGGCTCTCTTACCATAATTGCTTATGCATTTGGCACTAAACATGACCATGCCATTAAGCGGTAGCTGGGTGGGTCCTGGACTGGTCTAGCAAGATTCAAGGAAAGAAAATAATCAGGTATATTATATAAAATGTTTCCTCTCTTATCATTCTATTAGACCAGCCCAGATGAATGGGATGTACCCAAGCAAATTTGGACTCAAGGTGGGAGGAAGACGATGTTCTGGACAGAACTGCCTTGCAAAAGGCACCATTTCCTCCAGCTCTCACATGCAACCTGCAGTGCTTCACAAAGTGCTCAGAAGCAACCAGGCAGCAGCCTTACAAATGCCCTCTGGAGATACCAAAGCAGACTCTGCCCATGCCCTAGTAGAATGAACTCGGACTCCCTCTGGCACACACTTTCCAGACAGAAGGGAGGCTAAACTAATAGCCTGCTTAATCCAGTGGGCAATTGAAAACTTGGCCACTGTTTGACCTTTCCATAGACCACTGAAAAGAAAGTGATGGTCTGATTGATAGAAAGAATTAGTAATCTTCATGTTTCTGGCTAACACCCTCCTCATGTCCACTGGGACACAGATAGGGGTCCCACTAAAGGTCCACCAGAGGTCACTCTGACGATCTGGTTAAAGTGAAAGGGAGACAGCATTTTTAGGAGAAAGGACAGGACAATCTTCAAGGAGAAAAATGTTGTCGCAATAATTAAGGAAGGCTTCCTGCAGAGCAAAGCCTGCAGCTCTGATATTCACCTGGCAGAAATAATATCTACCAGGAAAACTATTTTAAGGGTCAAATCCTCAAGAGAGGTCTTACTAATTGGCCCTTTGAATGCCTTCAACACCAGAAAGAAACTCCACTGAGGAATACCCAGGCATATATGGGGGGGGGGGGCAGATCTACTTCACTCCCCAAGGAAGCGGGAGACATCAGGTTGTGCTGCCAAGGACATGCCATGAATACACCACTTGTTCCACTCCTGGGCTGTAACTCAAAACTTTGAGAGAGAGAGAGATCAAGGCCAACTCCTCATCCAAACCTGACTGTAAGAAGGACAAAATGGCAACAATATTTGCCTTCTTGACCTCTAGAGCCTGAAAGGAACATCACTTCCTGAAAACCCTCCAGACTTTCACATAGGCTAGAAGCCCTCTGGTCCTTAAGTAGGATCTCTCCCCTAAAGCTCCAGACTAGCTCTTTCTGGACAGCCTGTGCCTCTCAAGAGCCAGGCTGTTTCAAAAAGGGAAAGGAATCCTCCATCACTAGGGGCCCTTGATGCAGGAGACCCCTCTCTTGAGGAAGCAAGAAAGGGAATGCCACCAATGTGTTCCAGAGATTCTACGCAGCAGACGGCTCACCAAGGGTCACAGAAGAAAGATCTACAGAAACCTCTCTTGGGGTCACGTCTGAAGCAAGGCATCCAAGCCCACTGCTCACAGATCCTTCCTGCAGCTGAAAAGAGTTCTCCAATTTGCCATTCTTTCAAGTGGCCATCAAATCAAATACTGGAAGGATCCACCTCTGCACTATGAAGATGAATGCGTAAAGGTTTAACTCCCTCCTGTTGGGATCCACAGAGTTCAGATTTGCAAAGTTGGCCTGTCATTGTTGACGCCTGCTATAGGGGCTGAACAGGGCAATTAGATGCTCCTCTGCATAATAAAAGCTCCACCTCGAAAGCCATTCTGTGCATCTTGCCTTGCTTCTTGATGTATGCCACAGCTGTGGCTTTGTCTGACAACACATGGACCATTTTGCCCACTAGGAGAGGCTGGAACTTCAGTAGCGCCGGGTGGACAACTGATTAATTGACCAGGAGGCCTTCTGAGAGGACTAGAGTCCCTAAGAAAACTGACTTGGACAATAAAACCTTCCAGCCCTTCAGGCTGGCATTTGTGGTGCTTCCAAGGGCACCCTGTTCTTCAGATAGTGAGACTGCAACCACTACACCAGTTGCTCCTTGATTTCCTGAGGGAGAGGAAGGATCTGGTTGAACAGTCAAAAACAGAGAAACCAGTGAGAAAGAGGGTGTCTCTGGAGGGGGAGCTTGGCCCAAGGGACAAGCTCAAGAGTTGATGCTATGGACCTTAGGAGTTGGCGGTAGTTTCAGGCCTGGGAGGGGGGAGCCTGACTGAGTACAGAGCTCCCTGAGATGACTGCAGTTTAAATAACCTCTCTTGCATGAGGGACACTCACCCTAGAGGGTGATAAACTGAGTCATTAGGTATTTTAAGTCCTAGAAAGAAACCAGGCTGCTTTTGGAATAGTTGATCACAAACCCTAGCTTTTCTAGCCAGTGAATCAGCAAGACTGTGTTGTCACTGGACTTTTCCCAAGAGTCTGACTGAATCAGCCAGTTGTCCAGGTACAGGTGAAGCCAGAACCCTTGCTTGTGCAGGAGAGACGCCATCACCACCCTGACCTTTGAGAAGGTGTGAGAAGCTGTGGCCAGGCCAAAAAGTAGAGAGTGGAACTGGAAATGGCAGTCCAGGCCACAGAAGTGAAGAAACTTCTAGTGTTACTCCCAGATGGGTATGTGAAAATATACCACAGCTAGTTCCAGGGAAGCAGGAACTCCCCTTTCTGCACTCATGCAATGACCAAGCTGATGAAACAATGGGGAGTTCAGAGTTTGGCACAGACTGCCTTCAGGTCCAGAATAGGCTGGAAGGAATCTCTCTTCCTAGATTCCACAAAGTAAATGGAGCCCCACCCCTGGCCTTGCTAAAGGGCCGGCTCTAAGAGAAAAGACAGCTAATCTCTTTTATGTGTGTTCTAACAGTGCTGTTCTATGTCTCTCTGTGTCGCTCTGTTTCCTTGCTAAACAATTACTTTACCCTATTAATTTTTGATATTATGTGTCTGAAGTATATAGATTAATGTGTTCCCTTTGTAAAATTCCCTTGAAGAATGGCCAGTTGTTTACTTTTAGTAGATATCCAAATGAGGAACTATTTGCTTCCTAGATTTTCCCTACCAACCAATAAAAATCTGTTGCCTAAGTCAACACGTTAACTGGGGTGTTGTCCTATATAGCAAGAATTCTCACACGGGGTGGGAAGGGAGGGATCTAACACCTGAGGAAGTCAGTGACTTCAAAGAGCTTGCCCACCCATTTGATCTTGAAGGCTAGAGGAGAGGAAAAAACTCTCTAGCTGCAGAAAAAATCCTTTGCCCAACACCACAAAAATGTCCCCTTTTGCAATACAGCAGAAAAAACATTTAGCTATTAAGAATGATAAAACAGTCCCTTTTAAGAGCTCTCAGGCAGAGAGTTTGTAATCAAGAGCCCCACAGTATTACCTTGCTTGCAATGCAGACCATCTAAGAATGGCAACAGTAGGAAAAAAATGGCAAAAAAGGCCCGCCAAGAAAAGACTGTTAAAACTGCGTCAATAAAAGGAACCCTGAAAAGAGAATCCCAGCATGTCAGGTTGACCAGGAAACATGAGAAGGGCTGCCCCAGTGACCCACTCAGGCTTGAGAGGTCTAGCTGGTGTAGAAAAGAGGCTTTTTTAAAAATTTAGAGCTGCTTTACTGCTAGCAGAAAGAGAGGCAAATGTGGCCCATTTCAAAATCAATGGGGAAGGAAAAAATTCAGAATAAAGACATACTCAACAAACAGATAGAAGACAGCAAATGTACCACCCTCAAACTTACCAACCCCTCTCAGGAGCTCCATGGGATCCTCTCCTGTCCAATCTCTGGCCCACTTTGCATTAGCAACCCATGGTAGCAGCAGTGGACACAGGGTTGAGCTGTTGGCTTAAGACAGGGGAATGCACAAGCTCCAAGTAAACACTGGGCCTACTAGTCTCATGCACACCAGCCACAGGACTATAGACTGGGCCAGGGGAGATAGATCTATCTACACTGCTGCACCAGTCCACACACCTTGCCATGTGCTGATGGCAGACAATACTGGTCTCTCTCAGTGCTGCAGAGGATATACCACCACTGCCTCATGTACAAACTTAGATTATAAGCTCTCCCGGGACAGGGCCATACTTACTATAACTGAATGTAGCTCACCTTGAACTATACTACTGGAAAGGTGTGAGCAAATACAAATAAAGAAATTAAAAAGTTATGCCATCACTGAAAGCTACTCCAATCTGCATCCACCTGCTGGCTGGGGAGCATAACCCACTCATCTAGATGTAAGGAACTTTTAATTTCTGTTAGGGGAGAAAATTCCACAAGGAAAAAGAAAAGGTGTCTTGCACTAAAGAAAACAGAGCTTCTGGCCCCTGAAGGCTAAGTTCTGTAGTGCTTTTTGTACACTCTTGCTGGCACAATTTTTTTTCTGCAGTATTTTGTTTCCTTGCAGGAAAATAAAGCTTTAGATAAATGATATACTTTATGCAGTTTTTTGCTTTATTTTACAATAATATTGTTTGATCTTTTAAATCTGATCTTAGATCACAGCTTTGAAGTGAAGAGAAATCCACTAGCTCTCTAATGTGCTAGAAATACAGCTGAAAGGACCAACCTTGTGGCTCATTGGCAAGTGCTATCTCACAGAATGACCTGGGTTCAATTCCTAAGGCAGGCTTTCTGTTCCTAGGTTAGACATGGCTGATAATGCTGCTAAAACAAAGTTCACAGAACTAGGGAGTTCCAGTCATTAATAAACAATGCAAGAGTGTAATTTTTTTTTAACAGGACACCTAGTTTTGGAGGTGGAAAATGTACCTATTTTTAGCCTACTTTATAAAATACCTGTACAAATCCAGCAAAAATAGCACCTAGATTCTGGACATTCACATTAATGCCTGCATGGAAGTAGGCATAAATGTTAACATGTGAAATGCGCTCATAAATTGTGAGACTGCCCATAAAGTGTAGTTACTCACCTGTAACAGGTGTTCTCCGGGGACAGCAGGAATCAGTCCTCACATATGGGTTATGTCGGCACCGAAGGAGCCCGCCCGGAGCAAATCCCCAGCTTTCAAAGAAAGTGTTTAGGAGTTGCCTCCATGCATGCGTGGTCCACTTCCCGCCCAAAGGGGCCATCTTGCTCAATGACATAGCTAAGATGGCAAAAAAACAGAAACAGTAAAAAGAATGGAGGTCTGCAACTCCAAGGGGAGAGGAGAGGGTTGTGAGGACTGATTCTTGCTGTCTCCGGAGAACACCTGTTACAGGTGAGTAACTGCGCTTTCTCCGGGAACAAGCAGGAAAGCGTAGTTACTCACCTGTAACAGGTGTTCTCCAGGAGCAGCAGGAATCAGTCCTCACTTATGGGTGACGTCGGCGCCGACGGAGCCCTCGCGGAGCAATTTTCCCCAGCTTTCAAAGAAAGCCTTTGGGAATTGCAGCGCGCATGCGCGGTCCTCTTCCCGCCCAAGGGTGCCATCTTAGCCAGTCAGGTGACATAGCTAAAAAAGACAGCATAAAAATTTGCAAAAAAAGTAAAGCAGACGATTGCAACTCCAAGGGGAGGAGGGAGGGTTGTGAGGACTGATTCCTGCTGCTCCTGGAGAACACCTGTTACAGGTGAGTAACTACGCTTTCTCCAGGACCAAGCAGGAAGTCAGTCCTCACTTATGGGACTCCCAAGCTTAAGGCTACCGGAGACCCTAAGCACAAAAATGAGCTCCCTCTAGCTCAGCAGCACAGAAGGAAAGAATCTTCGCTGAATTATTACCCACCGGTAGCCCACATCCGGGATGGAGGGTAGGAGTTGCTCAGACCTCAAAGAGATTACGGAGGACTGCCTGTCCGAAAGCACTGTCCCTGCGGGACTCCCTCTCGAGACAGTAATGGACCGCAAAAGTCTGGCTCGAAGACCAAGTAGCAGCCCGGCAGATGTCTGCCAGCGGAACAGAGCGGAGGTAAGCCACTGACGTAGCCTTTGCCCGAACACAATGAGCCGTGACTCGACCATCCAAGGAGAGTCCGGCTGCCCCATAAGCCCAAGAGATACAGTCCGCAACCCAGATGGACAGAGTACGCTTGGAGACCGGGAGCCCCAATTTATTGGGGTCAAAAGACACAAAAAGCTGAGCAGCTTTACGGTGCTCCCGCGTACGGTCAAGGTAGACGTTTAAAGCCCTTCTACAGTCCAGGGTATGGAGGACCGTTTCAGCTCGGCTGGAGTGTGGTCTGGGAAAGAAGGTTGGAAGTACCACCTCCTGATTGATGTGAAAGGGGGAGACCACTTTTGGAAGAAATTTTGGGTGAGTCCGTAGGACTACCCTATTTTTGTAGAACCGAGTGTAAGGGGGATCAGACACGAGGGCCTGCAATTCACTTACGCGTCTAGCGGAAGTGAGGGCTATCAAGAACAGTGTTTTCCAAGAAAGAAAACGGAGAGAACAGGTAGCCATAGGTTCAAAAGGCGGACAGGTGATCCGCTGTAAAACCACATTCAGGTCCCAGTCAGGCGCTGGCGGGCGCAGAGGTGGTTTAAGTAGAAGAAGACCTCGGAGAAACCTCGCTACGAGAGGGTCGTTGGAGAGAGGTCTGCCGTCCACCGGCACATGATGTGCTGAAAGAGCACTGAGGTGAACTTTGACGGAGTTGGACTTAAGTCCCAGATTAGAGAGGTAAAGCAAGTACTGCAAGACCACCGACACCGGGCAGGAGAAGGGATCCTGAGACTGTCGGGTACACCAAACGGAAAAACGACGCCATTTAAGGGCGTAGCATTTGCGGGTAGAAGGTCGTCGCGAAGCTAGGACGACCTCCTCCACCTCTGCCAGCAGGAGAAGGGGAGCGAGGACTACCCTCTCAGCAGCCAGGCCATTAGGTTGAGAGACCTGAGGTTGGGGTGTAGCAGAGACCCCTGATCCTGAGTGAGGAGATCCGGTTGTAACCCCAGAGGGAATGGATCCTCCACCGCTAATTGCAGCAGGAGCGGAAACCACGGCTGTCTGGGCCAGCGAGGGGCCACCAGGATCATGAAGGCTTTGTCTCGGAGAACCTTGAAAAGAGTCCGAGAGACTAGCGGGATGGGAGGGAAAGCGTACAGAAGGCTCCCCGACCATGAGAGTAGAAAAGCGTCCGCCGCAACCCGAAGGGGGTGTGGCTGACGAGAGCAGAAGCGAGGAAGTTGCCGGTTGTGAGGACTGGCAAAGAGATCCACCGTGGGGAGGCCCCACTTTAGAAAGAGCTTCTGAACTACCAAGGGATCCAGACGCCACTCGTGCGGCTGGAGGATCCTGCTGAGTTTGTCCGCCAGGTAATTCTCTTGGCCTGGGAGATAAACTGCCTTGAGGAGAATGCCGTGACTGACGGCCCAAGAGCAGAGCTTCTGTGCCTCCCGGCAGAGGAGGAAGGAGCCCGTGCCCCCCTGCTTGTTCACGTAGAACATGGCAACTTGATTGTCCGTCTGGACAAGGACGGACTGGTGAGAAGTCAGGTGGGAGAAGGCCTTGAGAGCCAGGCGGATCGCCCTGAGCTCCAGGAAGTTGATCTGCTGAGCAGACTCCCACGTGGTCCAGAGGCCCTGAGTACGTGCCCCTTGGCAATGCGCTCCCCAGCCCAGGAGGGATGCATCTGTTGTCAGCACCCGGGCCGGCTGAGGTGACTGGAAAGGCATTCCGAATATCAGGTTCGGCTGCTGAAGCCACCACCGGAGAGACGAGATCAGCGGCTCGGAGACGCGCACTAGGTCTGCTAGGCCGCCTGTGGCTTGTCGCCACTGCTGGCGGAGACACCATTGAGCAGGCCGCATATTCAGGCGGGCATTGGGGGTCACATGGACGGTGGAAGCCATATGGCCGAGTAGTCTCAGGAAGCGCCTGGCGGAGACCAGGGGCTGGTTGCGAAAACGGTCGGCTAGGTCCATGAGCCGTTGAGCCCTGTCGAGCGGTAGGTACGCTCATGCCTGAGGAGTGTGCAGCCTTGCGCCGATGAACTCGAGATCCTGTGAGGGGAGCAAAGTGGACTTTGCGAAGTTTATAACAAAGCCCAAGTACTGCAGAAGAGTCACCGTGCGGCGCGTGGCGTTGGTGACCTCCAGAGCGGACGCTGCTCTGATGAGCCAGTCGTCGAGGTACGGAAAGACATAGGGGCCGTGAAGCCTGAGATGGGCCGCCACCACCGCGAGACATTTTGTGAAGACTCGCGGTGCGGAGGACAGGCCAAAGGGCAGTACTCTGTACTGGTAATGATTCCCTGCCACCACAAACCTTAGGTATTGGCGGTGGCTTGGGTGGATGAGGATGTGCGTGTAGGCATCCTTTAGATCCAAGGAGCATAGCCAATCTCCCTGCTGGAGGTAGGGCAGAAGGATTCCAAGGGTAAGCATCTTGAACTTCTCCCGCACGAGGAACTTGTTGAGGTTGCGCAAGTCCAGGATGGGTCTGAGGCCTCCTGTTCTCTTTGGTATTAGAAAATACCTGGAATAAAAGCCTTGACCTTCAGGTGGTGGGGCACCGGTTCCACCGCCTGTTCCTGTAGAAGACCTGCTAACTCCTGAAGGAGTAATTCCCTGTGCAGAGGGGGTCGTGGAGGTTCTCCCGGAAAATAGGAGGGAGGGACCTGGTGGAAGTGGAGAAGATAGCCTTCTCGCACGACTTGAAGCACCCAGGCATCTGAGGTGATGCTGGACCACCTGTGGGCGAAGTGAACCAGCCGGCCTCCGGTGCTGGGAGGAACCAGCGGGGGGGAGAGGCTATGCTTAAGGAGTCAAAAACCCCCACCCTGCTGAGCAGGGGCTGGTGGTGCAGGCTTGGGGGCTTGCTGCCTACGGGACCCGTTACCCCGTCCCTTGGCCTGCTGGCCCTGTTGGGGAGCTGCAGGGGCCTGATAATGGGGGTATTGTTTGTAGGCAGCCGCCTTCCTCGGGTAAAAGAAGGACTTTTTTCCCGAGCCCTTCTTTTTCTGGGAAGGGGCGGAGGTCTTCCTAGAAAGCCTGGTCCTGGTGAGAGTCTCCGTCTCAATTTGTGCAGCCTTTTCAGCCATGGGCTTGCCAAAGAGGTTTTCGCCTCGGTAGGGGACATCGACCAACTTGTCCTGCACCCAGGGCTCAAGGTCAGACGACTGAAGCCAAGCCTGTCGGCGGGCACCGATGCCGGCTGCGGCCACTCGAGCCGATGCTTCAAAGCCATCATAGGCTGCTCGGGACATGAACTTTGAGCATTCCCGAATGCCAGTGGACAAGGCCAGGAACCTCCGCAAGGGTTCCTCGGACAAACCAGCTGAGAATCCGGCTAGCTCTTTAGCCAGGTCTCGGAGATACATGCCCATGTATAGCTGGTAGGTCTGGACACGACACGCAAGCATAGAGCCCTGGAAACACTTCTTACCAAGGCCATCCAGGTTACGGGCCTCCCTGCCAGGAGGCACCGAGGAGTGCATCTTCTGGCTCTTAAGACGATGCATGGCCGATTCCACTACCATGGAATGGTGTGGTAGCTGTGCTTTTTGGAAGCCAGGGCTCTTGCAGACTCGATAGATAGAATCGACCCGCTTGCTCAGGACCGGCGAGGTGGCCGGACTCTCCCACATGCGGAAGAGTAGTCGTTCCGGCATAGGAGGAACCGGTACAGTAAAGTGTTCCCTTGCGGGAGAGTCATACTGGAGGGCGTCGAGCTCTTCGGCTCGAGGCTCCTCCTCGGGGTCCACAGGGAAGGCCAAAGCCTTGGCCATATCCCTGACGAAGTCCGAGAACCGGGCATCCTCCGGGGGGGACTGCTTCCGAGGTTCGGACTCCGGTGAGTCCGAGGGGACACACCGAGTCCGGAAAGAATCAGGCGACTCTTCCTCTTCAGACTCCCAGACCGACTCCGACGAGGACTCGGTGGGGTCGGCCCGGGCAGGGCGCGGCGCCTGCCGCCCCGACGCCGAGGGAGTCGGCGTCGGCGACCTCGGTCCCGAACGGGAGGCCGAGGGTGACCTCGACCGAGGATCGACTCGAGTTCGCATCGACTCGAGGATCGGCTCGGTCTCTCCGGGGTCGACTTGGACGTCGACGTCCCGGCGGTCGGGGCAGCGACACCAGCGAAGCCAGCGAGCAGTGCCCGCTGCTGGTCCATGAAGGCAGACAGTCTGCTCTCCAAGGCCGTCAACCTGAGTCCGAGCTCAGGTGACCCAGCAGCCCCCGACTCGGGCCCCGACGGCGTCGGGCCCGACGTCGGCTGTCGCGGAGGCGAGTCCAGGAGGACCACAGGACTTACCCGAGCAGGCAGCTCCGACTCCAGGCGAGGTCGCTTCGTGAGGTGCTCCTTCTCCAAGGACCCGGGGCGGCTATCGGGGCTATGCGACCTGGCCCTCGCAGAGCCAGGAGCGTCCACCGACGCCGCCCTCGCGGGTTTCACCTTACGTCGATGGTCCCCGGAGGGAGAACCCCTGTCGGAGGAACTCCGGCGACGGTCCGAGCTGGAACCTTTGGACGCGGAGGCCTCCGACGAGGTCCGGGTACGGCTGGGGTCAGCGAAGATCCTATCCCGCTGATGCCGCCGACTTCTCAACGCTTTGGAGGACATTTTGCCGCAGGGCCCACAGATCATTTCTTCATGATCCGGGCCCAGGCAGCGGAGGCAAAAGTCGTGTGTGTCAGTTAGTGACATATTTCGGTCACACTGACCACACCGCTTGAAACCACTGGCAGCCATCGGGGGGAAAAAGGGCCCCGGCGAGGTCAAAGGACCGGGCTGCCAGGGAAAAACCGAAAACGAAAACTGACTAAGTCAGAAAAACCGAAAAGAAGAAGAGGACTCGTGACCGGCGTCGCGAGTCCGGGCGGGAAAAAGACCGGCGTCGAACCGAAGGAAAAAGAATAAAATTATGAAGAAATATCAACTTTTTCGCGGGGACACGACGGGGACGTCTGTAGGGCTCCGCGGAAAAAAAGAAGACTGGCTAAGATGGCACCCTTGGGCGGGAAGAGGACCGCGCATGCGCGCTGCAATTCCCAAAGGCTTTCTTTGAAAGCTGGGGAAAATTGCTCCGCGAGGGCTCCGTCGGCGCCGACGTCACCCATAAGTGAGGACTGACTTCCTGCTTGGTCCTGGAGAAGTCTGTCCTCACATATGGGACTCCCCAGCTACAGGCTACCAGGAACCCGTAGCCAAATCAGGCTCCCTCAACGAGAGCTGCAAGCAGCTGCAGCTGAAAAAACTCTCAATCTGAAAAGGAATTAGCACTCCGATAGCCTGAACACAGAAGGGTCGGAGGGCAGGAGTTGCCTAGACCTCGAAAAGGTTACAGAGTACGGCCTGGCCAAAAGCACTGTCCCGCTGGGACTCCCTATCCAGACAGTAATGAGCTGCAAAGGTATGCATCGAAGACCATGTGACGGCCCGACCGATGTCTGCCAGAGGAACAGAGCGCAAATGAGTCATGGAGGTTGCCATGGCCCGGACCTTGTGAGCCATGACACAGCCCTATAAAGGGAGTTTCGCTTCCTCATAGGCCCAGGCAATGCAGTCTGCCACCCACGTGGATAGTGTGAGCTTAGTCACCACTTATTTATTTATTTAAAGGGTATTTCTATTCCGCCTTATCCTTCAATCAAGGCGGTGTACACAGCAAACAATCAATAGCATTGGTGTTTGTGTTAGTTATGTTTATGTACAGTGAGGGTGCATGAAAATTGTTACCTTAGCACATGCAGAATATAGATTGGGAAAGAATATTTCCTGGGCTCTTACCTGTGATCAAGTACAGATTGAGCTTATTACTATACTAAAGGAAATTCTGATCACTGCTAAGTTAGGACACTGGCCACCATCTCTCGTCCATATGGCTAGTACCAAAATACCTGAATTTGCTATAGCTCACCTTGATTGGTGGACAGTTAGTGTTCCCATTTGTTCACCACAAGGCTGCTCTATCTGTACTTTGATCCCATGGTCAGGACAACACACAGTTATTTATCCTGTTGTTAATATTGGGGTGCAGTTTGATAATATGCTTATGTATCTTGTGGACCACCTCACATGGGTGCAACCACTGGACGACACCTGGACTTCATTCAAGCCGATGGACCCCAGTTGTGTGAGCAGACTACATTTCAGTTCAAGTGTCAACCTCACCAGTTTAAAGAGGCTGACACCTCCTGCTGGAACAACTCCTCCTCCTGCTCCCTGACTGTTAAGCTCTCATATTCCCTGACTACCTCACACAGTTTGTATTACCTTGGAGCTGGACACTTTTGTTTTCATCTGTTCTTTCCCCAGAATGTTTCTTTTTCGATTGCTCCCAGAATGCACGACATTTGCCTTCCCAAGAACACTTTGTTGTACAGTTCAAACTATTTACCAAACAATACCTGGTGTAGTCATACACCACTGGTCTCCATCACCATTAACGGGACAACTTATTCCACACCGCTGGTTACCAATGACTCTATGGACATTCCAGACTTTATCTCATATGCTGTGCATCTATTACCACTTGGCATGGGAGAAGAGACACTACATAAACTGCTCAACTTTACAGAACTCCATGCCTATATTGATCACCTTAAAACAACATCCACTGAAGTGAATCACACCATCGCTTATGAGAACGGACACATTCAACAAATCGTTGGACACTTGCTACAAAATGCTCATGTGTCTGTGTGGGAATTGTTATTTGGTTACTCACCTACTGCTGATCATGTCTTGAATGTTTTTATTTACCCTATTATTATTTTAACTGCTGTACAAATATTGCTATGCATTATCATAATTTTCCTGTGGTTGTAAAATGAAACAAATGTACATGTCCTTGCAGCGCATGTCCTACAAAACAACAACATTTTAAGGTAGTTACACGGAATTTCTCCAGCACCTACCTCTACATCCAGGCTCATTTGGCCTGCTAATTTGGCATTTCCTATTACACTGAATACCAGAGTCAGCTGCAGTCTAGTATTGCTTCCTAGCCTCACTCATAGCATCCTGGTACCTTTCGGCTTTAACCTCCTCAAAAATTCCTGCAGCCCTTATGCACTGTTCACTCTCTCTAAAACGGGCATGGAGGTAGCATATTGGGTTCCCCCCCAGTAGAGGCTGCCCTACCTAAGACACGAGGTTTGGACTCATAAGGGGACTTGTTTATCTCTAGAACACTAGAGACAGTACTGTGCAGGACAGGGGACCTGCTAGACATAGCAAGGTATTTAATACAGGAGGTATTAGTCAAGCTACCTACTATCATGTAATGGCAGCTGGGACAGGTACCACAGGTTTGCTTCCACCATTTCCAGGCACAAATAATAAATAAAAAAGGTGTGGGAGATGTCAGCATACATCAGCATGGCATAGGTGTCATGGCTTTTTCCCAGACCTTGGATTTCATGCAGCTTTGTTACTCTGGTGATATCAGTCTCAAAGCTTAATGAGGGTAGTTTACAAGATGAGATTAACTCTGACCCCCCTGATGATGTCAGTCTCCGGGCCCGATGAGATTGGTCTGCAGCCCCTCCTTGCTAAATCAAGAATAGCAGACCTCAAAAGGAGGTGCTAGAAACAACAGCAGACCTCAAAGGGAGGTGCTAGAGAAAATTCACTATAAAGGACAGAAATACTTCCTCTTTCTCTTCCTCTATTCATCGGACATGAAGGACAGGAGGCTCTGATTATCAATTCTCTTCACCCCTCCCCCCTCTCTCTCTCTCTGATCTCTCTCACACACACATAGAGTCTTTCATATACTCTATTCTCTCTCACACTTCACAAATGCGCGCACACACACACACACACACACAGATTCATTGATGTACACTGAAGCAGCTTTTTAACAACCACTATATAACTCTGTTCTGTACCTATGTAATAAGCCTATTTCTACTTAAAGACCTGTTTCCAAGCCACACCTGGTTGGTTGTCTTATTTGTGCTGCTTACCCTACTGTCTCTGTGAAATGAACCCAGGACTAAACGGAGAATAGACCAGAAGATTACATATTCAGATTACAGAGCCCGCCCGGAGCAAATCCCCAGCTTTCAAAGAAAGTGTTTAGGAGTTGCCTCCATGCATGTGTGGTCCACGTCCCGCCCAAAAGGGACCATCTTGCTCAATGACATAGCTAAGATAGCAAAAAAACAGAAACAGTAAAAAGAATGGTGGTCTGCAACTCCAAGGGGAGAGGGGAGGGTTGTGAGGACTGATTCCTGCTGTCTCCGGAGAACACCTGTTACAGGTGAGTAACTACACTTTCTCCAGGAACAAGCAGGAAGTCAGTCCTCACATATGGGACTCCCCAGCTACAGGCTACCAGGAACCCGTAGCCAAATCAGGCTCCCTCATCGAGAGCTGCAAGCAGCTGCAGCTGAAAAAACTCTCAATCTGAAAAGGAATTAGCACTCCGATAACCTGAACACAGAAGGGTCGGAGGGCAGGAGTTGCCTAGACCTCGAAAAGGTTACGGAGTACGGCCTGGCCAAAAGCACTGTCCCGTTGGGACTCCCTATCCAGACAGTAATGAGCTGCAAAGGTATGCATCAAAGACCATGTGACGGCCCGGCCGATGTCTGCCGGAGGAACAGAGTGCAAATGAGTCATGGAGGTTGCCATGGCCCGGACCTTGTGAACCATGACACAGCCCTATAAAGGGAGTTTCATTTCCTCATAGGCCCAGGCAATGCAGTCTGCCACCCACGTGGACAGCGTGAGCTTAGTCACCACTTATTTATTTATTTATTTAAAGGGTATTTCTATCCCGCCTTATCCTTCAATCAAGGCGGTGTACACAGCAAACAATCAATAGCATTGGTGTTTGTGTTAGTTATGTTTATGTACAGTGAGGGTGCATGAGTGTGGGTGTGCTGATTAGTGTGGGCTATTTACAACATGTGCTTTTTACAATTATATACAAGGGTTTGCTGCCTCTGCTGCGTGCTGTGTTGATCTTTAATCAAGTCTGAGGTTCTGTTATGTGGTTGGTCCGAGTCTGTAGAGTCTGATTATATGCTTGGGCCGTAGTGCTCGGTGAAGAGCAATGTCTTTAGGTGTTTTCGGAAGTCCTTTGGATCATCGGTTGATCGTAGCTCATCTGGGAGTTTGTTCCATATTGATGGTGCCGCCATTGATAGGGCTCTGTGTGGTGGATTTGCATGCTTTTGTGTAGTTGCTTGGAGCGTTGAGTGTGTCTGCTGTGGTCTTTCTTCTAGGTTTAGTGCTGGCGTCAGGTAGTATAAGGGGTTGGAGGCTGAGTGTGGAGCTCTTGTGTTTGATTCTGAATATTTTTAGTATCATTTTGTATTTGATGCGGTGGCTGATTGGGAGCCATTGGAGGTCTTTTAGGATGGGGGTGATGTGGGCTTGTATTGGTGAACCGGTGATTATTCTGGCTGCTGTGTTTTGAGCCATCTGTAGTAGTCTGAGTGATTGTTTTGGCATGCCATTATAGATCAGGTTGCAGAAGTCAAGGATGGGAGTTATTAGTGCTTGGCAGACTGTGCGGAAGTGGTCTTTTGTGAATAGGGGCTTGAGACGTCTGATTATTCTCATCTTGTAGTATGTGTTTTTGGTGGTTCTTCTGATGTGTGATTGTAGGTTCAGTTCTCTGTCGAGTGTTATTCCGAGGTATTTCACTTCGTTTTTCAGTGGTATTGCTGTGTTGTTGGTGTTGATGAAGGGTGGGGGGCTGAAGTTGGTGTTTCGTGTGATGATGAGTGCTTCTGTTTTGCTGTAGTTTATGGCTAGGTTGTTGTGCAGGAGCCATTTGGACATGCTGTTGAGGCAGTTTGTTATTTTGGTGTAGTCAGGGCTGTCAAGGTTGATTGTGGTGTATATCATGATGTCGTCTGCGTAGATTGTGTAGTTTATTTTGTGTGCTTTCATGATGTTGCAGATTGGTTGGATGTAGAGGTTGAATAGTAGTGAGGATAGTGTGGATCCTTGTGGCACCCCTTGCTTGATCTTTGCGGGTCGTGAGATGTTGGATCCGATCTTGACTTGGAACTGTCTGTCTGTTAGGTAGGATTTGAACCATTTTAAGATGGTGCCGGTTATTCCAATGTTCTGAAGTCTGGTTAGGAGGATTTCTGTGGTCCACTGTGTTGAATGCCGCTGAGATGTCTAGGAAGATCATTAGTGTTCCTTGTTTGTGGTTATCTATGATCTGGATTATGTCGTTGAATAGCAGTAGTGTTTCGACTCCGTGGTTTGGGCGGAAGCCATGCTGATGTATGTCCAGTGGGGCATGTGCATCGATGTGGTCCTGGAGCTGTTGTTGCACTGCCTTTTCTATGATTTTAGCCAGTAGTGGTATGCTGGAGATTGGTCTGTAGGCTGCTGGATTGCTTTTGTTTAGAGTGGTTTTCTTTGGGATCGGCCTTATTGTGGCTAGTTTCAGCTGGTCTGGCATGGTTCCTTGCACCAGGGAGTTGCTTACCATGTTGTGTATGAGGTTGAGGAAGCTTTCCTTAGTTGCCTTTATCCAAGGGACCGGGAATGGGTCTGTTGGTGCAGTGCTTGTGTTGAGAGCAGAGATGATATCTGATAGTTGCCTTGTGGATAGGGTGCTGAACTTGTCCCATGTTATGGTGGGTATGGTTGGATTGTCGGTTCCTACCGTTGTTTGTTGTGGTGAGTCGCCTAGCTTATCTTGTAGGTGATCTGCAAAAGTTTGTGGGTCAATCTGTATGTCTTTTTCAGGATTTGGTTCATTGGTTAGATTCTTTACTATCTCGAAAAGCTCTCTGGGTTTGTTGTATGCCTTCTGAATGGTGTTTTTGTGGTGTTCTCTTTTTGTTTGGTTAATGAGTTCATTGTAATTCCTTTGTTGTGTTAGGTATACGGCCTGGGTGGAGGGAGATTTAGAGCGTCTCCAGCGGCGTTCTATCTTCCTCAGGTTTCTTTTTGCATTGCGTATGTTTTTGGAGTACCATGGGGTGTGCTGTCTTTTGGTGTTTGCTGTTGTACCTGCTTTGGGTTTGTTGGCTTTGGCTGCTGCATTGATGATACTGTTCCATCCGCTTACTTGTTTGTTCAGATCGTGCATTTCTGGGTCGAGGTAGGGTAGTGTGTCTTGTAGGAATTGGTCCTTGTCGAAGGCTTTGAATCTTCTTTGTCCGTGTGGTGTGTTTTGTGCCTTGTTGTGTGCTCCCTTTTGATTTGTGATTTCTATTTTGATTCTGTAGTGGTCCGACCAGGGTACTGGGGTGACTGTGGGTGATGAGATGCCACCTTTGTCGATTATGTGGTTGGGGGTGAATACGAGGTCCGGTGTCAATCCATGCCTGTGTGTTGGGGTGGTGATTAGTTGTGTGTATTGTAGGGAGTCCATTGCTTGCAGGAAGGTTTTCTTGTCCTTGCTGGTGGTGGAGCTGAGGTTGACGTCGCCCAGTAGTATTAGTGGTTTGTGGTTCGTGTTGACGGCACAGATGGTCTCTAGCGTGGAGGCTAGTTCCTCTGCTGGAGCATGGGGGGCCTTGTAGATGAGGCACAGGGCTATTTTCTTGTTTGCTACAGCAATTGTATTGCATTGGTCTGAGTCTTGAGAGGTGAGTGTTTTTAGCTTTAATGTGTTTTTTGCAATGATCATAACCCCGCCTCCTCTCTTCTGCGTGCGTGGACTGTTAAAGGCTGAGTACGTGGGGGGGGGGGACTAGCTGATTGAGGAGGACATTGTTGGTGGGGGTAAGCCAAGATTCTGTGATGCAGAGGATGTCAGGTTGTTGGTACTCTATGTGGTCTCTGATTGTGTTTATTTTGTTTCTTACTGACCTGGTGTTTATGAGCTCTATTGAGGTGGTGTTTGGGGTGTTAGACTCATTGGGGTTTGTTTCCGTGTTTGCGTGTGGGTTGTGCTTGTGGATTGTGTGTCTGTTGCGTTTGTCTTTCGTGAACGAGCTCCGGATGGTGTGTTGGGGAGGGGGGTAAGTTGGCATGGTTGTTGGTGTCCATGGGTTTTCTGGGTGTGTGTAGTGTGCTTTTGTTTGCTGGGGGATGAGTTGTGTTATGAGGAGGAATATTGGTAGGTAGGTGGTCGTGGTCGTGGCCATGGTGGATTGTGTTAACTTACTAGGAAGCTGTGGATGTTGAAGTTCTGGTCGTACCTTCCTGGTCGGGTCTTCTGTGTGGGGTGTAGCTGTCTGGTTCTTGCTGTTCCTCTATGTTCGCTGTAGCGTGGGGCTGTTTTGCTGCCTCTTCTGAGGCCGTGCTTGTTGCTGTGTTTTCTTCTGTCTGCTTTCTGTATGGCTTTTATAGGGCTGTTTCTTCTTTTTCGCCTTAGTGCCTCGCCAAAGGGCCCTCTGGTGAGGCCCTCAGGCGCGAGCCCGCCAGGCGCAGGCGCACCCCACAGGGGGGCCGCTTTTAACGTGTCCTGGGGTGGTTGTCCGGTGCTCCCACTGCCCCGATTGGGCAGGAGCTTCTGAGCGGGAGGATTTCCCGCTCAGGCGCTCTACCCCGATCGGGGGAGCTGAGGAGTGCTGCGGGCTGCCTCGTGGTAAACGCAGCTCCCTTTGTGCCCCAGCTTGCTGGGATCGTAGGAGATGAAAAGCTGTGAAGCTTTCCGGTGGTCTCGGGTACGCTGAATATAGAAAGATAAAGCCATCCTACAGTCTAGGGTATGGAGGGCAGCCTCAGCGCGACCGGTGTGCAGTCTGGGAAAAAAGGTAGAAAGAACCACCTCTTGATTGAAGTGGAAAGGAGACACTACCTTCGGAAGAAACTTGGAGTGCGTGCAAAGCACCACCCTATTCTTGTAGAACCTGATATAAGGCCCCTCTCTGCCATGAGGGCCTGAAGCTCGCTCACTCTTCGAGCGGAGGTGAGAGCAACGAGGAACACCACCTTCCATGAGAGGTAGCGGAGATGACATGTAGCCATCGGTTCAAAAGGCAACAGGGTGAGACGTCCCAATACTACACTGAGATCCCATTCAGGTGCCGGAGGCCGGATTGGGAGATTAGACAGGAGATGACCCCTGAGGAATCAGGAGATTATTGGGTGTGCCAAGAGAGGCTTCCCATCTATCAGAAGATGGTTGGCCGTGAGGGAACTGAGGTGTACACTGACAGAGCTGGATTTGAGCCCCGAGTCAGAGAGGTGGAGAAGGTATTTTAATACTAAGGCCACCGGGCAGGAGAAAGGATCGGTTTCATGAGCCGCACACCAAAGCGCAAACCTGTGCCACTTAAAAGCATACGCCCGCCTGGTAGATGTTTTGCGGGAAGCCAGCAGGACATCCTCCACCTCCCTCGGATGTGGGAGTGGAATTAGCGAGACCCTCTCAGCAGCCACGCTGTCAGCGATAGGGAGCTGGGGTTGGGGTGCAGAAGAGCCCCCTTCTCCTGGGAGAGGAGCCGTGAGCCTGTCCCCAGAGGGATAGGAGTCGCTGCCGCTAGCTGCAGAAGGAGCGGAACCATGGTTGCCGGGGCCACCGTGGGGCTATCAATATGACTAAGGCTCTGTCGCAAAGAATGAACAGGGTCTTGGCGATCAGAGGTGTCGGGGGAAACGCATAAAGGAGGCCCTCCAACCACGATATGAGAAAGATGTCGGTGGCCACCCTGTTGGGGTGTGGTTGCCAGGAACAGAAATGGATGAAAATTATGGTCTTCTTCCGAGCGACTAATACTATGACTGTTATCCAAAAAAACGCTCAATATAATCAAAATGGAGCACAATCTTCTACAATTCTTTTTTAGTTATTCAAGAACATTTTGTGTCACTAAATGTCTCAGACTGGTTCGGTACTCTGTTATAGACTTGTAACATGTCAAACTGATGTGCCTAATAGCATCAATGACCTTCAGTGTAAATTGCCCAGTAATAATGAAGTAAAGAGGTGCAAGCCCCAAAAGTCACTAAGAAAACTTCTAAAGCCTCCACGAAAAGCTTCACTTTTATCAGAGCATTTTCACCACATTGAGCTCAACACTTATTATTATTACTACAATCTCTTCTATACCGCACTATTCGACATCAGTGAGGTTTAAATGGAACACAATTATCAGAACAGGAAACAGGTCTGAATTTACAGATAACGGGACAACGAAACTTGGATAACAGTGGGGTAACTATTTACATACAGGTGTCATAGTAGAATATGTAACACAAGTCTCAATGATCAAGGATATCTTGCTAGGAGTGTTGGTTTAGCTGGCTAGGCATGCTGGTGTAGTTACATTCGTTGGGGTGACGAATTGATTCGTTGTTATCTGGGAAGTATTTGAGCATGAGGTGATGCTTGAGGGCCTTCCTAAACTGGGTTAGGTTAGTGATGGCAAGGATGTTTGGTGGTAGAGCGTTCCAGCATCTTGGAGCGCAGAGTCTGAAGGCCCTGTTTGCTGTTGTCGAGATGCATTTTGTTGATGCCTTCGGAATTATTAGTGTATTTATTGCGGTGGATCTTCTTGATCTATTTGGGGTAGTGGTGCGGATGAGGCCTGTTAGTGAGGAGGAAGAGAGCCTATTGACAGCTTTGAAGGTCAGTAACAAGGTCAATGAGATGGATCGATACAATAACAGCAGCTACGGGTACCAGTCTGTCAACAATGAGCCGCCTGACTGAAGACCGAACACAATTTAGGATAGCTATCCAGAGGGTCGCCATGAGTCAACTCCGACTCGACGGCACTTAACAACAACAACGTGGTCTTGAAAACGATCCTGCCCTGTATAGCTTAGCTTCGTGGATTTCTTAACACTTCACTTTTCAGTGAATCATTTCACTGGTAGTTGTCTGGGCTGGCGAAAAGGTCCAGCCTCGGGTACCCCAGATCCGAAACAGCTTGCGGGCCACTTTGGGGTCCAGTGATAATTTTTGGGGCTGGAGCAGTCTGCTGAGCCTGTCAGCTAGCCAATAACTGTGGCCCGGCAGGTACACCGCCCTGAGGAGAATGCTGTGTTGGACTGCGAATAAGCACAGGTCCAGCGCTTCTTGACAGAGGACACAGGATTCTGTGCCCCCTTTGTTTGTTCACGTTGAACATGGTGACCTGATTGTCGGTCTGGACCAGGACGGAGCTGTGGCTCAGGGATCTCCGGAACGCCCTCAGGGCGAGGCGGATCGCACACAGCTCCAACAGATTGATCTGTTGGGCACTCTCTTCTGTAGACCAGATGCCCTGGGTGCAGAACCCCTGGCAGTGGGCTCCACAGCCCAGCAGAGGGGTGTCTGTGGTGAGGACCCTCGAGGACTGAGGGGTTTGAAAGGGCATTCCTGCTTGCAAGTAGCAGGGGGACTGCCACCAGTTTAGGGACCGCACCAAGCGCCTGGTGACTCTGATCTTGTCCTGGAGGAACCCCGTCGCCTGGGACCATTGGTCCCTGAGGCACCACTGCGGGATCTGCATGTGTAGACGGGCATCTGGGGTGACAGACTGTGGAGGTCATGTGCCCGAGGCGCAACAGGAGTTGTGCTGGTACCGAAGAGCGGCGCTGTACCCTCCTGGCCAGTGCCATCAGCCTGTCTGTAGGGAGGAAGGCTTTGGCTGGGAGCATATTGATCCTTGCCCCGATGAATTCCAGCTTCTGAGTTGGTCTCAGACTGGACTTGGGGTAGTTTATCACAAAGCACAAGTGCTGAAGGTCCTGGATGGTGCATACTGTGGCCTGCTGCACCTCGGGGGCTGAGGTGCCCCTGATGAGCCAGTCGGCGAGGTAGAGGAAGACAAAAATCCCCTGAAGTCTGAGAAAGGTGGCGACCACTGCTAGGCACTTCGTGAATACCCTGGGAGCCGAGGCGAAGCCGAAGGGCAGCACCCGGTATGGAAGTGAATGCCCCCTACCACAAAACGTAGGTATTGTCTGTGGTTTGGGTGTATTAGGATATGAGTATAAGCATCCTTTAGGTCTAAGGAGCATAGCCAGTCTCCATGGCGGAGGTAAGGCAGCAAAGTTCCAAGGGATAGCATCCTGAACTTCTTCCGCGCCAGGAATTTGTTGAGGTTGCGGAGGTCGAGGATGGGCCCGAGGTCCCCTGACCTTTTTGGTACAAGGAAGTAGGTGGAGTAGAACCCCGTGCCCAGGGCCGGATTTACCTTGAGTGAGGCCCTACGCCAACAAAAATTGTGGGCCCCCAGCAGGGGCGGCCCAAGGGGGGTGCGGACCTCATTTGCATAAGGGGCCTCATTTGCATAAATATTTGCATAATGTTACCATATACTAACTTTTAGTAAACGTGCCTCTTAATGAGTGTATGGATAAAGAAAGACTAAAAGATTTCTACATTACTATAATTCAGTGCCAACTGCCAGACACATTAGGAACTACTACAAACACTGCCCATAGTAAACCCGCCGTATCCTAACAGCACTACCAGGACTCACAAAGCACCATACTCTACCAATCAAAAGGCAACACTGCAAATATTAAACCAATACATTTCAGAGAACAACAATACATGACCTACTGGGGAAAGAGAACAAGTGGCAATGTCAAATAGGAATTATATAAACAGAACACCTCAGCTCAGTTACACATGCAGAACATAGACCATCACCAAACAAGTAATCACAATTTAGAAATAGGAAGACAATAATTAAACTGGGAATCCCAAAAGCCAAACTTGGAATGTACAACACTGTAGAAATAAAACAATACATTAATTTGCTCTTGTACTAAACAAAGCACAGATGTTAATGATGCACATTTACCAGAGCTGACATATTCCAATTAATAAATTCAAAATAAAGAGATATTTTTCTACCTTTTTGTGCATTTTTTCAGCTGCAATTGCTCCAGCCACTTTCTTCTGGTTTCTTCGTGTCTTCTGCTAACTCTCCATCGTCTGCTGTCCATTTGTCCTTTCTTCTCTCTTCTAGATTTTTTTCCATTCTCTCTCTACATCTGCTTTAACATACTAATCTTTCTCCTTTTGCTCTTTCCTCATTCCTATTTCATCCACTCAAATTTTACCCCTCCATCCTCAATCCCCACTTACTCTCCCAATACCCGGCCAATTGTAGATTTTTTATCCCTCCCACACAAAATATTTTTCCCTTCTCCATTTTACTCTTCCAGCCCCATCCCATTCTAATCCTCCCCCAACATCAGCTCCCTTCTAGTTCCAGCCTCACCCAGCATCCATTCCCTTCTAGTCCCTGCATCAGCCCATTTCCAGTCCTAGCCATCCAACAGCCCATTTCCAGTCCTAGCCCCCCCATCACCCCACTTACAGTCCTTAACCCCCCATCACCCCATTTTCAGTCCTTAACCCCCCATCACCCCATTTTCAGTTTAAGCCCCCCCTATAACCCATTACCAGTCCTAACCCCCCATCAGCCCACTTCCAGTCCTAACCCCATCAACCCATTTCCAGTCAGCCCCCCATAGCCCATTGCCAGTCCTACCCCCCCCCATCAGCCCACAGCCCATTACCAGTCCTAACCCCATCATCCCACCTCCAGTTTTAACCCCCCAGCCCATTTCCAGTCCTAGCCCCCCATAGCCCATTACCAGACCACGCCCATCAGCCCACAGCCCATTACCAGTCTTAACCCCCCCAAAGCCCATTACCAGTTATAACCCCCCCCCAACAGCCCATTACCAGTCCTAACCCCATCAGCCCACCTCCAGTCTTAACCCCCCAGCCCATTTCCAGTCCTAGCCCCCCCCCATAGCCCATTACCAGACAGCCTCCATCAGCCCACAGCCCATTACCAGTCTTAACCCCCCCAAAGCCCATTGCCAGTTCTAAGCCCCCCCCCCAACAGCCCACAGTCCATTACCAGTCCTAACCCCATCAGCCCACCTCTAGCCTTAACCCCCCCAGCCCAGCCCATTTCCAGCCCCAGCCCCCCAATAGCCCATTTCCAGCCCTACCCCCCCAGTAAATTTCCTGCCATTCCCACACACTAGCACATTACCTTTCATAACCCCCCCCATAGCCCATTACCAGTCCTACCCCCCCCCATAGCCCATTACCAGTCCTACCCCCCCCCCCGGCCTAAAGTAAAATTTAATTTTAAAAAATCCTGGTGGCTGCCGCCGCGGGGCCCCCTCTGCTGCCGCGGGGGCCCCGTCTACAAGCTGGTCGGGTCCGGTCCGGTCGGGTCTCTCTCCCTCCCTCGCTGCAGGCTACAGGCTGCGAGAGACGCATCTTCGCGTCTCTCGCAGCCTGCAGCGAGGGAGGGAGGGAGAGAGACCCGACCGGACCCGACCGACCGACCGGACCCGACCCGACCAGCTTGTAGACGGGGCCCCCGCGGCAGCAGAGGGGGCCCCGCGGCGGCAGCCACCAGGTTTTTTTTTTAAATTACATTTTACTTTAGGCCGGGGGGGATAGGACTCCTACCCCCCCCCCCCCGCCAAAAGTAAAATTTAATTAAAAAAAAAACCTGGTGGCTGCCGCCGCGGGGCCCCCTCTGCTGCCGCGGGGGCCCCGTCTACAAGCTGGTCGGGTCCGGTCCGGTCGGGTCGGGTCCGGTCGGGTCTCTCTCCCTCCCTCGCTGCAGGCTGCGAGAGACGCGAAGGGAGAGCGTCTCCTCGCGTCTGTGTTAAGCCCGCAGGGGCTGATGGGAAATCCCATCAGCCCCTGCGGGCTTAACACAGACGCGAGGAGACGCTCTATCTTCGCGTCTCTCGCAGCCGGGAGGGAGGGAGGGAGGGAGACGAGACCCGACCCGACCAGACCAGCTTGTAGACGGGGCCCCCGCGGCAGCAGAGGGGGCCCCGCGGCGGCAGCCACCAGGTTTTTTTTTTAATCGAGTTGAAAGAAAAAAAAAACTGGTTCTATTTTTTGTGGGCCCCTGCCGGTTGTGGGCCCTACGCCATGGCGTTCATGGCGTATACGTAAATCCGGCCCTGCCCGTGCCCGAGATGATGGGGCACTGGTTCTACCACTTTGTCCTCGATAAGACTCATCAATTCCTTCAGGAGAAGGTCCCGGTGGAGGGGAGTCCGTGAGGGCTCTCCCGGAAAGAAGTGCGGGGACACCTCGACTAGGGGAAGGAGGTAACCCTCCTTGACCATCTGTAGAGCCCAGGCATCTGTGGTGACAGTTCCCCACCTGTGGGCAAACAAAGAAAGATGACCACCTGTAGGCTGCCTGGCTTTGCTGGGGAGAGGGGCCATACTGTAAGAGTCAAACACTTCCCCCAGCTTGAGACGGAGTCAAAACTTGGGGCTTCGGGGCCTTCTGCTTATGGGGGCCGTGCCCCTGTCCCTTGGTCTGCTGCCCCTGTTGGGGTGGCGGAGAGGTCTGATAAGGAGGATAGCCCCAGTAAGGTGCAGATTTCCTTGGGTAGAAGGGCTTTTTCCCCCAAGCCCTTCTTTCGCAGAGGGCCCGAGGTCTCCTTAGAGAGCCTAGTTCTTGTCACGAACTCGGTCTCCAGCTCGGCGGCCTTTTCGGTCATGGGCTTGCCGAATAAGTTCTCTCCTTTACAGGGAACATCCATCAACTTGTCCTGTACCCATTGCTCTAGGTCAGAGGACTGCAGCCAGGCTTGGTGGTGTGCACTGATGCCCGCCCCGGCCACCGACTCGAACCCATTATAGGCCACTCGAGATATAAATTTAGAGCATTCACCGATAGCCTTAGATAGGCCCCTGAAGTGCTGCAGGGGCTCCTCAGAGAAGCCGGCTGAAAATTTGGCGATCTCCTTTGTTAGATCTCTTGGGTACATGCCCATGTACAGCTGGTAGGCCTGAATGTGGCCATTCAGCATCGCGCCCTGGTAGCATTTTCTCCCAAGGGCATCAAGAGTACGGGCCTCCTTGCCGGGTGGCACCAAAGAGTGCATCTCTTGACTTTTTAGTCGACGCATGGCCGATTCCATGACCATGGAATTATGCGGTAATTGAGACTTTTGGAACCCAGGGCACCGGCAGACTCGATACATCGCATCAAGCCATTTACTAACCACCGGTGTCGACGCCGGTGTCTCTCACATGCGGAGCATAAGGCGCTCCAGGATGGGAGGAATGGGCACCATCAGGGTTTCCCTAGGAAGGGCCTCATATTGGAGGATCTCGAGTTCATCTGCTCGAGGGTCCTCCTCAGTTTCCGTTGGGAAAGCCAAAGCCTTGGACATATCCCAAACAAAATCACAGAAGGCCATGTCCTCGGGGGTAGACCTCCTTTGAGGCTCTGACCCCGGCGAATTGGAAGGGACATCCTGGTGAAGGCGAATGTCCGGAGATACCTCGTCTCACGACTCCTAGACAGAGTCATCCGAGTAGGACAGGTGACAGTCCTCCAGCTCCGAGGGGTCAGGCCGCTCCGGCGATATTTGACTAGCCGGTGACGATTTCCGCCCCAAAGAGGAGGAGATCGAGGGGGACCTTGGCCAAGGATCCTCTCGGGCTTGAAGGCTTTCATGGATTGGACTGGCCTCCGGGGTTGACTTCGTCGTCGAGTCCCCGGTGGTCAAGGCAGAGGAACCGGACATACCGGACACTATTGCCCTTTGCTGCTTTAGGAAGGCAATGACCTTGCGTTCCAGGGAATCCATCCTGGATGTCAGCCCAGATGGTTCCGCAGCCTCTGGCTCGGGCGCTGATTCCCCCAAAAGGGAGTCCTTGGCTAAATCAGGACACACAGGCCAGGACCCCTCCGTGGCTGGTTTTCTTTCGAGAGAGCTTGATTGGGTGCTCCTTCCCCGATGCATCGGGTTTACGCTCGGAGCTCCCTGGTGGGCCCCCAGAGGGGTCTGGTCGTTCTGAGCCATCCAGAGATGAGGAAAATTTCCTTCTCTTAGGTTCCCCTGATGGGGACCCCCTCTCCGAGATCCCCCAATGCCGCTCGGGTTCGGAATGCTCCTCCCGGGGCATGGAGGTCTCAGAGGAGGACCTGGCCTTCGGAGGCATCGGGGGGGGGGGGTCAGAAAGAAATTTTCCCTACTGCTGCTGGCGGCTTTTCAGGGCCCTTGCGGTCATAAGTTTGCAAAGGCCGCACACCACCAGGTTGTGATCCGGGCTGAGGCACCGGTGGCAGCAGTCGTGCGCATCGGTGATGGACAAGAGTTTGCCACACCTATTGCATTTTTTGAACCCGCTGGTAGCCATTGAGGGAAAAAAAGGGCCTCCATAAGGTCGAAGACCTTAGGGCTCCCAGCAAGAAAAAAGGAGGGTGTAAAAGGAAAAAAAAAACCCAAAAAAAGGAAAAAAAAGGGGGGGCAGGAAGGGTACCGGTGATAATCGGAAGAAAAAACAACAGCCGAAAGGCAAGAAGAAAAACATATTTTCCAGGGCAGAAACAGACAACATCTGAAGGGCTCCGCGGGAAAAAGAAGACTGAGCAAGATGGCCCCTTTGGGCGGGAAGTGGACCACGCATGCGTGGAGGCAACTCCCAAACGCTTTCTTTGAAAGCTGGGGATTTGCTCTGCGCAAGCTCCGTCAGTGCCGATGTAACCCATATATGAGGACTGACTTCTTGCTTGTTCCTGGAGAATCTGCTCATCTTTCTTCCCTTCGCATGCCTACTCTACATATACACATCTACTTGCATCGCAAATACTTTTAGGCATGATCTACTTTTATAAAAGGCGCTTTATGCACAAAAATGGTTTATTAAATAACCTATGTAGTGATTCGACTCAGAGTTCACAATTGCAGTGTTTTAGGTGCCCCCCTTACATGTCTCCTGGCCAAGAACATTTTCCACAGTAACTTGTCTAAGTAAGAGTTCAAAGGGGAAAACCCTAGGTAGCTGTGAAAAACAGTTCTAATCACTAATTTCTGTGGAACTGGAGATCTAAAGGATTCATAAGAAACTGCCAAGTGGATGAGGGGAGATGAAGGATGAGGGAGTAAGAAAAAACAACTTCTGATTGTCTTTGTACCAAATATATTTTATTAAGGGGATCTTCCCATTTTGTGTCTTTTGGAAAATAGTGCACCTGGACCCTTGTTTTCATTTTTCTTTTCCTATAGAATCATCCTAGTCTGGTTGCTCAGGTGCAGTGCCATGAGGAAAGTATCTAGTTCAGTCCCCAAATCAGATCTTCCATCCTGCCTAATTGACTTGTACTAGGGATGTTGCAGATAGGATGTGGTCTTTACTTTAGTGCAACACCCAATTGCTGGATTCAGAGCCCATGATGCAATCTCCCAGATCTAGTCTTGCTGCAAGGCCTTCAGTTCAGGTTTCTGCAATGACCAGACTAAGGCTGTGAATGGGGCAATAAAAAAAAAGTAGGAGAAAAATCCTTGGGTAGTTGTGAATAAAGGCTTATTCCATATTGTCCTGCTAGACCAGTCCAGACAAGTGGGCTGTATTCCCCTGCCAGCAGATAGGTGGAGACAATGAATCAATGAAAAGCTCAGGTTTCAGTGACATTACTCTCATGCCTCTATCCACCTCTGCCACCAGAGGTCCCTCAGTATTTCTTTGTCTCCAGCAGATGGTTGATGGATTTTCTCCTCTCTGTTCAAAATCTGAGGATTGAAAAGAGATTGATTAAACACTTGTAAATGACCACTTTAAGCACTAAAATGGTGACTCTCTCCCTTAAGCGTGACGTAGGAGGCTCCACTAGACTGCAGCCTTTTCGGTAGCCATAGGAGGAGGGAAAATTGGTTCAGCTCCACGCCCTTATCATAAGGGCTTGTTAAGCAGCAACAATATAGAAGGATTTGTAAGGATCTGGAAAAGTACAGCAGCCTCCAACAACCTCAATGTCCCTTCCTCCTCCATTCCCCCTGCTCTCTCCCAAAGATTGCAGAAGTCTCTAAGAGGGATCTGCCTGCCAGCCACCTTCCACACAGTGCTGTAAAACTAAAACCAGTGAAGCAGTCTCAGGGGAGTAGATCTGAGCCCAGCATGGATTCTACACCTGGGGTTCTCAGGGAGTGAGTACCAAGACTTGAACCTTGTCATTGTCCTTCTTGGGGACTCCTGATTCTCTCTCTGAAGGATGCAATTCAGGGTGGACTGCTAGCGACAGTTGGCGCTGTGTATGGGTTTCTCTCCGGGTGGGGGTTTCTCTTCATTTTCTGCACACGTTAGTAATGTTTTTGCCTACTGTGCACCTGGGGGTCATGCAGTCCTAACGCGCGTTCTGCCCAAGTGGCTCCAACATGCACTCCCTCCTTAGTGCCTTTAACGCATGTTACATTAAGCATAGTTAATGCATGCTTGTGAGCTGATGCAGCCTTAGCGTGCGCTCTTGTGATACTTACACTAACTCTGTCTTCTTCCAGGAAACATTGTTTGACTTGTAGCAAATGAGGAGCCTCATCCTTGGATTCATGGTAGCTTCTGAGTCACCCCTAGAGGGCATGCTTTACACCCCTCTCAGCCAGGGGATATGGTTAGTTCAACCTTAACTGTCTCAGGGCAGGTGGTACAGGATGACGCTAAGGGTAAGGATGTTCAGCCGGCTGGAGGCTCTGGCAACTGTGCTGTGAGCCGCTCTTCATCCTCTAAGGTGTCTGTAATGGCTATGACCCCTGGAGCTTCCGGACTCCGGATTGCCCTCCCCAGAACTCTTTTCCTCTTTGCAATACATCTGGTCCTTCTGGCTTGGAAATTCAGACCCTGCGGCCTCTGGGTGCCCCCGGACACAGTCTGGTGCCGGGCAGGCTGAAAGTAAAAGCCCTGTGCGCTTACCATTGGCTAAACGTCCCAAGCGAGGGGTGCTCCCTGGAAATGGAGAACAGCTGGAAACTATCTAAGATGTTAACCATACTTTCGATGCTGATGGGCTCTGATGTGGATGAGGAAGTGCTCTCACCTTCAGAAGATTACGCAGCGGCCGGCATGATCTGCCTATTCCGGAAGGAGGAGCTGACGGCATTGATTATCAGGGTCTCGTCCGCCTTTGGAACTTGACGGATGTTTCTGGCACAGAGCAGGAGCCGAAGGTACACCCCCTTCTTAACCCTCGGATACACTACCCCCGGGTCAGGGGTGACCTGGGTGTCGGTTTTTGTGTTTTTTCTTCAAAATGGTAAGGAATTGTATTTTGGTACTCTAGGTATTCCTCAACGAACCATTTTTAAGTATTTTCATACATATGGTTTGCAAAAATAACGTTTTTATACAGTACTGCATGCTGCTGAACAAACAAGGGGTGATTTTCGACACTCGCACAATAACACTCTCCTTTGTTTTATAGCAGCAAAGAAAGTCACCACTCCAAGTCCACATTACAATCCTGTGTTTTCTAACGTCTTGCTTACATTTATGACGTCACCTGATGTCAGTTCCTTGTTTGTTTCTGTGGATTAAAATTTTTTACGACAAAGGTAAACAATGCCACTCCCGAAACGCTTCAGCAGCTGTGCAGCAACTGAAAAAATTAGACGTTGGTTGAATGAAGAAAGTGACAGTAATGATAGTTTGAGTAATGATACTGAAGGTGCTGATACGGATAGTGCAGTCGTTCCCGCCCAGTCCGATCAGCTTGATCTTGATGATAGCGGCAGTGAAGCAGAAGATGCTGTCGAAGAAGAAAATAAAACAAGTGATGACGATAGCAGTTCATACAGCAATTCTGAAACTTCTGAATCACATTCTGAAAATGAGGAAGTTACTGACAGTCATTACACAGCTCGTTCTGGCATGCATTGGAATAAAACTGTACCGCCAACATCAAGAACAAGGGAAGCAAATATAGTCAGAGAATCTTCTGGACCAATTGCTCTGATCAGAGGTATAACTAATGCTAAGGATATTTTTGACATGTTTGTAACTCCAGATATATTGTCAGCAGTGTTAGATTTCACAAATTCTGAAGGCATACGTAGAGCTGAAGCAATGCAGCCACCATGTACTGACTGGAAGCAGGTAACAATGGAAGAGCTCCAAGCAACATTGGGTCTTCTGTACATGAGTGGTATTTTCAGGTTGAACAAAGTATCTGTACGCAGAACTTGGGCTAAAAGTTCTATCCAGAATCCTATATTTCCAGCTGTTATGTCAGGTAAAAGGTTTGCAGAAATATTGAGTTTACTTCGATTTGATGACAAACAAACCCGTGAATCACGAAGGGCCAATGACAAATTTACTCCAGTCAGAGATGTTTGGAATTTATTCATTTCTCAGTGCATGAAAATGTACACACCATCTGCATACTTCACTGTTGATGAACAATTGTTGGGGTTCAGAGGCAAGTGTCCGTTTCGTCAATACATCAAGTCTAAACCAGACCGATACGGTATAAAGTTATGGGTGTGTGCAGATGCCGAAACGTATTATGTATTCAACATGAAGCCATACCTAGGACGTGAAGAGTCAGTTACTCGTGACAAAACAGTATCTCTAGGAGCTGATGTTGTTTTGAAGCTTATTGAACCTCTGGAACGGTCTGGCAGGAACATTACTTGCGACAATTTCTTTACTAACGTACAACTGGCTGATGTTCTTCTTAGCAAGAATTTGACAATACTGGGCACTGTAAGACGTTGCAACTGTGACATACCTTCAGAATTCCAGGCAAATCGCTCAAGAATTGTGGGATCCTCAATATTTGGCTTCAGTGGAGACAAGACTTTGGTGTCATTCGTCCCAAAACGAAACAAATCAGTTATGCTGCTGTCAACACTTCACCATGATAATAAAATTGATGAAACATCAAAGAAGCCAGAAATAATACTTGACTACAACAGAACGAAAGGGGGTGTTGACACAGTAGATCAGTTGTGCCACACATACAGTGTGAAAAGATCAACTCGTCGATGGCCACTTTGCGTGTTTTATGGACTGCTTGATATCGCGGCTGTAAATTCATTCATAATATTTATGTACAACAATCCTATGTTTCATCACAAGGAAAACTGCAAGAGAAGGTTTTTTCTGGAGGAACTCGCTTTGAATCTCATGAAGCCTCAGCTACAAAATCGTCAAAGCCATCCAGAAGGTCTGACAAGCCATACACGTCAATCCATGGCCAATGTTGGCTATCCTTGCCTTGAAATGCCTAAGCCACCAAGACCGTTGACCACACGGGCATCAGCAAAGAAAAGAAAAAGATTCTCCTTTTGTCCAAGTGACAGAGATCGAAAAGTATTTACCAAATGTGAAATCTGTCTGAAGCGAGTGTGTCCTGAACATTCAAGAACAACTACTAGCACATTGTGCATAAACTGTTGTTGAAAAAAACAGTCAATGTACTTCATGTATTGCTTACTAGTTTTCTGTTGTTTACAATGCACCGTTGTCAATTTGTTATAACATGGTAATTTTTTTGTCACAATTTGCATCATGCCATTACTTGACATAATGGCACCATACTTTGACTGTTGCTGTCCACCTAGCGAATAAATATAGAACTATTGTAGTTTGCAAAGCGTGCAGTGCTGCACACCATTTTTAAGCTTGCAACTGAATAGTTAACAGGTATTGACATTATGCAGCATATATCTGACCTTGTACAACTTGTCCTGCCTGATCTTGGCTAGCATTGCACATTATTCACTTGAAAGGGTGAATTAATAATAAGTATTATAAAAAATAAATAAAAGTATGTCTTTTTCTTCACAATTTAACCATGTTTTACAAACAAAAGTAGATGTTTTACCATATTTCTACATATGGGTCAGGGGTGACCCAGGGGTAGTGTATATGTGTCAGTCGATTTACCGAGTGTATCTGAGGGTTAAATGGGTGTGGAACTCCATCACTGCCTCCCCATTTCCCAGTGGTGATCAAGAATATGATCCGGTCAGAGTGGGACTCCCCTAACTCCCTTCCTAAAGGGTTAAGGGTATGTATATGTAGATCTCTGGTTTCCTTGAAAAGGAGCGCATCGAGAGGGTTGACATTCCCTGAGTGGATATGCAGGTCACAGCGGTTACCAGACAGACCTCCATTTCTGTGGAAGATGGATCAAGCTTAAAGGATTTTCTGGACCGCAAGGTGGTTTCCTTGCTGAGGAGCCAGTTCAAAATGGAAGCAGCTATGATGGTATGTGCCAGTTTGACATCTTGAGCACTATGGATTCACTCTCTTCCACCTGATACTACCCTTTTTATTTTATTTTTTTTGAGTCGGCTGTGGCCTTCCTTTCTGATGCCATATATTTATTTATTTATTTATTTAAAGTCTCTTTTATACCGCGCTATTGACATCAGCGCGGTTTACAGTGAACATTAAACTACACATCTCAGATTGCTGATTTGTGTTTACAAAAAACAGGTATCATAACTTGGGTATACATTAAAACAATTTTAACAGGGAAAAAACATGATAAATATATACAAACCACTTTATGACCTGGTATGTTTGGCAGCCAAGGATGGTGCCCTGACGATGGTGTCACGGCATTGGATTTGGCCCCAGAACTGGGTAGTGGACACATCCTCCAAAGGCCAATTGGCTCAACTGGCCTTTAAGGGGAAGCTTTTGATTGGAATTGATTTGGAGAAGCTGGTGAAGGACCTAGGCAAGACGAAATCTTACTGCCTCCTGGAAGACAGGTCCAAGGGGCCTGTGAAACGGGCTGGTGCCTCTTCCTCATCAGCCTCCGCCTGTCCTTCAAGGGCATGCTGAACACATTTCTTCCCCTCTGCTTTCAGCTTCGGGCTCATTTCCAGTTCTTTCATGGAGCGCGTGGGCCCAGGAATTCGGTCTCTTCCTGAGGTGGACCTTCCTGGGTTGCGCAATGAAGGTTTGGGGGCCCATTCCCTGGTCCCTCAGGTGGGCGGCAGGCTTTGCCTCTACTTTCAGGAATGAGTCCGAGTCACCAAGGATCACTGGGTGCTAGACACCATTCAGTTGGAATGCAAGAACCGATTTTCTGTGCCTTCATCATTTCCCCATGTGAGTCTGCGATCAAAGGTACCGCTGTGCGGACCAATATGGACATGTTGCTAGGCCTGAAGACGCAATGCCCATCCCCCTGGATGAGCAGGGCAAGGGCAGATACTCCATCTATTTTGTGGTGCCAAAGCAGGAGAGTTCCTTCCGGCCCATTCTGAACCTCAAGGAGGGTCAATGAGCACTTGCATGTCCTGTGCTTCTGCATGAAAACACTGTGCTCCGTGATTCAAGCAGTGCACTGAGGGAAATTCTTGGCATCTCTGGATCTGGTCAAGGCATATTTTCATTCCCGATCTGGGTGGATCAGCAGCAGTGTCTACTCTTTGCCATGCTTGGCTCTCATTATCAGTTTGCCACTCTCCCTTTTGGGCTGTCCACCTCCCCAAAGATGTTCTCCAAGGTCATGGTGCTGACGGCTACGGTGCCAAGGGATCAGTGTCCATTCATATCTGGACAACTGGCTCATCCAAGCTCGCTCCCTCTCAGAAGCATCTCAGATGACATCCCAAGTGACATCCTTTCTGGAATGCCTCGGTTGAGTGATCAGAAAAAGAGCCAGCTGTTGCCTTCCCAGTACTTAAGACGTTTCTGGGAGCATGTTTCAACTCTCAAGTGGACAGCGCTTTCCTGCCAGGGAAGAAAGTCAAATGACTGCTTGAGTGCCTGGTGGTGGTCTATGTGAAGCAGGACCCCAGAGTCTGAGATTATCTTTAGATTCTTGGATGGATAACAGTGACCATAGTGATGGTGCAGTTAAAGTGTGCTCACTTGCGACTGCTCCAGCGGTCCTAGTTGATTTGATGATTCCAGAGCTCTCAGGTGTTATGAGTGTAGGCTTCCTCTCTCATTAATGGTGAAGGCCAGCCTGCGGTGGTAGTGGCAGCCCAGTCATCTGAGGAAGGACATACCACTGGACGACTGCTCCTGGATCCTGTTGATGATGAATGCCAGTCTTTCTGGCTAGGGAACCCACTGCCAAGACAAATTCGCCCAAGGCCGATGGAACCGCAGGGAAGTGGTATGGTTCCATCAACCACTTTGAGGTGAGGATCATCAGATTGGCTCTTCTGAATTTCCGACCTCTGGTTACGGGCAGGGCGGTTTGAGTGTTTTTCAGACAATGCCATGGCGGTGGCTTATGTCAATCGGCAAGATTGCACAGGGTGTACTGAGTTGATGCTGAAGATGAATCTCCTGTTTGCTTGGGCAGAGAAGACTATCCTAGCCTTGTCAGCCGGGCACATTGCCGGGGTGCACAATATGAAAGTGGACTTCCTCAGTCGGTACCCTCTGGATCCTGGAGAGTGGCAGTTCAGTCAGGTGGTGTTTCAGTTGATTCTGCGCCATTGGGGTCACCTTGAGATGGATCTGATGGAGACCTGCTCTATTGTGAAAGTTTACAACTTCTTCAGATGCCACACAAAGACAGGGTCCGTTGGCATTGACATTCGGAACCAACCTTGGCCAAGTCAGCAGCTGCTGTACATGTTTCCTCCATGGCCCCTGGTGGGGCATGTAATTTGGTGTATAGAGCACCAACTGGGCAAGATTGTTCTGGTAGCGACAGATTAGCAGTGGAGAGCATAGTTTGGAGATGTGATGCAGATCTTGCATGCACCTTCTCTTTGGCTGCCTCTATTTTGGGGCTATTGCGGCAGAGACCGATCGTCCTGGAGGACCTGGCTCCCTTCACGCCTGCGGCATGGCTCTTGAAAGGAGACTGCTAGTGCATAAGGCTACTCTCAAATGGTGATCTCTGTTCTGTTTGGTGTCCAGAGGGGGGTCTACCAAGCTATCATATGTACAGATATGCCGCCTCCATGAGTGATTGTATGGCACACAGCAGTTGGCTCCTGAGGTGGCCAATTGTCCTCCCTGTTGGTCTTTCTGTAGGATGGCCCAGGGAAGGTCCTCTCACCTAGCTTCCTGAAAGGTGGCAGCTCTGACCTGTTTCCGTGGTCTGGTGGCAGGCAAGTCTGTGGCCTTGTACCTGGACATCTCACGCTTTCTCCAGTGGGTTCAGCGTCTGTGATCTCTCCTTTGGAGATTCGTTGGGGGTGGGTGAAGAAAGCCCCCAGGTAAGTGAAACATTGAATACCTTTATGGAAATGGGTAAAAGGAGTAACATATGGAAAGCAGTGTGTATAAATGCTCGTAGCATGGGAAATAAGATCCCAGATGTTGAGGCTTTAATGGGAGAGGCTGACTTGGATTTAGTGGCAGTTACAGAAACATGGTTCACAGAAAACCATGACTGGGATGTAACTATACCAGGCTATACTTTATTCAGAAAGGACAGGGTAGGAAGAAGGGGAGGAGGAGTGGCACTATATGTAAAAAATAATATTAAAGCTCTGGAATTATAGAGCTTCAAAGGGAGAGAGGAGGCACTGTGGGTTAAACTAGAAAGAGGGAAAGAGAAATCTATTTGCATTGGCGTGATATACAGACCTCCCTCACAAGAGGAAGAGGTGGACGGAGAGTTAATTGAAGACATATGCAGTATTGCTAGGAAAGGGGAAGTGCTACTGATAGGGGATTTCAATATGCCAAATGTTGATTGGCACATTCCTGCTGCAGTATCATCTAGATGTAAGGAGATCATAGATTCTCTACAGGGAGAACTATTTAGGCAATTGGTAACAGACCCCACAAGTGAAGGGGCCATACTGGACTTGGTGCTTACCAATGGTGAAAGTATTTCTGATGTTATAGTGGGAGATCATTTTGCATCCAGTGATCACCAGATGGTGTGGTTCAGTAGTAGGACTAGGGCTGTTAGAATCCATTCAAAAGCGAGGGTCTTAGACTTTAGGAAAACTAACTTTGCCAAGATGGGCCAATACCTCAGGGAGTCGTTAGCGGGATGGGAACAGCTGGGGGACGTAGAAAAAGAGTGGGAAAAACTGAAAGGGGATATTTTAAGAGCAACCGACCTTTTTGTTAAAACAGTAAATAAAGGTAAAAGGAAAAGGAGACCACTATAGATTTCGAAAGAAGTAGCTAAAAAGGTGAAGAAAAAGAGGGAGGCCTTCATGAAATACAAGAGATCACAGAGAGAGGAAGTCAGGCATCTATATTTGGAAAAGCATAGAGAAGCTAGCAAAGTAGCCAGGAAAGCAAAGATTCAAAAAGAGGAAATAGCCAATGCAATAAAATGAGGGGATAAGACATTTTTCAGATATGTTAGTGAGAAGAGGAAGGGCAAAAGTGGTATTGTCAGACTCTAGGGTGAAGGGGAGGAATATGTAGAAGCTGATGAGGATAAAGCGGAATTGCTTAACAAATATTTCTGTTCTGTGTTCACAGATGAAGAACCAGGAACAGGACCTCAAAAAACACCCACAAACAGGAACAGAAACGAGGGGCACCTTGAACAATTTTCAGGACACAGTGTTTGTGAGAAACTAGTTAAACTTAAAAGTAGACAAAACGATGGGACCGTATAGGATACACCCTAGAACACTGAGGGAACTTGGGGACGTTCTAGCAGCTCCACCGACTGACCTTTTCAATGCCTCATTGGAGTTGGGAGTGGTGTCAAAGGACTGGAGAGAGGCTCATGTGGTGCCTTTACACAAAAGCTACTACTACTACTACCATTTAGCACTTATAAAGCACCACGCACGCACGCAGTGCTGTATAGCTAGCCTATAAGAGGTGGCTAACATACAAGAGACAGTCCCTGCCCGTCAGAGTCATGCTCATCGGAGCTTACAAAAAGCGGAAGTAAGGATGTGGTTGAAAACTACTGACTGGTTAGTTTAACTTTGGTGGTTGGTAAATTATTGGAAACGCTGCTGAAAGAGAAAATAGTGAGGTTTCTGGAGTCCAGCGGATTACAGGATCCGAGGCAGCATGGATTCACCAGAGGCAGGTCTTGTCAGACAAATCTGATTGATTTCTTTGACTGGGTGACCAGGGAGTTGGACAGAGGGAGAGTCCTGGATGTGGTGTATTTAGATTTCAGTAAAGCCTTTGACACTGTTCCTCACAGGCGACTTATAAACAAACTAAGCACCCTAGGGATGGACCCTAAAGTTACTGCTTGGGTTAGAAATTGGTTGAGTGTGAGCCGACAGAGGGTACAGGTAAATGGAGCTCACTCTGAGGAGAAGGAAGTTACCAGTGGTGTGCCCCAGGAATCTGTCCTTGGTCTGATTCTTTTTAACATCTTTGTTAGTGATATAGTGGAAGGGCTGTCGGGTAAAGTTTGCCTCTTTGCGGATGATACCAAAATCTGCAATAGAGTAGACACCCAGGAAGGTGTATATAACATGAGAAGAGATCTAGCTAAGCTTGAAGAATGGTCTAGAACAGCGGTTCTCAACCTGTGGGTCGCCACAGGATTTAGCGGGGGTCGCCTCACTCCGCCGTAAAAAAAAAAAAAAAAGCACACAAGCTGCTGCTGCTGCCAAGTCCGCTTCTCGGCAGCGGCAAACTCACAGACTCCAATCTTCTGCAGCCACGGCTCCCTGACTCTTAGGGAACCACGGCTGTGCCTGTAAAACTGTTGCGGAGCCTTTCTGCCTCTCGACGAGCTCCATGCAGCATTGTCCCGCCTCCAAAGGAAGTTGTTTACCACTTCCTTTGGAGGCAGGACAATGCTGCACGGAGCCCGTTTAGAGACAGAAAGGCTCCGCAACGGTTTTACAGGCACAGCTGTGGTTCCCTAAGAGACAGGGAGCCAGGGCTGCAGGAGGCGGCAGACATGGGGAGATGGGAGCAGGGAACCTACAACGGGGCTGACATGGAGGGGGGCTGACATGGAGGGAGGCTGACATGGAGGGAGGGAGGGCTGACATGGACAGAGGGGGGACTGGCATGGAGGGAGGGGGCTGACATGGATGGATGGAGGGAGGGAGAGGGGGCTGACATGGACAGAGGGGGGCTGACATGGACAAAGGGAAGAGACAGGGGGACGTACTGGACAGACGGGGATAAATGCTGGAAAGAGGGGAGAGACAATGTGGGTTAGGATTATAATGGGCAGATGGGGGGCTAGGACTGGTAATGGGTTGATTAGGGAAGGCTAGGACTGGGAATGGACTGATCAAGGGGGGGTTGGGACTGGTAATGTGCTGATGGGGGGGGGGGTAGGACCAGGAATGGACTGATGGGGGGCTAGCATTGGAAATGAGCTGATCGGGGAGGTTAGGACTGGAAATGGGCTGATTGGGGGGGGGGTAGGACTGGTAATGGGCTGATTAGGGGAGCCTAGCACTGGTAATGGGGTTGAGGAGGGACTAGCACTGGAAATGAGCTGATTAGGGGAGGCTAGCACTGGTAATGGGGTTGAGGGGGGACTAGCACTGGAAGCGAGCTGATTGGGGGGCTTCGACTGGGAATGGGCTGATTGTGGGGAGGGGAGGATAGAGCTGCTGGCCCTGGAAGAAAACTGGGGGCTAAGGCTACAAATGGGCTGATACGAGGGTATGGAAGAATGGAACTGGGAGTGTGGATCTGAGAGGGGCTGCCATGGTATTTGTACTAGAAGGGACTGGTCAGTGGGGAAGGAGGGGGACTGGAAGGGAATGGATACCAGTGGCAGTCATGAGAATGCAAGTTGACATTGGAAGGTACTGAGAGTGAGGACTGGAAAGGGGCTGATACTGGGGAGGGTTACTGGGACTGGAAATAGGCTGATGGAAAGAAGTGAAGAAAACGAAAGAAGATAAGAAATGGCAGATGGACCATAGACCACAGAAAGAGAGCTAAGAGAAGACAGGAAAGCAGAAGCCTCAGATTGGGACCAGCATGATCAGAGAATAAATTGGTCAGACAACAAAGGTAGAAAAAATAATTTTATTTCATATTAGTGATTTGACTACAAAATCATCATAATTTTGAAATCAAATATTGTTACTTGTTATTGTGATTAATAAGGTTTAAATAAGTAAATTTTATTAATAAAAACATATTGCAAAGGCCTATAATATATTAATAATTCAACAAATGATAACAGCGACAATGCGTTAACGATAAAGGAAGAGAGACGCATTTGATTTTATCATTGGGGGTCACCACAAGTTGGTCAATGGTAAAAGGGGTCAAGGTACAAAAAAGGTTGAGAACCACTGGTCTAGAATTTGGCAGCTGGGATTTAATGTTAAAAATGCAAGGTCATGCATTTGGGCTGCAAGGGAGTGATATAGTATAGGGGGTGAAGTACTTTTGTCCACTAAAGGAGAGCAGGACCTAGGTGTGGTTTTGTCTGATGACCTTAAAGTAGCTAAACAGGTAGAAAAGGTGACAGCAAAAGCTAGAAGGATGCTTGGTGCATACGGAGAGGAATGGCTAGCAGAAAGAAAGGAGGTGATAGTGCCTCTGTATAAGTCTTTGGTGCAACCTCATTTGGAGTACTGTGTGCAATTCTGGAGACCGCACCTTCAAAAGGATATAAACAGGATGGAGTCAGTACAGAGGATGGCTACTAAAATGGTTAGTGGTCTTCATTATAAAGCATGAGGACCGAATTAAGGATCTTAATATATACACCTTAGAGGAAAGGCGGGATAGAGGTGATATGATTGAGACGTTTAAATACCTCCGTGGCATAAATGCACAGGAGGAGAGCCTCTTTCGATTGAAAGCAAGTTCTGCTATGAGGGGACATGGGATAAGGGTGAAAGGGGATAGATTCAGGAGTGATATGAGGAAATATTTCTTTACAGAAAGAGTGGTGGATCCGTGGAATAGTCTCTCAGTGGAGGTGGTAGAGATGAGGACAGTATCTGAATTCAAAAAAGCATGGGACAAACACAGAAGATCTCTAAAGGAAAAAAGGGGACTGTTGTATTTGTTGATATGGAAGGACAGACTAGATAGAAAAATGACAGAAAAAGACCACATGACCTATGTTTCTATTCCTTCCTGGGATCTATGTCTGGTGCTCCGGCCCCTGATGGCAGCCCCCTTTGAGCTGTTGAAGTGCGCTACCTTATGGCGCTCAAGAATGTCTTATTGGTCGCGATTCGTTCTGCAAGGCAGATCTCTGAGCTGCAGTCTCTATCTTACTGAGATCCCTATCTGCCTTTTTCAAAAGGAGGCCGTTTCCATTTAGCCTGTGCCTTTCTTGCCTAAGGTGCTGTCTCCTTTCATGTAAACTGGGTGGTTTGCCTGCCTGCCTTCTCTATGGAACACTGTCGGGAGGATAAGAATTTTCGCCTGGTGAATGTTCGGAGAGTGCTTCTCTGATTCTTGGATGTTATGAATTCCTTCCATAAATCAGACTATCATTTTGTGCTGTTTTCTGGCCTGCGCTAGGATGAAACAGTGGCGAGATCGACTTTGGGGCGCTGGATTAAGGAGACTATTGCCTTGGCATATCTGTTGCAGAATCAGCAAGTTCCAGAGGGTTTGCGCACCCATTCTACCTGAGCACAAGCATCCTCATGGGCGAAGCAAAGCTTGGTAGCTCCTGCAGACATTTGTTGGGCAGTAACATGGGCATCCCTTTCTACTTTTGTAAAGCATTGCCACTTGGATGCCCATGCCTGGGCGGACATGGCTTTCAGCTCAAGAATTTAGCGAGCTACTGTCTTCTCCCGCCCAGTGGTGTTGTAGCTGTGGTACATCCCACTTATCTGGACTGGTCTAGCAGGATGATATGGAAGGTACCGTTTTACTTACCAGTTAATGTCCTTTCCTTGAGTCCTGCTAGACCAGCCCAGGGCCCACCCCTGAAACTTTATTTCTTCTGCTACAGTACCCCGGGGTCCGCTATGATTTTATACTTGACTCTGCAGGTTCATCCTCTACGGCCAGCCTTCTGTTTATGCTTTCCTGTACATAGATCTTGACTGTTTAGTTATTTATTTAATTTTATATACCACACTATTTTGAAATCAGCATGGTTTAGATCGAATAGGAACAATAAAATGTTTTGCACTGAACAGCAACATTAAATGTTGATTACTCCTTGTTTCCCAAGATTGAGTTTGTGTAAGACTTGCCATGTTTTCTCCCATATGCTTTGGGACAAATACTGAGGGACCTCTGGTGGCTGAGGCGGATAGAGGCATGGGAGTGATGTCATTGAAAACTGGGCTTTTCATTGGTTCTTTGTCTCCACCAATCTGCTGGTAGGGGAACACAACCCAGTTGCCTGGACTGGACTAGCAGATTTAAGGAAAGGACATTAAGAGGTAAGTATATGCTAGATCTTAGCCCTCATTCCAGTTTGACTTTAAGTCTAAGAGTAGGAGCAGATCAGAGTCAGATGAATGACCCAAATAAGCACTAACATAGAACAGAGGAGAACCTGTATGATTCTGTCTGACAAAGTGGTTATAATGGTGGAATTGTGCCTTTACCATTAGCCAATGTTGCTGGTGTTATGCCATGTTTTTGCTCTTTCCTGAGGGGAATCTGAAAGCAGAAGAATCCTTTGTGGGTAAGTGAACACTACTTTGCTGGAAAATTTGTTGACTTAATTTTGGGACAAAAGAGTGTGTGGACTTATTAGGAAAATTCTATATTTTAACTTCTTTAAAAGCATAAATGAGTTACTGACTTGGCTTAAAGATCTAAAATTAAATTTGTCATAGTTTTAGTTAGCCTTTAGACTTCCAAAACAAAAGAGACAGGTAGTTAATCTTTTTCCCACCCACCCCAAGCACATCCATTAATTTATAGCCGGGGTTTCCAATTAAGAGTGAAATTTGTCACCATAGGATACTGTCATCAGCCAGTGATTAACTTTTTAATAGACTATCAGCATTTCAGTGGGAAGCAAACACAAAATATTAGCATAAGAAAATCCTGAAGGCCTTCATATAAGTTTAGGTGCCCTTACTTCCTTAGTAACTCTAATTAAATAATTAATCATATAAGAATGTAGACAGCAGTGAAATATGGCAGTCAATGCAAAAGACTAGACAGCCCCTATGCATGATTATCTCCCAGTTGGTGAGAGGTCATATTTGTGCGTTCTGTGCAAAGAGCACCTGGCTGGCTCTCAGAGAATGAGTTTGATCTCTGGAAGCTAGACTAGCAGACTTGGAGGAGATGAGGCAGACAGAGAAATATATAGAAGAGATCTATAGGGATATAGTAGACAAGTCCCACCTCCAGTCTGGCAGCCTCTTTACTGCCTCAGAGGACAGAGGTTACCTGAAAGCATCACCTTGGTACCGCAGGAAGTGATTCTGTAGCCAGGACCTGCCATACAAGGAATGTAATATTTCACACTGATGTGTCTCCAGGAGCTTCTGTCCAGGAGGAAAGGGTTAGGACAATCGTCTTATTTGGTTATTTGATCATTAGACATATAAATAGCTGGGTGGCTGGTTAATGTGAAGATTGCTTGGTCTCTTGCCTGCTTGGTGCAAAGTTGGCAGATCTCATGTGTCAATAGATAGGATTTTAGACAGTGCTGGGGAAGAGTTAGCTATCCTGGTACATGCTGGTACAAATAACACAATAAAATGTGTAAGGGAGGTTCTGTAAGCCAAATTTAGGCTTTTAGGAAGAAAGCTGAAATCACAGGATCTCCAAGGTAGCATTCTCAAATATGTTTGCGTTCCAAGTGCAAAATCCAAGAGACAGACAGAGCTCCAGGAGTAAGAATTTTGATTTGTTAGGAATTGGGCTATATTCTGAAGAAGGGGGAGCCTATTCCACAAAGATGGGCTTCACCTTAACCAGGGTGAAACCAGGAGGCTGATGCTAAACACTTAAAAAAGGAGATAGAGCAGTTTTTAAACTAGAACATGGGGGAAAACTGACAGTCACTCAGACGTGCATGGTGCGGAGTAAGGTATCTTTGAAGGATAATATCAAAATAGGGACGTTATGCCATCCCCACAGAGAGGTTGCAATAAAGGCTACAATAGCCCAGTTGTCTTTAAATAAAGAGCAGAAAAACACAAAAGATTGACAATTATCCGGGTCAACTGGTTGCAAATTCAAACTAACATATCTTGAAATGTTCTATACAAATGCTAGAAGCCTACAAAATCAGATGGCAAAGTTAGAATACATAGCACTAAATGAAGAGACAGATGCAGTAGACATCTCTGAGACTTGGCAGAAGAAGAACAACCAATGAACACTGATATCAGGATACAAATTATATTGCAAGGATAGGATGGATTAAACTGGTAGAAGGATGGTGCTCTATGTTAAAGAGAGCATTGAGTCAAATAGAATAAAAATTCTGCAGGAAACAAAATTCACCATGGGATCTTTATGGATAGAAATTCCATGTCTAAAGGGAAGAAAATAGTGGTAAGGGTATTTACCGATGATGAAATTTGATCTGAAATTAGAGAAGCTAACAAATTTAGCAACATAATAAAAATGGGTGAGTTCAATTATCCTAATACTGATTAGATAAACATCACATCAAAACATGCTAGGGAAGTAAAGTTCCTAGATGAAATAAATGACTGCTTCGTGAAGCAGCTGATTCAGGAACAGACTACAGAAAAAACTATTTTAGATCTAGTCTTTTGTGGAACACAGGATTTGGTGTAAGAGCTAACTGTATTGGGACCACTTGGCACTAGTGTTCATACAAGAGAGAAGAAATAGCCAATGCAATAAAATGGGAGGACAAGACAGCTTTCAGATACATTAGCAAGAGGAAGAAGTGCCCAAGTGTATTGTCAGACTCAAGGGTGAAGGGGAGGAATATGTAGAAGCTGATGAGGATAAATTGGAACTGCTTAACACATATTTTTGTTCTGTGTTCACAGATGAAGGGCCAGGAGCAGGACCTAAGAAAAAACCCACAAATAGGAACAGAAGTGAAGGGGATCTTGAATGATTTTCAAAAGACTGTGTTCATGAGGAACTAGCTAAACTAAAAGTAGACAAAGCGATGGGACCGGATGGGATACATCCGAGAATACTGAAAGAACTTGGGGATGTTCTAGCGGCGCCACAGACTAACTTTTTCAATGTTTCTTTAGAGTCGAGAGTGGTCCCAGAGGGCTGGAGAAAGGCACATGTTATCCCTTTACACAAAAGCAGAAGTAAGGATGAAGTTGAGAACAACTAGTTAGTCTGACCTCTGTGGTGAGTAAATTAATGGAAACGCTGCTAAAACAGAGGATAGTGAGGTTTATGGAGTCCAATAGATTGCAGGATCTGAGGCTGAATGGGTTTACCAGAGGCAGGTCTTGTCATACAAATCTGATTGATTTCTTTGATTGGGTGACCAGAGAGTTGGACTGAGGAAGAGCCCTATATGTGGTGTACTTAGATTTCAGTAAAGCCTTTGATACTGTTCCACATAGGCGACTTATAAATAAATTGAACACCCTAGGGATGGACTCTAAAGGAACTGACTGGGTTAGAAATTGGTTGAGTGGGAGGTGACAAAGTGTACAGGTAGATGGAGCTCACTCTGAGGAGAAGGATTATATCAGTGGTGTGCCGCAGGGATCTGTCCTTGGTCCAATTCTTTTAATATCTTTGTTAGTGATATTGCAGAAGAGCAGTCAGGTAAAGTTTGCCTCTTTGCAGAAAAATACCAAAATTTGCAATAGAGTAGATACCCAAGAAGTTGTAGATAACATGAAGAGGGATCTACCTAAGCTTGCAGAATGGTCAAAAATTTGGCAGCTGAGATTTAATGCTAAAAAATGCAGGATCGTGCATTTGGGCTGCAAAAATCCAAGGGAGATGTATGTACAGTGTAGGGGCGAAGTACTTCTGTCCATTAAAGAAGAGCGGGACCTTGGCGTAACTGTTTATGATGATCTTAAAAAGTGGCTAAATAGGTAGAAAAGGCGACAGTGAAAGCCAGATGGATGCTTGGGTGCCTAGTGATATTGCAGAAGAGCTGTCTGATGATACTAAAATCTGCAACAGAGTAGACAATCAGGAAGGTGTAGATAACATGAGAAGGGATCTAGCTAAGCTTAAAGAATGGTCTAGAATATGGCAGCTGAGATTTAATGCTAAAAAAATGTAGGGTCATGCATTTGTACTGCAACAATCTAAGGAAGTAGTACAGTATGGGGGGAAAGAACGGGACCTAGTCGTGATTGTGTCTGACGATCTCAAAGTAGCTAAACAGGTAAAAAAAAAAAAAGGCGACGGCAAAAGCTAGGATGCTTGGGTGCATAGGGAGAGGAATGGCCAGCAGAAGAGAGGAGCTGATGGTGCCTCTGAATAAGTCTTTGGTGCGACCTCATTTGGAGTATTGTGTGCAATTCTGGAGACCGCACTTTCAAAAGGATATAAACAGAGGGGATAGACTCTGCTACGAGGGGATATAGGATGAGGGTGAAAGGAGTAAAATGTGGAAATATTTCTTTATGGAAAGAGTGGTAAATGCATGGAATAGTCTCCCAATGGAGGTGGTAGAGATAAGGACAGTTTCTAAATTCAAAAAAGCATGGGACAAACACAGAGGCTCTTCTAAAGGGAAAAAGGGGACTCTTGTAGTGGTTGATATGGAAGGGCAGACTAGATAGGCCATGTGGTCTTTTTCTGCTGTCATGTTGCTATGACTCGCCAGCAGAAAAAAAAAGAAGGTGACCGTGCCTCTGTATAATAAGTCTCTGGTACGACCTTATCTGGAGTATTGTGTGCAATTCTGGCGACTACACCTTTAAAAGGATATAAACAGGATGGAGATGGTGCAGAGGGTGGCTACTAAAATGGTTAGTGGTCTTTGTTATAAAGCATATGAGGACAGACTTGAAGATCTCAATATATGTTAGACGAAAGTCAAGAAATCAAGTCTGGTCGGCAGATAGATGCCTCGGTACCCCTCAGAAGAGAGTCACCAATCACCACTATCCTTTGCTTCCTTGTGGTCACTGATTCTGCAACTTTAGGTGCTCGAGTTCTGGTTCTTCCCTTTCCTGGGATGTTTTCACCTCCTTCACTTCCACGGCTGCATACTGGTTCTTCAATTCAAGGGCTGTTGAAGTTGGATTGTTGATTCTGCAGGATCTGGTGACTCTTGTCTAACTCTCTTCATTCTGTAGCCTCCCATCTTCACTTCTGTTGGACAGCTTGGATGTTTCAAGAAGCATCTCATCAATGTGCTTCTTGCTGTTTTGAATGCTTCTCAGCCTCACTATTTCTTCTCTCAACTCCTTCACTTGTTTTATGAGGGCTTCAGCTTGCAGGCATCCTGCACATGGAACCAGTTCTTCAACTGGCATTGGGCTTTCTGTCTCTTGATCAGCAGAGATGACAGGGAGGGGTGTAGGGAGAGATAAGAGAGGAGAGGTAGTGAGGAGTCAAAGAATAAATGCATTTGTAGTCCAGAAGAAGTTTGACTTGCATGCAGAAATGGATAGGATGCCAGTGAAGCAACTTGAGAAGGGTTACATGAGCATAGCCACATAAAAAGAGGGGTGGTTGGGAGGGATGGTGGCACCTAACAGAGGCCAGCCCTACACTGTGCAACAACATGAAGCTGCCAGGCCACAAACTGTGCGTCACCTGAACAGACAAGTGTCCCTTTGTCTCTCATCTGTGCAGGTGACAGAAGATACCCAATGAAAACATGGCTCCTGACCTCCATAGTGTCACCACAAACACCAGCAGAAGAGCACTACAGCAGAGCCTATAGTCACACAAGGGCAATAAGAGAGAGAATTTTTGGCCTGCTCAAGAGCCACTCCAGATGCCTGGACAAGTGCTCTACAACCCTGCCAGAGTATGTGAGATGTTTGTGGCCTGCTACATAATTTAGCATTGCAGCACAGACAACCCCTGCTAGAATCACAGAACACTGCAGAGGAAGAGCAAGATGCAGAAGCAGAGGTGCCAAGGCTTGGAGAGACAGGACAGTTATATCAACATGGGTTTGGGCTTAGAAATGACCTCATACACAGACACTTCACGTGAAGGTGCATTTTTTTTTTATTGGCAAGCCAATGTATAAAAACAAAAAGTTGAAATTCAAATCTCACATCTCCCTCTTCCCCTCATCACCCAGTGCATTAAACCATCCCTCCCCAACACACTCTCCCCCTTCTTCACAACCTCCCATTCCCATCGCACACACTAAGCACACCTTTCCCTTCAATTTAAGCTGCACACAAGGCCCATGGGGACATAGTCCTAATGCCTACCATATCTCTTATCCCCATAAGCTTGACCACCCAGTGGTTCTGATTTGCTGGGTAGTGTTGCACTGGACTCAGCTGCTGGAGTCTTCAATCTACATAGCAGACAGCTCAGCATCTCTATGAAAGGGGGGAGGGGGAGGAAGAGAAGGGGTCCCCCCTCCTTCCATGAGGAACAGGAGTCAAAGTGAAAGATTATGGCAGACTAAGAGGAGCTGAAGACTGTGCACGCCTTGATGAGCTGGTGGTAGTGGCGACATTTGTAGTGGTGATGGCTAATGCTGTTATTGTACTGCAGGATCACTTCCTAATAGTTCTGGCTCATGGGAACCTAGATGAGCTCACAACACTAGGGGTGTTGTGACATATTCCTTGCGGAAGGCATTCAGCTGGCAGATGGAGGGAGTCAAGATGTGTTGCTGCCCACTTGATTCTCCTGCATCAAAAGGGACCTCCACATCGGCTAAAGCTTCTCAGTCCTCTGGGCTTGATGGACCTGGTTTTGCTGCAGCAGCTGTTCGGTATACTGCAAAAAATGTCATGACTGCTGACGAGCACAAACAAACTGAGCACCCTAGGGATGGACCCTAAAGTTACTGCTTGGGTTAGAAATTGGTTGGGTGGGAGGCGACAAAGAGTACAAGTAAATGGAGCTCACTCTGAGGAGAAGGATGTTACCAGTGGTGTGCCCCAGGGATCTGTCCTTGGTCCGATTCTTTTTAACATCTTTGTTAGTGATATAGCGGAAGGGCTGTCGGGTAAGGTTTGCCTCTTTGCGGATGATACCAAAATCTGCAATAGAGTAGACACCCAGGAAGGGGTAGATAACATGAGGAGGGATCTAGCTAAGCTTGAAGAATGGTCTAGAATTTGGCAGCTGGGATTTAATGTTAAAAAATGTAAGGTCATGCATTTGGGCTGCAGCAGCAATCCAAGGGAGCAATACAGTATAGGAGGTGAAGTACTTTTGTCCACTAAAGAAGAGCGGGACCTAGGCATGGTTGTGTCTGATGATCTTAAAGTAGCTAAACAGGTAGAAAAGGCGACAGCAAAAGCTAGAAGGATGCTTGGGTGCATACGGAGAGGAATGGCTAGCAGAAAAAAGGAGGTGATAATGCCTCTTTATAAGTCTTTGGTGCGACCTCATTTGGAGTATGGTGTGCAATTCTGGAGACCGCACCTTCAAAAGGATGTGAACAGGATGGAGTCGGTGCAGAGGGTTGCTACTAAAATGATTAATGGGCTTCGTTATAAAGCATATGAGGACAGACTTAAGGATCTTAATATGTACACCTTAGAGGAAAGGGGGGATAGAGGTGATATGATTGAGATGTTTAAATACCTCCGTGGCATAAATGTTCAGGGAGAGAGCCTCTTTCAATTGAAAGCAAGTTCTGCTACGAGGGGACATGGGATGAGGGTGAAGGGAGATAGATTCAGGAGTGATATGCGGAAATATTTCTTTACGGAAAGAGTAGTGGATCCATGGAATAGTCTCCCAGTGGAGGTGGTAGACATGAGGACAGTAACTGAATTCAAGAAAGCATGGGACCAACACAGAGGATCTCTAAAGGTAAAAAGTGGACTGTTGTAGTTGTTGTTATGGAAGGACAGACTAGATAGGCCATGTGGTCTTTTTCTGTCATCATGTTTCTATGTTTCTATGAGCACTGCGCTATTCCTGGCTTTCATCCCCTATCTCACAATCACAAGGGACATCTTCCACAAAACGAGATGGTTGGGAGAGCTGTATCTCTGCCTTCTCCATGTCAGATGGCTCCTCCTCCACTGGGTCAGAGGCAGTGCGGACATGCCCAGTGGCCTCTGATATTTTTTTGTCTTACTTCTGCCACCAATGATGAAGCTGCCTGGACTTTATCTGTGTGGTGGCAAGCGTCCCCAGGCATAGGGTTTTTTTTTCCAGGGGGCTGGCTGAGGCCTGCATCACTGCCCTCTAGAGCATCTGTGGACCCATCTTTTTCTGTAAGCAAACCAAGTAATGCTATCATGCATGATGTATTTGATGGCTAACCACCCCAATGGTATAATCATTGTTGCATACATGTATCAGAAACATTTAAGCCACCCGACGATTCTACACATGTGCATGACAGTGGTAGGAACCTGCAAAGGCAGACATGGTGCTGGTCTATCAGCTTTGGCAACAGAAGATAGCATCCGACATATGGAGTGGCTAGGACAGGGCCTTACAGCACATTCCTTTAGCAGTTATGCTATTCCTTCCAATGCTACTCACTCATGGGGCTGTAAGCAATTAGAACATGCCCTGCCAAGCACTAGATATCTTGTATCGGCTGTTAGAACAGAGCATATAGCTCTACTGGTTGGCAGGCCTTTTAGAGGAGAGGCATGGTAGCAATCGGCACATGCAGAACAATAGCACTGGGGCCTGCATATGATACCTGTCTCTAGGTGGCCCCCCTCGGTGTCCCATTACATATGCTGTTAGGGATATATTTGACCTGAGGTGTCTGCCCACTGCACACACAGCATGCACATGTGGTAAGGTTATGGGAGCATCAGGCTTACACTGCAGGTGTGATGGTTGGGGTAGGATGGAATCACATAGCATGCCCCTCAGATGTGTGGTGAGTATAATCCTGTTCACCTTCACCTCATGCATCCTTTTCAGTATATCATCCACACATAACAATAACTAGCAGTGGGTGCCCAAAACATTATACGGCGAGGGTGGGTGCAGGTATGTGCTAGTACAAGTTGGTAAGGCATGCAAAGTGTGGGAAGTCAGAGTTATGATGCATATACTCAGTCTGATCTTGAGGGGTCCTGGATAGGTCCAGGTTCCCCACTCCCCTTACAGTGGCAACATCAATGGTGTGGAGGACCCGCTACTCAATTTCCGTGAGTGGCAGAGGCTGCCCAGGCCAGAAACTGTGTGTCACCTGAACAGATAAGTGTCCCTTTGTCTCTTGTCTGTGCAGGTGACAGAGGTTACCCAATAAAAATATGGCTCCTGACCTCCATAGTGTCACTACAAACACCAACAAGAAGAGCACAACAACAGGGCCCATTGGCACACAAGGCTATGCAGCTACAGTATGTCGGCATGTTCTGCGTGGCCCTCACAGCTTTTTTTTTTTTTTAACAGTACATAAGGAGAGGGGGACAGCATAGCAGCCTAATTAACTCCAACTAATCGTGCATTATGGCCACATGGCTCTTTTCAGGCTGTGTATATGCTGGTAATGTACTGACGGTATGCGAGACCTTTAATAACTAACTGTCATGTTTACATCAAGTAGATGTCTAGTGCCTTACCTTTATATGTGTGGTTCATGATGTATTGGCATGGGCACGATCTAATATAGTGTTGCCAACCTCTGCGAGTAGCACACAGGAAGGCCAATGTGGGTGCATGAGATATGGGCCCCTTGAGGAAATATGTGTCAGTAGTCAGTGGAAGCACAGGAACATTGTGAAACCAGTTAAGCTGCAGGCACACCACTCTGGCTGCGCAAAACCATCTCTGTCCTCGGATATCTCCTTTCACAGAGACCCTATTCTTGGGGGTGTGATGTCAGTAGGTGCAGTGGGCAGTTGCAGAGGCACAGAGGGCATCTCTAGATAATGTGTGCACGGTGCCATGGCTGTGGCAGGACCCCCCACTAACATGTGTCGGTGCATTTCTATCTATGGCCGGTCTGCATCCCTTTTCCCTATGCTGTCCATTGGATGGAAGCTTTGTCCATGATGCACGGGAGAGGATATTCATTTAGGGGGCAATGGTGCGGATGTCCTGGTCTCTTGGTGGCCTTTAGTAATGACACAGGTAAGGTTGGGTTTTGCGCAGCAGAGGTGTGTGAAAGGTTTACTGGCAGAGGCCCACCAGCAGGCACAATTAGGCAGTGGCCTAGGGCAGCATAGAACAGCGGTATCCACAGCACCCAAGGGAATAGTACAGCCACAACACATGTTAGATCCTTCAGCACACTGTGAACTGCAAGACAAGCAGGCACACAGATATCTCAAGAGCAAGGTGCCATACAGACCTTTAGGATGGGCAATTATGCCACTCCAAGAACTCTTTATGGGTGGGATGATATATACATGATCATGGTTTAATGGGTTTACATATAAACCCATGGGGCCAAAGGGCGTCAAAAGTGTCTGAACATTCAATATTGTGCTGCAGGCCATCCTTGGTGGGGGGTATGGGGTTGCTGCATTACCCTGGTGTGTGACATGTCATGGTATCAGGTAGGAAACACAAGGAGGAGCGCCTGCTCTTGCAGTAAATCCCAGGGAAACACAAAAAACAAGAGTCGTAGATTGGTGGTATTGGTTTAATTAGAGCCCCTACGCGTTTCGGCCGTAGCCTTCTTCAGGGGGCACACAGCTAGACAATACAAAATTTAATATAAAAATATATAAAAAATGAAATAACATATAAATAACCATAACTTATTAGAACCATAAAAATGTTAAAAACATATATTGTGAACAAATACATAAAAGTATTGCATGTGAACGTTCCATTGCTCATAAAAAATACATTTATAAGTGTAAAAGACATAAATAACATATATATTATGAAGCAAAATATAAAGATGATGAAAATCCAAATGCAGATTGGAGAACACAAGTAAATTATACTAGGTTATACATTCAGATTATATATCAAAAACTGGCTACTTAATATTCACATAGTATGTGGGTCATAAACTATACAACTAAACATAAAATACGATTGGTAAATGGACTTATTATATCAAACCAAAGGAAGGGGGGGGGGGAAGGAACCCAGGAAAGGGAAAAGGAGGAGGAAGGGGACGGGAAGGGGGGGAGGGGGAGGGAGGAAAAGAATGTAAGGAATGTAGAAGGTGATTGTACTGATACTTGTGTGAAGGCACAGTGATATGGAAATTTTTAATGCAAAAAAACATATATCTATATATTTCTAAAAAACATATATCTATATATTTTTAAGATGAAGCCACTGGGCTTCCACAAAAACTAAATGGAGAAAGGAAGAAGGCATGATTTACTTACATGTGTGGCACTGGAGAATTTTACAAGCGCAAATGCGCATATGTGAAGGATTACTGAAAAATGTACAATATGATAAGCCAAACATTAACTAAACTCTCAAAAACCGACAACTTATCTATACAGAAAAGCATTTAGAAATAAGCTTCAGAGCTCCGATATTCAAAAACGCTCCGATATTAAAAGTCCTCTGCCGATATTTCAAACTACATGACATATAAACAAAATCTACAGCGTTCTAAATTAAATGCAACTCGGGCAAAACCTCATTAACTAATGCTGAGGCTCTAAGATTAATGCATATTTCATCAATAAATAAATAAATAACCATACAAAGTAAAAACGAACACTAATTAAAACAATAACATATGTAAAATAACCTAATACTAATACATAAATAAATAAATAATAAAAACCAAGCCAGCAGTATTATAAAAAGACAGATACGGACGTGTATCATAGAGCATAGAAGTAACATAGCAAGGAAAATATCAGACAAACCATTAGTTTCACATTGGCTTGATAAGTTGCATAAGATCACAGACTTAAAATTTATGGTTCTAAGGACAGTTGTACCCCATTGGAGGGGAGGAGATATTAATAAGATGTTATTAAAGTTAGAACAGTGTTACATTTATGAATTCAATAGCCTGGAACCGCACGGACTTAATCAAGAAATAGATTTAACAATATTTCCTGGTGCTCAGGATTTCAAGGGCCAAGAGGGAACAGGTATTACAATACACTGTGGAAGGTTCGTACAACATGGTTTTACATGGTTCCCCTGGTATTTGTGTTCACTCCTTTCTTTTGTTCCCCCCCTTAGCGGCGTTGCCTTTTGGTCTCTCCACTGACACAAGGTATATAGAAATTACACTTACCTGGTAATTGTCGTTCCTTGAGTGACGACAGTTTAGTCCTCCACCTCTGGGTTGTGCACCTCTTCCTGCAGCTTGGAGACTGGGCATGTCAAAGTCGTGACATCACTGGATGTAGCCTGCTGGTATCTCCCATCAGCCTCCAGTGTACTATTGACAAAGCAAACTCAAAGGAATAACAAATAAGTAACTATACCAGAACTTTAAATAATTCCCCATTCCTCAACCTGAGGAACCTTTTTAACCGTAGTCTTATATATATATATTTTTTTTTAACTGTACATTCACGTCTCCCCTATGCAAACACGTTTCCTATACCATCCCCTCGTTTAAATAAGAAGAAGGAAGAAACAACAGAGAGGGATACTCACTGCGATCCAGAAACTGAAAGGATCTGTCTACTCCTTGAGATTGACGCTCCACTCCGCCTGAAAATAAACTCTGAAGAAATCACACCCCTGGGCGGGAATGAGGACTAAACTGTCGTCACTCAAGGAACGACAATTACCAGGTAAGTGTAATTTCTATTTCCTTATCGTTCCTCCAGTTTAGTCCTCCACCTCTGGGATGTAACAGAGCAGTAATCATTGGGAGGGACCTATCCAGCCAACTCACCACACCGTCGACCCGGAACAGGCATCCTTTACTGCCAAAACATTTAGGCAGTAGTGGTTACTGAGGAAATGGAGACGACCTGGAAGCTGCTCTACCAATCCCCCCTGGTGGAATGACACAGTGATTCACCCATGAAGCTGCTTGCGCCCTGCTAGCAAGAGTCAGAAAGCCCCCCGGAATCATACAACCTCGCCACCAGAAAGCTGAGGCAACCACCCCCTTAACCCAGTGCGAAATGGCCACCTTCGCTGCTGCTTCCCCTTTGCGGGGACCTCCAACCAACACACAAAAACAAAGAGACGAACGCCGCACCCTGCATTTTATGTTTCCTATCGGCGGAAGCCACGAAGAAAAACCTCCCCTTCCAGAAAAACCGAGAACTGGAAGAGAAACCAAGAGGCTCAGGAGAAAAATCAGATACCACCTTTTGGAAGGACGATGGGACTGGTCGCAAACACCACCCTCTATCCAGAAAGGGTGAAAACGGCTCATTACATGACCACGCCTGACACTCCGAAACTCGTCGCGCCGAACAAAGAGCTATCAAAGCCACTGTCTATAACAGCAAATCCTTTACCGACGCCTGGAGTAAAGAATCAAAGGGCTCTTTAGTTAACACCTCTAAGGCCCAATCGGGGTCCCCCGGTGGCACCCGAACTCTCCTTGAGGAGCGCAGTCGGGTCCCAACCAATGTTCCCTCTAATTTTCTGTAGGCTGTGTGCACATAAAATATCAGCTGTGCAGCTTTTGAAGGAAGGTTAAATTTTTGTGCGCCACATAACGACACTCGGAGTTATATACTTTAAAATTTGACTACACATCAGAATACAGTATGTACACCACATTGATTGCACTAGAAAACATTGTAGAACTTGTGAAAACCGTAAATACATAAGAACTTTTAAATTTTAAGACGTCTGTGTTGTTTTCTATCAGAATCAGAACCGTAATTTTTGTGCGCTCTGTTGTAAAGTATGTGCGCTCGCTCGGTGAGGTGTGTGCGCGCGCACACGCGCACAGCTTAGAGGGAACAGTGGTCCCAACTTAAGGAAACGCTACACATCGATCCGAACACCTAGCGTTATTCCCTCCACAGAACCTCTACTGCCGGAAACCGTCACCCGCTGGACCCTCTAAGGAACTGGCCACTAGTTCCTTCAGACACTGTCCTGCAGAGAACTCAGACCAAGAATACAGACACCTTTGTTGCCCGGACTTGCCGCCGTGAACAGCAACCTTCAAAAAGGTGCTAAGCACGGACCTATGTACCAGAAGCAGACTGCCTCCTTCTCTCAACAAGGTGGCGAAGACTGCCGCAGAATAACCCTTCTTCTTCAGCCCCGCCCATTCAAAGGCCAAACCGTAGGCGGGCACCGATCCACCTGAGACATTCGTCGCGGACCTAGCCACAGCAGAACATCCGCTACCGGCAACTTCTAGGAAAAACCTGTCGAGTAGGCGAATGAGATCAGCCTAGTACGGCCGTCTCGTCCAATCGGGTGCTACCAAGAGTACCTTTCCCCGAAAGCCTCGATACGCCAACTAGTTGCCCTATGAGAGCCCACGGGGAAAGGACAAGATAAAGACTTAACTGGGAGCTTACTGAGCCTCGACTTGAATGAACCATCAGCCGCCCCATTCCTCCACCAGAGAGACCTCCGGGAGAACCCCAAGGAAGCCAATAATATTAGCTAGCGCTCGAATTAAGCCATAATGCACATTTGCCACATAAAGCAAAATCAGGCTCTAGTCGATTTAACTTCCTGATCCTTTCCTGTTCCCGGCGAGTAGACTGCCGTAAACCCTGCGACCACTTGAAGCATGCTCTCGCCTCCCCAGGCTCCACAAATGGAAGCTTGTAAGGACAGAGCATTGCCCCCAACGATCGCTTCAGTGAACCATCTACTTTCCTATCTTGCATTAAAGAAGATTGCTAGGGCTCTCTTCCATACAGTGAGTCCACACCCCCTGGTAGTGCAAGGTGTGCATCCACCCACGTAGTACCCAGGCCTGCCCCTGCTTAGCCTCAAAATGTCAATCAAGAACAGGCGAATTCAGGACAGCTGAATACCTTTTTTTTTTTTTTTACGAAAACCTCTCTTAACCAAAAATTCCTTCAGCATATTTATTTTATTTACATTCTCTTATATACCACGCTATTCTGCATCAGTGCGGTTTACATTGAACAAACTGAAATTACACTGAACAGGGCATTATAACTTGGAGATAACTATTTTACAGGGAACAACAGACACTCTTTCCGTGCCAACAATATGAAATAGAAAAAACTCCAAAACACAGGCATACTAATCCGCGGCCTTCCTGCTAAAGTAATGCCCCATTCCGTCTGACTGCACATAGATGGGCTTTATATTTTAAGTTCAACTAGCACCTGGTGTTAGGAAACACAGCTTTCTCATTCCGCAGTGGCAATTGAGTCAGCAATGAAGAAGCCGAGAAACTGCAGACAAGTTCCCATTATACCACCTGGTAAAGACTCCACTTTTAGACCACTGAAGCAAAAAAGCATGCAAGAGTGCCTTGTGACCTGCCAGTAGCTGATCGAATTGAAATGATTCAGTGTATGCAGGGCATTGTCCAGAGAACGCAAGGTCCCTCATCCAGGCTGACTCCACATTCACAGTCTAAACCAACAGCCATCTTGGCTGATGCCGATCAGTGCAGAAGCCATCTTGTAAGCCCAGCACATGATGTATGCCTACTAGAATCTGAGCTGCTGCCATTGCTGCTAGAGAACTAGCCTGGCTGCGTGCTTCTGGCCCCCATTAAGGCATTCACTGAACACTAGCAGAGACTCGCCATACTGGAGAACCTCTGATAAATGGAATGTGAGCATAGATAGCTTCAAAGGCCAGAGTTCTATTTTGCAACCTCTCTCCGCTGAGCTGCCTTTTCCATATGTAAAATTAAACCACATGTAGCCAAAATTAAGACATTACAAATCTACTGTAAAATCGTATAATTTGGGCAAGCCAAACTAAACGGGAATATTTTCCATTAACAAACCACACACCTACAAAACCCCTCTCATGACATAATGCTTATGGCAGCGCATTCCACATCTGTGGACTGGCGATGGCGCTCACCCAAGCACCTGTTACAACTGTCCAAGAGAGTTATCACCATAATTCCTTTTGACTTGAATATGTTTACAGCGGATCATAGTGCTATATTACAGCAAAGCCAAAATATTACCCTGCCATATAAACCGACTTTAACACTTTATAGGACCTTCTATGGATAGTGGATTCTTGCAAATCAACATAGCTTTGCCTCCTTTTTTTTTTAAATATAGGACTCCAAAAACCAAGTTTCCGCCAACTCCAATGAAATCAAAGCAGATCAGCTAAAATTACCCGAACTGCTCCTATAGCTTTGCAAGAAGCTACCAGCCCCCGCTGCACCCAGTTTTCTTTCCCACCTTATCCTGAGGGATTCAGCATTGCAGGACGCGTTGCGCACTACCTGCCAGCCTGCTGCGTCTGCCAAGGAGCTGAAGAGCAAAATAGAAAGTAGAACCCCTGGAAGCAAACAGTGTCCTGACCTTGGGGTTCAGGACGCAAAGGCCACCGAATAAATCAGTGTTAGCTAAAAGTGAACAAGGCTATCTATCTCTCACTAAAGAGTGTTTCTTTTTCTTTTTGAAATCCCACCGAAGTCCGTGGGACCCAAGCTTTCAAACATAGCCCCTAACGCTGTGCATTAACCACAACCAGAGAAACGAAATGAAATGAAACCCTGCTCTAGAAATAGATGAGAAGTTCCTGGGAAGGGCATGCTAAGTGGAGCTATGAAACACACAGGCACCTCCCCCCCCCCCCCCGGACTTCCTGCAGTCAGAGAAATAGCAGTGGGATACACCGACAACCTTGCAAATGGAGGTCTTAGAGGTTGCTGCCTGTGTGAACCTGATGAGTAATATGATTTTGTATTTTACCACCCCCTCCAGGGATGGGGGCACTGAATACTATATGTGATTCATGAGCAGCGCTGCCATCCAGTGGCCTTTAGGGCACCAGAGTCCGACCAACGATACAGAAGTTAAGAGCTTTAAATCTTGCTCATATAATCTTGCTCTGTGGCAATTTCTTTCCTGACTTGCAGAGAATGATCAATTTGATAAGGGCTGCATAGACACAGTCATAGAAAGGCACTATTGAGTGTACCAGCTGCCCTCTGGTGGCCATAGACCGTAGCACAGGCACTTCTTGGTTGACAGTTTATGTTTTTATATCCTAAGGTTTCCTAAACCTGTCCCTGTGAATTTTGAGCAACTTTCACTATAGAATACATAAAAGCACACTTCCAGGCTGTCCCTCCTTCAAACTACAAGTTAGGGCTCTGCTCTTGAAGAACCTAAAAGCTGGCAATTTGCCTAATATCCTGGGGCTTAACAGATGCTCCTCAGAGACATGATTAGGAGGGAAAGAACATGTGGCATCAGAGATCAATGCCAAAACTGCTGTCCTATAAAACTAAGAATAAACTTAAAAATAAAGAGGACTGACAACAGCCCCCTTAAGGCTGAGGAACCCCCCGAGCCTCAAAAAACCTACAAACAAAAGAAAGAAACACTAGGCCCAAAAATCTAGCTATTCTACCTGTTGTTTTCCTCACACAGGCAGCTCCCTGCAACTCTCGCCATGCGGTCCAAATACCTAGAGAGCAAATGGCCGCCCCTTCGCCAATGAATTTTGGCGCCAAGAACAACAGCTGCTGCAAAAAGGAGGCCTCAGCCGACCGACAGAGCCCGAAGGCCTTACCTGCAGGGCAGAAAGCCACACAGCCCGCTCCTACCATCTTGAATTCCTCCGATCCTCAAGCCGCGCTGATGCGCCTGGCAGCCGCGGCGAGGATCGCTCAGCCGGTTCCACAGAGTAAAATTAAAATCCTGCAGCAACGGAGAGGCTCCGTCTCACACAGCTTCAGTGTGGCTGTACGGGTCCCAGAACTCTCTCCCGTACAGTCAAGGGAGAAAGATCCGCACCGGCAAATGCCTGTAGCAAATGAAAATAACTGACAAGGAGGGAAGGCGCGAGCTGCTACTAATTTAAAGAGCCAGGCTCAAATTTAAAATTACTGTAAATAAGGAAATTTGCTCCTAACTAAAGGGAACTAATCCCCGATTGCCAATTAACCAAAGGTAACTGAATTAAAAGTTGAATTAAAAGTAAATTAAAGGTAAAAATCAAAAGTAAAATCAGAATAGAATTTGTCACACTAAATGCTCCTTATCTGTTCCCCCCAAGTGAGCCCAGGAACTAGGCTCACTATGTCCTCCTGCTGCATGGAGACTGGACACAATGGAGGCTGATGGGAGATACCAGCAGGCTATATCCAGTGATGTCACGACTTTGACATGCCCAGTCTCCAAGCTGCAGGAAGAGGTGCACAACCCAGAGGTGGAGGACTAAACTGGAGGAACGATAAGGAACTGTACAGAGTGTCTTTTAACCTTTTAGTAAGTAGTTCCCAATGGGGCAGATGTGTCTCTTGGATCACTTTGTTTTACCTATTTATCTTTACTGTAACATTAAATGTATCCATTTTATATGGTTTCAATGTTTTGGTTACCGATTTAATAGTAAATTAGACTTACCTGCTAACTGTTGTTCCTTAAGGAACTCTAGTCCAGTCGCGGTACCATAGAGTTCTGAACCTCCTCCAGCAGCCTTGGAGACTGAAATCTGTCAACTCTTTGATGACACCTGGTATAAATAGGCAAGGACTGCCCCCTTCCACCAGTACCTATTAACAAAGCAGACTCAGCAGAGCAACAAATAAGTAGTTATAATAACAAATCAACCTTCTACCAAACTACATATAGGAGTAACTAAACTAAAAAGTGACACTTCTCCTATGTCTTTTCTTTTTTTAAGAAACTAAAAATCCCTAGGGAAAGACCCCACCTCCACAGAGAAGAAAGGCAACTCCCCAGACTAGACGAACACTGCTGTGAACAGAAGGACTCCCGCTGCGCACTGAGTTTGCACCGCACAGAAAGAACCCTCGCCCCCCCAACGCACACCGTAAACTTCAGGCTGACCAACACCATACTAACTTGGGAGGGACCCGGGACTGAACTAGAGTTCCTTAAGGAACAAGAATTAGCAGGTAAGTCTAATTACTCTTCCTTTGCGTCCCTGTAGTCCAGTCCCGGTACCATAGAGGAATTAACAGAGCAGTGAAAATCACCGGGAGGGACCCGCAAGGCCAGCCTGAAGAACCGCTGAACCAAAACGCCCCTCCTCTGCCGCCTGCACATCCAACCGATAGTGCCTCGCAAAAGAATGTAAAGAGGACCAAGTCGCCACCCTACAAATGTCCGCGACCAGAACCAAACTGAACTCCGCCCAAGACGCCGCTTGCGCCCTGGTCGAATGCGCCCAGAGGCTCTCCAGAACCACCTTACCCTTGAGAAGGTATGCCGTAGCAATCATTTCCTTCAACCACCGAGAAATAGACGACTTAGCTGCCACCTCCCCTTTCCGCGGACCTCCAAAGGACACGAACAGCCTGTCCGACCTCCGGAATGGCGCGGTCCTACGGAGATACCTCCTGAGCACGCGACGAACATCCAGCAAATGCAACCGGCCCCCAGACTTATCTTTCTGCTCCCGTGAAAACACCGGAAGGGACACCACTTGGTTAACATGGAACACTGAAACCACCTTCGGCAAGAAAGCCGGAACTGTCCGAAATACCACCTTGTGAGGAAAGAATGACAGATGTGGCTCCCTACAGGACAACGCTTGCAAATCCGAAATCCTCCTCGCAGAACAAATGGCCACCAGAAATACCGTTTTCAAAGTTAAATCCTTCAGCGAGGCCTCATCTAAGGGCTCAAATGGCGCTCTGATCAACGCCTCCAACACCAAATTCAGATCCCACGCGGGCACCAAACATCGTAACACGGCCCGCAAAAACCGTTGAACGTCAGTATGAGCCGCCAACTGCTGACCCTGTATCTTACCCCTGAAACAGGCGAGGGCCGCCAACTGAACTCGCAAGGAACTAGCCGCGAGGCCTTTCTCCACTCCATCCTGCAAAAACGACAGGATCTGGGCCACGGAAGCTCACAAGGGCCGCAGATCCCGATCTGCACACCACTCTTCAAAGATACGCCATACCTGAATGTAAGCTAAAGAGGTTGAGCGCCGACGAGCCTTCAGCAATGTAGAAACCACCGCAGCCGAATAACCTCTAGCAGTTAGCCTAGCCCTCTCAAGAGCCATGCCGTAAGTGAAAATCGACTCACCTGGGGCATGCGTAACGGGCCCTGCATAAGAAGGTCCGCTCGCTGTGGAAGCTTCCACGGCTTGTCCGCCAAGAGACGCACCAGACCCGCATACCAAGGCCTGCGAGGCCAATCCGGCGCTATCAAGACCACCAGACCGCGATGACCCTCTATGCGCTGCACTACCCGGCCTATGAGAGCCCAAGGGGGGAACACATAGAGAAGGCTTTCCTCCGGCCACCTCTGGGCCAACGCATCGAGGCCCTCTGACATTCTTTCTCGCCTCCTGCTGAAAAACTGAGCTACCCTCGTGGAGTCGAAGCTGGCCATCAGATCCATGTGCGGAAGGCCCCAGCGCCGCACCAGCAGCGCGAACACCTCCGGATGCAGGACCCACTCCCCCGGGTCTACCCTGCGCCGACTTAGAAAATCCGCTTCGACATTGTCCACTCCGGCGATATGCTGCGCCGACAGAGCCTGCAGATTGTCCTCGGCCCAACGCAGCAGCTGACTCGCCTCCACTTCCAACAGCACACTGCCGGTGCCGCCTTGCCCAATGATGTAGGCCACGGTCGTCGCATTGTCGGACAGCACACGCATCACTGTCTGCCGCAAAAGCGCCTGAAACTCCAGAAGGACCAAGAACACTGCCCTCATTTCCAGCCGGTTGATGGACCAGCTCTTCTCCTCCGGCGACCACTGCCCTTGGGCCCAGCTGCCCTCGCAATGCGCCCCCACCGCTCAAGACTGGCATCCGTCGTCAACAATCTCCAGGATCGAGGCTCCAGCGGAACACCCGCCGCCAACATCTCTGGCCTTAACCACCAGAGAAGTTCCTGAAGCACCTCTGGAGGACAAACCAATCGCTGAGACAACGCATCCATTTGGTGAGACCAACGCCAAAGAAGAGAGCCCTGTAATGGCCGCATATGAGCCCTGGCCCACGGTACCACCTTGATCGTGGCCACCATAGTTCCGAGCAACTGCAGGTACTCCCACGCCGTTGGAGCGCGTAGCGATAGAAACTTCCGAACAAGGGTCCGAATCCCTTGAGCCCTCAGGTCCGGGAGAAATACCTTCGCCTGCGCAGTCTCGAAATGCGCCCCCAAATATTCCAGAGATTGCGAGGGAACCAGCCTGCTCTTTGCCCCGTTGACCACCCAACCGAGGCTTTCCAAGACTTGCACTACCAGAGCGGTCGCCGAGGTGCTTTCCTCTCTTGACTTCGCCCGAATCAACCAATCGTCCAGGTACGGATGCACTAGCACCCCTTCTTTGCGGAGCGCTGCCGCCACGACCACCATGACCTTGGTAAAAGTTTGAGGCGTCGTCGCTAGCCCGAAGGGCAGAGCCTGAAACTGAAAATGGGCCATGGGCACTGCAAAGCGGAGGTAGCACTGATGCTCCTCCCGAACGGGAATATGGAGATAAGCTTCCGTGAGATCTAAGGTCAGGAATTCTTCTGCCCTGACCGCCGCAATTACTGAGCGCAACGTCTCCATGCGGAAATGGGTCACCCGAAGACAACGATTCACTCTTTTTAAATCCAGAATTGGCCGAAACGTGCCCTCCTTCTTTGGCACCACGAAATAAATGGAATAGTGACCTGACCCGCACTGGTCGGACGGAACCGGCACCACCGCCCTGAGCTGCAGCAGCCGTTGCAGCGTTTCCGCCACTGCCCGAACCTTGTGTGGCGCCCGGCAAGGAGACTGAACAAAGGAATCTAACACGGGTCGATGTAGCACCAGAGCATAACCTTCGCGAATGACTTCCAGAACCCATTGATCTGACGTCAACTGGACCCAAGCAGGGTAAAACTCCCGTAACCGTCCTCCCACGGGCACTACCCCCACCTGAGTCCGCCTGATCTCATTGTGGCTTTTTAGGGTTTGAGGACTGGAAAGGCGTAAATCCCCTGCCCGCCCCCCTAAAACCTCGAAACCCCTGGCCCCGTACTGGAAACTTTCCCCGCAGGGACTGGCCAAACCGAGAGGGCTGAAACCTACGAAACTCCCTCGGAGCCCCCTTGGCGCCCGACAAATTCCAGCCCTGTTTAGGTCTATCCTCCGGCAGACGACCTCCCTTGGACTCACCGAGGTCCTTGACCAACTTCTCTAAATCCTCCCCAAACAAGAGCTTCCCCCTAAACGGAAGCTTGCTGAGCCAAGCCTTAGAGGAACTGTCCGCCGACCAATTGCGCAACCACAGATATCTCTGAGCTGCCACAACGGAAGCCATACTCTTAGCTAGCCCCCGGATGAGGTCATAATGAATGTCCGCCAAATAAGCGGTACCAGACTCCAGGCGCGCTGCCTCCTCCAAATTACCCCCCCAGCTGGTCTCCTTGCAACCTTTGAGACTATCTCAAGCAGCCTCTCGCCACCCACACCCCCGCTATAGAGGCCTGCATGGAGAGGGCACAAATATCGAACACCTGCTTCAACAAAGTATCCAATTTCCTGTCTTGTACATCCTTCAAGGCCGCAGTGCCCTCAACCGGAATCGTCGTCTTTTTAGTAACCGCAGATACCGCAGCATCTACCTTAGGAGACCGAAAAAGTTCCCTATCCTGGTCAGAGAGCAGGTAAAGCCGAGCTAAGGCCCTCGAACCCCGCAAAGCCGACTCTGGCAAATCCCATTCTTCCTGAATTATGCTCTTAGACTCTATGCACTGGGAAAACCTTCTGGGAAGTCCGTACCGCCTGCAAGAGAGGATCCTCTAATACGTCCTCCAGCACCAACCCTACCGAGGGCATGTTTAGGGTCTGGAGAGTCTCAGCTATCAACGCCGGCAACTCTTCCCGCTGCAACACTCGGACTACTCTACTCTGCTGCTCCGAGTCCGGCAACTCTCCTTCCTCTAATTCTTCCTCCGAGACTCCCTCCAACTCCGCGTCCGTCACTCTTAACTCGTCCCCCAACAGAGACAAGGAACCTTCCTCTACTGTCCCCTTACTCCGTTTGGGCGGGGAAGCCTCCCCCTCCGAGGGGCTCCCCGATCCAGCCCGCTTCTGGGCTCCTGGAGCCCGAGGCTGAACCCCTGTGGCAGGTTGCAAGAGCGCAAACGCCTGATGCATAAGAGAGAAAAGATTTGGGGGAATCGCGGGAACACCGGCCTCTGGAGCACCCCCCAGGGGCAATGCGGCGCCCCCCCCCAGAGGACGGCCCGGAACAGGACCCTCGGGAGTCAAGGAAGGCGCTTCACCCCCCTCTGTAGAGACCGTGGTCTGATCCCCAGCGGCTCCCTTCAGCTCCCTGTCCATGACCGCTGCCTCCAGAGTGCAGGGCCTACAGACTCCGGAGTCCAGCAGCTCAGCGCACCTTGTGCCACAGACCAAACACCGAGGCTTCGCCGGCATAGCCCCACCTAAGGGAAACAAACTCTCCGTACGCAAACACACTCACACACGTCACCTAAGTTCCCCCTGACTGAAAGAGAAAGATCCCCTCCTTCTTCTAAGCACTGGCAGCCGCTTCACTCAACACACTCAAAAATCTTTTTTTTTTTGTTTGTTTAACTGCGCGCCAGCAGCCTAGCCCCAACCGAGGACCCTAATGCTGAAACGCACCAAAAACGAGGCTAACACCGCGCCCCTGCTTCCTCGCAGATCACCAGCTCTTTGAGAAGTGCTGAACACGCGGCTCCTAAAATGGCCGCCGTCTGGTTTCCCGCCCAGCGCTAGCGGGCCTGACAGACAAGGAGCACAGCGCACAACGAAGCACCCTGCTGCCTCAACTCTCCCGCTCCAAAAGGAAGCCTGCTTTTAAAAACCTCCTCTCAGGGACTCAGCGCGATCGCTGCCGGCGACCCGAGGAGGCACAAACTGCCGCCGGAGCTCAGCCGGACCGCGGCTTCTGCTCCGGCGTTCCGAACCCCACAGGTGCAGTCTTCACCGCTCCACACCCGCGGCTATGGGGGGTGCCTGCCTTCCATCTGCTCCTCACCCTTGACTGCGGGTTCGGGAGCAGGGAGGCCACAAAACTGTGTCCCGGTGCTCGTTAGCTCGGTGGGTAGTGCAGAGAAAGGAGGGAGAGAGGCAGGAGGAAAGAAAAAAGAGTCAGGGTGCAAAGCCGAGACACCAGCAGGAACTCCTCCACAGCAACCCCCTTCTCCTACAAAAGAACAAAGGGGACAACTCACTGATAAAAGTAATTAAATATAAAATTTGAAGAGAAAAGTAAATAGAAAACTAAAGCTCTGCTTATTTGTGCTGAGCCCAAGGCTCAGAAGTCCCTCTAGCTGCTTGGAGACTGAAATTACTGGTGGAAGGGGGTAGTCCTTGCCTATTTATATCAGGTGTCAAAGAGTTGACATATTTCAGTCTCCAAGGCTGCTGGAGGAGGTTCAGAACTCTATGGTAACGGGACTGGACTAGAGGGACGCAAAGGAATGTGTTATTGTCCTGTATGCCTTTCATGGCTATATCTACAAGACCACACACAATTATGTTAGTTTTAATTATTTAATAGGTTTTTAATATTGCCTTATCGCTTCAAAGTGGTTTACATTGTAACTAAAACGTGGTAATGTACATTAAACAGGGACATTGATAACTTGGATTTTTCTAAGGCAATGGAAGGTTACATGACTTGCCCAAGGCCACATGGTGCGCTAGTGAGAATTGAACCATGGTCTCTTGCTTCCTAAGCCGGTGTTCTAACCTTTAGGCTACTCTTCCACTCCATATATTTATATAATCGCTGGTACATCTATTTTATTTTTTATATATATTTTTATCCTGTTGTAATATTATTGAACATATGATGTGCAAATTTTTTCTTTGTATTGGTCTTTTAAGTTTGCAATAATATAATTTTGGTTTTAGACTTGAAGTCCCGAGGCCCTGATGCAGCACTAGGTGTTGAAACACGTGTAGAGATGGACCTCTAAGACACTCCAATAAAGTCCTCTACGAACCTTCCACTGTGTTTTGTGATATCTGCTTCCTCTTGGCCCTACTGTTCTGTGGGTTTGTGCTCTCTTTGGTTGTTTCAAGATCAGAATTTGGCTGCGGCTCCTGAAAAACCACAGAGTTTCAGACTTCCCATCACAATCCCCTGACTACATTCTTGAGCCACATAGTGAAGGGAATTCGAGCTGATTGCAACACTAAAAACAACATCCCATGGATATACTTGATCAGTGTTCACCTTTAATATTTATGGGACTTTAAACTGTACATTCTGCACTCTGAATGCTAATTAGGCCAATCTCAATCCTCTTAAATTGATAGGCTATTCTTTTCTAAATGTGTATTCAGTGCTTTCTTTTTCTTGCCTTTTGATTTCCTTGCAGGTCTTCTGGGGGACCTTGTACATGAAATTAGCCCCTTAGAAACACACTTAGCACCAAGATGCTATCTGTATCACACATTACTTAGAGTTACTAATGCCTGATTCTGACAAGGCAGTGAAAATCTGGTTTGTGCAGTATCCTCATCCTCTAGCTCCCTCTCTCTCCAGCAGGCTTGTGTAGTAGGAGAAAAGAAGTCAGTCACTTTTCAGTAGCAAGCATTTTGGGTCGTCCCCTCCTCTGCCTCACCTCCCATGTTCTGATTGGATATCATAGTGGGACGAAGTAGGGTACAATCCTCCTGGTCTATTCACTTTCTTATGGACCTCCAGCAGCAAAGGCCCCTTTGCTGCTGAGCCATAGAGAAGGAGAAGGAGGGAGAAGCAGGGGCGTTGGAGATAGAGGAAGGAGGAGGGAGAAGGGGGGTTGGGAGACAGATGAGGGAGGAGGAAGAAGGGGATTGGAGACAGGAGAAGAGGATGAATAGAAAGAAGGAAGCCTATCAGGAAACAGAAGAAAGGCTAGGGAGGAGTTAAAGGGGAAAATGACTGGATAGGAGATAATAAGATGGTCAGGATGAAATAACAGAAAAATAACAAGAGAATAAAATATAATAGAATGGGCACTATGAAGTGAGAGGTGACGAAAGGCAGAAAAAAAGATAGGAAGATATGGAATGGAAATAATGTCAGCTAAAAGTGGGAGAGATGGAGAAAAATAAAATACATAGTAAATCAGGATATGGCATCATTGAAAAACAAGACAAAACTAGAAAGCAATACGATAATGAGGTTTGCAGCTTGTCGTGCTGTGAGGGCTTGTGTGCATCAGTGATGCTGAGAGCTAAACTATCGGTAGTTTAACTACTGGCAGGGTCTCCCAAGATGGACAGCTCTCAGCAGAGGTGCCAGACCAAGACAAACCACCCATCTGGGCAGCAGCAGAATGGGATAGTGTTGACGGCGGAGGATCACATTTCTGTAACAATGGCAACAACACCAAACTTAAACTGCGCAGAAGAAAGGCCCGGCAATCTACTTCTGTATCTTGCCATGAAAACCCAATGGATAGTTACAACAAATTGTGCTATAGTGCTGGAAGATGAGACCCCCAGGTCGGAAGGCACTCAACTAGCTACTGGGGAAGAGCTGAAGACTTTTCAGAGTAAAGCCAGCATTTATGATGTGGTTGGATCAAAGCCCTCGGGATGTCTGACTGCTGATGTAGCTGCGCATGAAATGAGAGTCAGAAGCTGTAAAGATGTCTTACGCACTGGAACATGGAACGTACAAAGCATGAATCAAGGGAAGTTGGAGGTGATCAAGAATGAAATGGAACATGTACAATTTGATCTGTTGGGTGACAGCGAACTGAAATGGACTGGCATCGGGCACTTTGCATCAGATGATCACATGGTCTACTATGCTGGAAACGAAAGACAAAGAAGAAATGGTGTTGCATTTATAATAAAGAAGAAACTTGCAAGAACTGTAATGAAATACAATGCAGTCAGCGAAAGCTTAATCTCTATTCATCTACGAGGAATGCCTATCAACACAACTATAATTCAAGTATATGCCCAAACAACAGCTGCAGAAGAGAATGAAATTGAAGAGTTCTATGAACAAGTACAAGCTGAAATTGACAGAACATGCAAACAGGATATCCTGATAGTCATGGGTGACTGGAACGCAAAAGTTGGGAACAAAGAAGGCAAAGTAGTTGGAAAATATGGACTTGGCAACAGAAATGAAGCTGGAGAAAGAATTCTGCAGGACCAACGATCAGTCTATCTATTCATCTCAAACACCTTCTTCCATCAACACAAGCGGCGACTGTACACATGGACTTCACCCAATGGATTGTATAAAAATCAAATTGACTACATCTGTGGAAGTCAACAATGGAAAAGTTCTATAACATCAACAAAGACAAAACCTGGAGCTGACTCCGGTACAGATCATCAACTACTAGTATGCAAACTCAAGCTAAAGTTGAAAAAGAGCAAAGCACTCATGAATGCAGCAAAATATGACCTTGAGAACATATCACTGGAATTTAAAGACTGCCTGCAAAATCGATTTGCTGCTTTAGATACAAATGACAGAGCTCCAGAAGAGTTATGGAATGACATCAAGAAGGTTGTGTTGGAAGAAAGCGAGAAGTCTCTACAAAAGGTGAAAAAGCAAAAACGGCCAAAATGGATGACGGAAGAAACTCTGAAAATTGCCCAGAAATGCAGAGAAGCTAAAGCCAGAGGAGAAAGAAAGACAATCGCAGAACTCAACAGAGATTTCCAACGTGCAGCAAGACAGGACAAGGAAAAGTACTACAACGACGCATGCAAGGAAATAGAAGCAAAAACTATTAGAGGAAGAACAAGATTGGCTTTCCTAAAGCTACGAGAGTTAAAGAAAAAGTTCCAGCCTTGAATTGGAATGTTAGAAGATGCTCAAGGTTCTATGTTGAATGATGCTGAGAAGATCAAGAAAAGGTGGAAGGAATATACAGAGTTTTTATATGATAAAGATCAAGTGGACCAACAGCCGTTTCAACCTGTACCTTATGATCGGGAACCATTGGTGATGAAAGAAGAAGTTAAAGCAGCACTGAAAGCCTTATCAAAGAACAAAGCACCAGGCATTGATAGCATTCCCATAGAAGTATTACAGCAATCTGATGCAGCTGTTACCGTACTTACAAGGCTATGCCAAGAAATATGGAAAGATCTGTGTTTATACCAATACTAAAGAAAGGTGATCCAACTCACTGTGGAAATTATCGCACAATCACTCTAATCCCACATGCCAGCAAGATTCTACTGAAGATTATTCAAAAGAGACTACAACCATACCTGGAACAAAGAACTACCTGAAGTGCAAACAGGGTTCAGGAAAGGGCGAGGAACGAGAGACATCATTGCTGATGTGAGAAGGATCCTTGAAAAGACTAAAGAATACCAAAATGATATAGCAAGGCTTTTGACTGTGTAAACCATGAGAAACTCTGGGCACCACATTAAGAAGCATGGGTATACCAGAACACCTGATCGTACTCTTGCACAATCTGTACATTGATCAAGAAGCAACAGTTCAAACGGAACAAGGAGAAACAGAATGGTTTAAAATAAGCAAAGGTATAAGACAAGGCTGCATACTTTCCCCCTACCTGTTTAATTTATATGCAGAACAAACCATCAGAGAAGCAGGATTGTTTGAAGACAACAGAGGTGTGAAGATTGGTGGAAGACTCATCAACAACCTTCGCTATGCTGATGATACCACATTACTGGCTGAAAGTGAAGATGATCTGAAACATTTGCTTCTCGCAATCAAAGAACATATTCTCAAAATGGGCCTGCACCTTAATGTAAAGAAGACAAAGATCATGACAACTGGCATAATCAACAGGTTCATCGTTGAAGGAGAAGAAATTGAAATCGTGAAAAACTTTAACCTACTTGGATCAACTATCAATAAAGAAGCAACAAGCAGTCAAGAAATCAGACGACGCATTTCTCTTGGCAGAATGGCTATGAAAGACCTAGATAAGATTCTCAAGAGCAGAGATGTCTCTCTCCATACAAAGATTCGACTTGTTCAAGCCATGGTATGGATGTGAAAGCTAGACAGTGAAAAAGACAGACAGGAAGAAAATGGATGCCTTTGAATTATGGTGCTGGCGGCGAATACTGTGTATACCATGGACTGCCCGAAGAACAAACCAGTCGGTACTAGAGGAGTTCAAACCTAAGCTTTCTTTAGAAGCTCAGATGACAAGACTTCGACTTTCATACTTTGGACACATTATGCGAAGAGAGATCATTAGAGAAAGACATCATGCTTGGCAAGATAGAAGGTCAACGCAAAAGAGGAAGGCCAGCAATGAGATGGATCGATACAATAACAGCAGCTACGGGTACCAGTCTGTCAACAATGAGCCGCCTGACTGAAGACCGAACACAATTTAGGATAGCTATCCAGAGGGTCGCCATGAGTCGACTCCGACTCAACGGCACTTAACAACAACAAATGAGGAAAAAGGGTAAAAAAAAAAAAAGGTTTTATTTTCAAATTACACAAAAGTGATTTTGAAATCTTTTGATTCCATATGTAGTTTTTTATTATAGGGATAATGTACAAGCCCTGGCAGCAGTGATTATCTACTCTTATCCCCTAAGGATGATGGCACCCGATACTGTATGTCCCTGAAGTCTACAATCCAAAATTGGGCTGTCTGTGGAGGAAAATAAGGAAGATGGTGGCAGGCAGAAATTGGGAAGAGAAAAAAATCATGATGAATGTATGTATAAAGAAAGACGTTTGTGTGTTTCGTTATTATATATACGACGGTGTGAGAGTGGTGTGTTTGGGAGAAGCAACGTTTTGTGGTAAGTAAAACCGTGCGTGGAAGAGGCTACAGTTGGTGTATACGCAAACATTGTTTTAATACCTTTTCCTAAACAAACATGTTAACCAACCGTCATTTCACCACTTTGTGCCTACAACTGACAGAACCCTAAATTATTCCTATTACTGCCCTTTATAGAATGCTTCTGTTCCCCCTGCCATACAAACCTTCCTGATGTTTAGAAACAGAAGAAAATGCTTTCTACATATGACGTTTGCGAATAACTTTCTCTTAACAGCTTCAGACCGAAGAAGGTCACTCAATGATCGAAAAAAATGGAAACAAGCATCTCAGTTCCTCGACTAGTTTTCATAGCTGCCGCGTTTCCCACCATCGCTCTGAAACGCATCTTCTCTTCCCACACGGCAACGTTGAACGCTGGCCACAGTGAGCGAGGAAACTCCCCTTTCCAGCGCATTTTGGCTGGGCTCTCAGCAGACTGCAACTCCCAAGTGGCCCGGCGCTGGATTCCGGTTGACGGGCGACGACTTCCGGTGATTGTGATGCGAAGGGTTCGGCTAGGCTGCTGCTGGCGCTCGGTGTTCTCTGCGTGGAAGTATCATGGCGGCCTGCGGTGGATCGGTTTCTCGATGGTTCTTCACCCGTGAGCAGTTGGAGAGTACCCCGTCCCGCCGCTGCGGGGTAGAAGCTGACAAGGAGCTCTCGTACAGACAGCAAGCGGCAAACCTCATCCAAGACATGGGGCAGCGGCTCAACGTGTATCCTTTTTCCGGGAAGTGTGTGAGAGGGGGCCAGGAGGGACGTTGGGCCGCGGCTAGCGAGCTGGATATGGTGATGATGGTGACAAGCGCTGAGGCTTGGACAATGGTGTGTTATGCGCTGGTCCAATATGCGAAAACGACGATAAGCTACTGCTAGATGTTTATTTTATTGGTTTGTAGATGTGTTAATTATTTTGTTGTGTTAGAATTAGGCGCCATGCTGGTCGTTGGAGTAACGTTCTTTAGCGAAGAAAAAGAGCCTAGTCGGGAGAGGACGAGTATTTGGCCCTTGTTGATTTTGTTTTCAATTCTTACTGCGTCGTGTGTATGTTTTTTGTCTGTCTTTGGTTTTTTGTTTTAGAGTGAACTGAGAGTTAAGGTAATGGTTTGCTGAGGCTGTGGATGCGACTATAAAGTAGCTGCCTGTATTTTCTGCTATTTATTTGACGCGTGGACATTATTGCTTAGGGCCGAAGTGCTGGGTTCTTGCGCCATGATTGCAAGTTAATCTTTGGGAGGTATAGGCTTATCCTGTCTTTTTGCCTTTGCATTTATAGAATTGGCGTTGTAATAAGACAGTTCACCCTTTCATTTCGTTTGATGTTCTTATAAAACTTTCCTGAATGACGCCTTTTAGATCTCAACTAACGATAAATACAGCAATTGTTTACATGCACAGGTTTTACATGCACCATTCCTTCACAAAATTTCACAGAAATGTAAGTATTTTTGCCTTTATAGTTTGTATTGAAGTAGAAAACACGTTTTATAGGATCTTACAGTGAAGATGTGGATGTGTATCTTAGTGTATGTAATGTTATTACTTCTGAAGGCAGATAAAACATTAAACATTATTTCTCCCTAGTTGAATTCATAGCTGGGAAGTTTGAATGTACTGTCATACTAGCAGGGACACACTGCACCTATTGAAATTCTGTAGAAACAAACAATAATAAAATCTTACAACCAAGAGAACTGAGATGTGCTTGAGAGCATACAAGTGGTGTGGTAGCTGTTTTTAGTCCGTTTGAATGTATAAAACTAAGTAAAAGATAATCTGAAAAGAAAATTGATATCTTATTGGACTAACTTGTACATTTTATGACTGGCTTTTGCAAATTTAAACCCTATTTCTTGGGTCAGAATAAACTTAGCAAAAGATGGCAGCACTGGCATATATAAGTGAATTGTAAAAGACAACTTTTTATGGTTTTCTAAAGTAGTGTGGTTGGTGTGTTGGTCCCTTTAGCACTTTATTTATTAACCTTTAATCTTATTTTTAATTGGACTAACCTAATACATTTTGTGAGAAAACATCTACAGTAATATCTGAAAAAACTCTTGCTGACTAGCCTACTGTGGGCACCTTCTCTATTCCACTGAAGATTGACAGACCTGGAAATCCTTGCAGACTAATCATATCGGGCATTATTGGCACACTTAATAAATATTTGGGGGCAAATACAGTGACAGAATTCAAAATGGCATGGGACAGATACAGTGGATCCCTTTACAGCAACAGGAGAAAATCAAAATAAACTTAGCTATCTAATTTCTCAACATACAGGGGTGTCCTACATGGAGCGGTGGTGGGTTTACCCCTAAAACAAAGACATGGGGAGGGGTGGCCTGCACGGAGCTGCAGGTGCACCTACTCTTGCCATATTACTGGGCAGACTAGATGGACCATACTGGTCTTTATCTGCTGTCATTTACTATGTTACTATCTGGACATAATAGGAGGTAGAAACATAGGCCATGTGGTCTTTTTCTGCCATCATGTTTCTATCTAGTCTGCCCTTCCATATCAATTACAATAGGTAGTTTTTATGTAGTCATTCCCATGTGTATGTGGCAATATATGAATGTAAAATGACCACTTACATTGGACGTTGTTAAAATACGTGCTTTGGCATAAAGGTGTGTGCTTTACAGCTGGGTATGCTCATGGATGGAGCTGCCTCCTTATAAAATTATCCTCAAATAATGGATTCTTAAATTCCTACTGCATAAGGCAAGGCAGCATCATCACTACAATATTCCCCGTGCAGATGGAGTAACTGCGTGTGATAGAATTCAAAACCTATCTACCTTGGAGCACCAGTACACACTGGAAACTATTACAATATTAATCAAATTCATTCTAACCTACAAATTCCTTCATCTTCACTAATGGTATCTATGTACAAATCATGTGCACCAGGATGGCACCGCAGTATGTCAACCTTTTCATGGCAGAATTGGGAGAGATTATTTTTGAATAAGTTATTAAATTAAACCCTTCAAATATTACTGGTGTACTTACAACCTTTTTATGATGTGGACTAAGTAAGAAGCGTCTCAAACAATTTTACAATTACTTTAATGCAGTCCTCAACAAATTGTCTTGGAAGCTATGAGCTAGATTAAACATTTGAGAGCCAACTGCTGAGGTCTCGGTGCCCCTCCCCCACACCCAAAAAGGTGTATCGCAGTTCTGTTTATTAAGGGCCTGATTTACTGTCTTCCCATTTTCTATGGGAAAAGAAAGCTTAATAAATCTGGCCCTTAATGTGCTATTACACAGTGCCAGTAGAAGGCAGTGACACTTTTCCTCCCCACTTCTCCATGAGTATGTTGACAGCAGCATATTGGTGACCCTTTATAATTGCACCTAATCCAACATCCTTTTTTGCTTCACATCTCGCCATGGCAAAAAAATGAAACTCCTCGCAGCCCCCCGCCATCATCCGAAGTCTTACCATTGTTCTTCATTAACAGCTTTTGCTACATTCTCCGGTAACGAATTCCAGAATTTGATTACGCGTTGAGTGAAAAAATATTTTCTCTGATTAGTCTTAAATAGGTTACAATGTAGCTTCATTGCATGTCCCCTAGTCTTTCTATATTTTGATGACATAAACAATTGATTTACATTTACCCATTCCATTCATTAATTTATAGACCACTAGCATATCTCCCCTCAGTTGTCTTTTTTTCCAGGTTGACGAGCCCTAACCTTTTAAGCTCTCCTCATAGGGGTATCCTTCCATCCCCTTTACCATTTTGGTGGCTCTTCTCTGTATCTTTTCTAATTTTGCTATATCCTTTTTTAAGATATGGCGATCAGAACTGCATACAATATTCAAAGTGCGGTTGCACCATGGAATGATACAGAGGTATTAATATCCTTGGTTTTATTCTCCATTCCTTTCCTTATGGTTCCTAGCATTCTATATGCCTTCTTGGCCGCCGCTGCACACTGGGCTTCAATGTGTTATCGACAATGGTGCCTAAATTGTTTTCCTGGGTCGTGGTTCCTAACGGAATTTTGCATAGTGTAACCATAGTTTGGGTTGTACTTTTCTAGGTGCATGACTTTGCACTTGTCCACATTAAATTTCATCTGCCATTTGAACGTCCAGTCTTCCAATTTATCAAGGCTTCTTGCAATTTTTCATAATCCTCTTGGGTTTCAACAGCTTTAAATAATTTTGTGTCATCTGCAAATTTGATTACCTCACTTGTTGTTCCCATTTCTAGGTCATTTATGAATATGTTAAAAACCAATGGACCCAGCACAGATCCCTGGGGTACTCCACTATTCGCCTTTCTCCATTTGGAAAATTGGTCATTTAGCCCCTTACCCTCTGCTTTCCATCTCTTAACCAGTTCCTGATCCACAATAGTACACTGCCTCCTATCCCATGACGCTTTAATTTTGCCAAGAGTCTCTCATGAGGGACCTTGGCAAAGGCTTTCTGAAAAGCCAGATACACTATATCAACCGGCTCACCTTTGTCTACCTGTTTGTTCACACATTCAAAAATAAATAACAGATTAAGACAAGATCTTCCTTGGCTAAAACCATGTTGGCTTTCTCCCATTAAACCATGATTATCTAGATGTTCAGTAATTTTGTTCTTTATAATAGTTTCTACCATTTTGCTCAGTACTGACTTCAGGCTCACCGGTCTGTAGGATCACTCCAGGAACCTTTTTAAAAATTGGCGAATGGCCAATGCAATACCAATCTTCAGGTATTACAGATGATTTTAATGATAGTTCAGATTATTAATAGTAGGCCTGCAATCTCATATTTTAGTTCTTTCAACACCCTCAGATGTATACCATCAGGTCCAGGTGATTTAGAAACACAAAGGTAAAAAAAAGACCACATGACCTTTCTAGTCTACCCTTCCATATCAACTACAATAGTCCCCTTTTTACCTTTAGAGATTCTCTGTTTGTCCCATGCTTTTTTGAATTCAGATACTGTCCTCGTGTCTACCACCTCCACTGGGAGACTATTCCACGCATCTACCACCCTTTCCATAAAGAAATATTTTCGCATATTGCTCCCGAGTTTATTCCCTTTCTTTCTCATCCAATGTCCCCTCATAGCAGAGCTTGCCTTCAGTTGAGAGACCCTCCTGCGCATTTATGCCACAGATGTATTTAAATTTCTCTATCATATTGCCCCATCCCACCTTTCCTCTAAAGTATATACATATTAAGATCTTTAAGTCTGTCCTCATATGCTTCATAGTGAAGACCACTAACCATTTTAGTAGCCACCCTCTGCACCGAATCCAACCTGCCTATATTATTCTGAAGGTGCAGTCTCCAGAATGGCACACAATACTCCAAATGAGATTGCACCAGAGACTTATACAAAGGCATTATCACGCCCTTGTTTCTGCTGGCTATTCCTCTCCCTATATACCCTAGCATTCTTCTGGCTTTCACTGTCACATTTTTTACCTGTTTAGCCACTTTAAGATCGTCAGACACAATTACGCCCAGGTCTTGCTCTTCTTTTGAGGACAGAAGTACCTCACCCCATACACTGTGCACTCCTCCTTTGGACTTTTGCAAGCCAAATGCATGACCTTGCATTTTTTTAGCATTAAATTTAAGCTGTCATACTCTAGAAGATTCTTCAAGTTTAGCTAGGTCTCTCTTCATGGTGTTTACTCCATTGCAGGTTTTGGTATTGTCTGCGAACAAGCAAACCTTATCCAACAGTCCTTCCACAATATCACTAACAAAGATGTTAAACAGAATCAGACCAAGGACAGATCCCTGCGGCACACCACTGGTAACCTCGTCATAGTGAGCTCCATTTACTTGTACCCTTTGCTGCCTCTCCCTCAACCAATTTCTAACCCAATCAGTATCTTAAGGGTCCATCCCTAGGGCGCTCAGTTTGTTTATAAGTCGCCCTTGTGGACTGATGTCAAAGGCTTTACTGAAATATAAATACACCACATCTAGGGCTCTCTTTCAGTCCAACTTCCTAGTCACCCAGTCAAAGAAATCAATCTGATTTATCTGACAAGACTTGCCTCTGGTGAATTCATGCTGCCTTGCATCCTGCATTCTATTTGCTACTCTTTAGTTTATCAAATAGTTCTGATACTACTTCCCGGCTTATCGATTTTATTTCTTTCAATTCTTCTGATGCATGACCTTTAAATACCGTGTCCGTCATGGGTAACTTCCCTACATATTCAGTAAAGACCGAAGCAAAGAATTCATTCAGTCTTTCTACTATGGCTGTGTCCCCTATTTCCCCCTCTATATAATGGTCCAACTGACTCTCACGGGTTTTTTTGTTACGAATGTATTTGAAAATTTTTATTATGCATTTTTGCTTCCACAGCAACCTTATTTTTCAAATTCTCTTTGCATGCCTTATCAATGCTTGCATCTAACGCAAATGCTTATTTTTTTCCAGTTTTTGTCATTTGCTCCTTTTTAGATTTCCTGAACGATGCTTTTGGCTATAACAGCTTCTCTGACCTCACCTTTAAACTGTGTTCTTATGTTCTATGCTGGCAGTTTTTTGGGCTTCTTTCCACTTTTCTTGTAGCATGGAATACAAGTGCTTTGGGCTTCTAAGATAGTATTTTTAAACAATACCCATGCGTGATGTAAATCTTTAACCGTTGCAGCTGCTCCTTTTATTTTTTCTTAACTACTTTCCTCTTATCATAGTCTCTCTTTTGAAAGTTAAGATAGTCCTGTGAATTTCCTTCCCATCTTTCCTCCATTTATTAAATCAAATGTAATCATGCTATGATCACTATTGCCAAGTGGCCCTAATACTTCTCTCTTGCACCATGTCCTGTATTCCACTAAGGCTAGGTTCAAAATGCTTCCCCTTTTGTTATTTCATGAACCTGCTGCTCCGAGAAGCAGTTCTTTTTATTTCATCTAAAAACTTTATCTTCCTACCATGTCCTGCCATGACATTGACCCAGTCAAAACCAGGGTAGTTGAAATCACCCATTATTATTACTGTGTTTGGAACCTTTGTTAGCTTCCCTGATTTCTTTGAGCATTTCATCATCCATTTGTTTATTCTGGTCCGGTTGTCGGTAGTACACCCCCCACTGCCATTGCCTTTCCCTTTTTACATGGAATTTCAATCCATAGAGATTTTACAGTGTATTTTGTTTCCTGCAAACTTTAATCCTGTGATTCAATGCCTTCTCTAACAGAGTGCAACACTCCACCAATTCGATCTACTCTGTCATTGTAATATAATTTGTACCCAGTGTCCCATTTGTTGTCCTCCTCCCACCAGCTCTCTGAGCTACCAATCAAATCTAACCTAATTCTCCCATCTTATTTTTTTAGACTTCTAATTTGCGTACAAACATTTTAGAGGTTGTATTTTATTCATATTAATCTGGTTATCGGTATGCAGGTGTAATTTTGGAATTTGTATGCTCTGTACCTAAACTGCAGCGATCTGGTTCACCTTTGGGCACTCCCCTCCCCCTCTTGTACTGGTACTCTCCATCACCTATCCCCTTAGTCTCTTCCCTTAGGTATTTAGGTGTTACTCTTGATTCTGTCCTCACTTTCAAAGGTCATATTTCATCCGTTCAATGTTCTTTTTTTTTGCATTAAAACAACTCCGTGCTGTCCATCCTTTTCTTTCTTCTTCCTCTATGGCTACCCTACTCTGCTCATTAGTTCTCTCGCGCCTGGATTACTGTAATGTCTGCTTAGCTGGTCTTCCTCAGTCTCAACTTTCTCACATCGAACGCATCCAGAATACAGCTGTTCGCATCCTCTCCCATGCATCCCGCTTTGATCATGTTACCCCCTTCCTCATCTACCACCATTGGCTTCCTGTCTCATATCGCATACAATTTAAAATTCTTATCTTTGTGCACAGAACTATCCACACTGGTGTTCCACTATACCTTGCAGATCAGATACATCTTCACACTCCTCACTGTTCTCTCCGCTCTATACACTCCAACCGCATGTCCCAGGCCCATCTAGAATCCACACAATCCTCCGCTTTTTTATTTCCTCGGGCCTCGCCTCTGGAACTCGCTCCCCCCTGCCCTCCGATTAGATCCCTCTTTCAAATCCTTCAAAACCCAATTAAAAGCACACCTTTTCTGTATGGCATTCAATCTCCCTTTCCCCTCCTCTCCCCCTGCTCCTCTCCTTCCTCAAAGAACAACATAATTTATCTTTTTTTTTTGTATTTCTCGGCTGTCCTTTTCTCCTCCTCCTTTGAAACTTTTAAATTGGCGTTCTCTTTCTTTTTCTGCAGCATTTTATGGTTGTAAACCGCTCTGACACACTGTGATGGGTGGTATATAAAGTTTTTTTAAATAAACATAAACATAAGGACATTTTGGTTACTTTTTCTTTATTGAAACCTCTCTGTCGATATGCCCTAAGTTCAATCTTCTGCTAGTATCCTTCAAGGATGCATTGTTCCGAACTATGCACTCTTGGGTGACTGTCAGCTTTCCCCTATTATATAGTTTAAAAGCTGTTCTATCTCCATGTTAAATGTTAATGCCAGCAGCCTGGTTCCATCCTGGTTAAAGTGGAGCTCATCCCTTTGGAAAAGCCCCTCCTTTCCCCACAGTGTTTTCCAGTTCGTAACAAATCCGAAATCATCTTTACTTGCACCATTGTCTCATCCACACATTGAGACTCCGGAGCTCTGCCTGCTTTTTGGATCCTGTGTGTGGAACGGGAAGCATTTCAGAGAATGCTACTCAGGAAGTTGAAATTCAAAAACTACCAATCTAAAAGCCTAAATCTGGCCTCTAGAACCTCCCTACCAAACTTTCCTATGTAATTGGTACCAACATGTACCAAGACAGCAGAGTGCTCCCCAGCGCTATCTAAAACTTTTGTCTAGATGGCGCATGAGGTCTGTTACCTTTGCACTAGGCGTGCATGTTACCGAGCAATCCTCATGTTCACCACCCATCCAACTATCTACATGCCTAATGATTGAATCACCAGCTATAATGGTGGTCCTAACCCTTCTCTTCCTGGGCACATGGCCCTGGAAAGACCTCTGTGCAAGAGGGTTTTACATCGCCTGGAGGACAGGCCCTAGCTACAGGATCACTTCCTGCCACATCAGGGTGATGCTCTCCTGTCATGTGACCTCTCTACTCCATGGCAGCAGGGAGGCTGCCAGACTGGAGGTGGGACTTCAGTTCTACGTCCCTGTAGGTCTCAACTATATACCTCTGTCTTCCTTATATCCTCCAAGTCTGCTACTCTAGCTCCAAAGATCGGACTCTTTCCCTGAGAGCAGAGAGTTCCTTGCACCTAGTGCACACATAAGATCCCTCACCAACTGGGAGAAAATCATACATGTGACACTCACTGCAAAAGACTGGAAAGCCCCCATCTCGCTGCTGGACTGCTAGTCTGCATCTTAGTTTTAAGGTTTTGTTTAGGTATTTAAGTTGTTTACATACTTAGGTTTGCTGTGGATACTTATACAACTGTACCTAATATGTTTAATGGCCTTTGTTCACCTCAAGATTAACTCATCTCAGGTCCTTAATTAATGTATTCCTGATGAGGCTAACCAGCCGCACCTGAAAAATGAATAAGGGCACATCCTTCCCTTTAATAGGTTTAAGAGCCTATAAAGCTAAGATTATCCCTGGGATGGGTGAGAGTCAGGGTGTGTGGGAAGGAAAGAAGACAACAAAAGCTGCCTTGCTACACAATGCCCTGACTTGTGCTTCTAAGGAAAAGTCTTACCAATTTCTTGGACAATTCACACAGCCCTTGGTTTTTATTGAGGGAGGGGGTTGCCTTTCAAATTGCCCCTTTGATTTGTCACTTGCATTTAACACCTCTTTAAGACAATTTCACAGATCTTTTGCCTCCTAACTGGAAGGCCTCTTTGTAAAGGTTATTAGAAGCAAGTTTATTTCTTTGTACTCGGAGACCATTTATTCTGCTTGTATGCTAAGCTATACTCTGATCTTAAGGAAAAGCTCTCTAGAAACAAACTTACTTCAGAGACTATTTATTTTACTTTCTATGTAAAGCTATACTCTGATCTGATTTAAATGAAAAGCTTTCTGGTGGTAAGACTTGACTGACTCAGCAAAAACACTGAATTCTAAAATACACAGGTTTATCAGTTTTAACCCAAAGGGGCTTGTTTACAAAGCCGCGGTAGCGGTTTCCGATCGTTATTGGAGCCGCAGCCCCATTGAAATCCGCCGCTTTGTAAACAAACCCCAAAGAATCCCGTTTTTTCCCCCAAGATTTAGAGTATATTCCAGAAGATAAATACTTACATGTGCAGCTCTATGTCCAGCTGTATCAGTCCCTCTTGCTAGTCCTTCAAGACTGTAAATACAGTTTTGAAAGTATCCAGTGCAATGGATGCCTTCAAGTCAATGCTGACTCCTGTCGACCCAGCAGCTCCTGGATTTTCTTGGCAGTGTGACCTTAAGTAGATAACCCTCCACTTCCTCAGAAGACAGGCTGGGCAAAGTGGCTTGCCCAAGGAATGCTAATGGGAATCAAACCCTTGTTTCTTGCTTATGAAGCCAGTATTAACCATTAAGCTGCTCCTGTACTCCCAATATGATAACAGCCCATGTCCGAGAAAAAAGGCCCACCCTACCAATAATCTGCATGAACCTGTGATCTCTCCATAAGTAAGTACTCAGTCAGGTACAATCATCTGAGCCACATCTGAATTCAAAATGTTGAAGGTTGCACATGCTGATACAGTTCTGGAAACATAGGATAAAGTTAACACACCTGGACATACATTTCCTGATCCACAGACTGGTCTTGAATCTGTGACCCTTTTCAAAAGGCAACACTGCAAGGTAGTGGCGCAGGGCTGTACCAAGGGCTTTGTGAATGCTGCGGCGGCTGCACAGGGTGCTAATATGGAAAGGGACTAGTCTCAGTGGGCTTCCAGGAAACTTGGAGTGGGTTACTGCACATGGGTGGGTTAGGGGCACCATCTCGTGAGTCTTGAAACAGATTAGCAAGCTTTATTCACTGCACAGTTCGAACTACCGGCAGAGCTGATTGCAGCAAGATACTGGCTGATAGCTGGATAGGGAGGCAATGAAATCCTGGGTGCCAGAGTACAGTAGTTGCCATGGCGACCCGGCACCCAGGATTTGTCAAGCCCTGTTCTGATACATCCCATCCTTCATTCAGATTCAAAATTGACTACTCCATAGCAAATGTTATCTTTATAGAAACCACAGTTTCTATCACCAATGGCTATATGCACACATCTATATACACTTTTATGGGAAACCGACTGATAGATGTAACCACTTTAACAATTCCTGCTTCCATCATTCACATCCAAAAAAAGCCCTTTGCATGATGGATGCTACCATATATACTCTGATCCAAGAGAGAGGGATAATTATGTCAAAATCCTGACTGAATCCTTCAAAGAAAAAGGTGTTAACCTTCAAATCATCTCCAGCAGCATTGCTTCTTCACTTCAAACAACCAGGAAAACACTGCGGTACAAGGAAAAGAAAACCTCAAGAGTCCCCTTTGTATTGATATGCTATTCAAAACTGGAAATACTGAGAAAAATCATAAGACCTAAAGCCACTACTCCAGATAGATGAATTTCTGAAAGAGTTTCCCTGCAACACCAATGTTGGCCTTCTAGAAACCACCCAGTCTGAAGCAAGAATTAGTGAAAAGCCAGCTTCTGGGAAGAAACTTGCATATATCCCTGCAATATACCAAGTTGCAAATTGTGCTAACATATAGCAAAGGACCTCAGTTACTGATATAGAAAAAACATTCATCACAAGGGTATCCTAATACTCTTCCTCTAATGTATAATTTATTCAATTTAACAAATGTAAAGGAGGACGCTGTATTGTGGAGAAAGGCCAGATGTTGGAGAAGAACCATTTCACAAAGGCAACCACATGAGAGTCCAGAAAAGCAAGATTCCACATACCCTGCTTTAGGAATGAGGTTCATTACGGTTTATGGTATGTGCAAAACTAACTCATTTGGAGACATTGCATCTGAGACAAACCAACATAAAGCTTCTTGTGACCAGAATATCACATCAGTGGCCTTGACGGTTTGGATATTAAGGAAATTTTATAGCAGTTCAGAAATGTCAGACTCTTGAAATTAAAATGATGATACTTTGAAACTAACAAGAAAGAACTTGTCAAAGATCTGGATTTCTTCTCATGTTAAAAGCTATCAAAGTTTACTGCTTTGTCACCTTCTGATCATCCATCCACCTTTTCTACTGCTTTCTCCCACCTGCCTTTTCCCCTTGAGATTATTATTGGAATGCTTTTAGGATTCACTTACACGTTCTAGTGTTGTCAAGATAGCATGAGCAAAAGATAATCTCGGGAAGGAGGTTTTAAACTTTGAAAGCTAAACATTAAAAAGAGGTATTAATTTAGTCCAATAAATAGGGTGGTATCTTTTATATTCTTTTTGTAATTTTTTTTTTGTTATGGTTTTCTAAGGCAGCAATCATTGAATTCTACTCCTTCTAATCACTCACCCATTTCACCATTTGCTGCTACCTTTTTTTCCTTCAGGCTGTTGGAATTTTTTTATGACTCTCGCTTACAATATTCTAGTATTGCCATCTATTGCTTATTCTGTCCTAACTCAAGGGGTTTTAGCATCCAAATGCTAGTCAAAAATGTATTGTCAGTCCAAAAAAAGTATCATTTTACATATTTTTTAAATTTGATTAACTTTTATTTCTGTACATGAGAAGGTGACTTTTTAATGTGCCTGTGGTTTCTACCTTGAATTGCAGAGCATGTGTACCAACAGCAAAAGCATGATTCAGAAGCAAATAGATCTTTAACCCATTAAAGGCTTTGGTATAGCGAATAAAACAAAGCAAAAATATACATATGCCAGCATGGTTAAATGATGAGATGAAAAAAAAAAAAAAAAAGAAAACAAAAAAAAAGCATCCTTGTAATAAAATGGAAAGCAGATCTCAATAAGGAAAATAGGAAAAGGGCATAAGTGGTGGTGTTAAAGCAGACTGAAAATATGAAAAAAAGCTTGTTATGGAGACACAATCTTTAAAAAACCCCACCTCTTTAAGTACAGTTGAAGCAAGAAGCCAGTTAGGGAGTCAGTTGGACCACTAGATGAGGCTATAAGGGGCACTTAGGAAAGACAATACTGTAGCAGAAGAGTTAAATGAATTTTTAGCTTGTGTCTTTATTGGGGAGGATGGGGTGATGAACTCTTGATTTCCAGACCTGTTACTAGCAATCTGTAAGCCGTCATTAGAGTTGACCTCTGTATCTGAAGATTGCAAGGTAGCTAGTTCAATTTAAAAAGGGCTCCAAGGATGGTCCAGGAAGCTTAAAAACTAGTGAGCTTGATGGTGTAAGCTATTATGAAAAACAAAATTATTGTCCATATGGAAAGACAAGGCTTAAAGGGAAAGAACCAACATGGATTTAGCAAAGGGAGGTCCTACTTGCCAGAATTTTTTTAAAGGTATTAATAAACGCGGCTCGCTTATCATTCTGCTAAACTAGTTATACTCCCTTGCCAGCAAGTGTGGGCAGACTTCAGCAACTTTCAGTGGTGCTATCACTAGGGTTATCTGATGGTGGTGCACTGAGAGTTCAGCATTCCTTCGATATCCGAACCGTCTTTATCTGACTTTCCAATATAACTTCTCTCAGCCAACCATACTTAAATTTTAGTATCCAGAATAATTATCCAAGATGATTAAATTTTATCGAAGCGTGCCAAAAGAAAATTTGAAACGCATGTGGGTAAACAGCACAATACTGTACTGTATTGTATGTAGCTGGTGCAACATTCCACTGTTTCTGGAAGCTTCCCATTGTAGTTGGTGCTGAGTGGCATCTGCTGTTTCTGGAAGCCTTCCGGTCCGGAAGACTTGCAGACTCACGTTTTCTGCATGTTAGCGTGTTGTGCAATGTCTTTGCATGTACAGTAAAACACTTGTTTTTTGTAAATTTACATACAGTATACAGTACTGTATAAAGGGACCTAAGGAAGTAGAAGATAAGAGGTCTAGAGAAGCATATACACTAGAGGAGAAAATGGAAGTGATAAAAAGAATGGAAAAATGTGAAAGGCTTAAGAACATTAGTTTGGCTTTGCACATATACAGTTCACACAATATTTCAAATGCGTCAGAAAATTAGAAAAAAAATTTGAAAGGGTGATTGGTTCAAATAAAACGATTGTGTTACAAAAACTCCCCACAAAGTGTTTGATAAACTAGAAAAATATCTGGTGCAATGGATGGAGGGCCAAACTGACCATGGCATTCCTTTAAGCACAAATATAGTTCAGCACAGAGTGTTCACCATGTTTGAAGATGTGAAGAAAAAGGCTTTGGAGGAGGGAGATGATGCAGCGAGGAACTTGACTTTTAAGGCTAGTTCTGGATGGTTTGAGCACTTCAAGAACTATGCAGTGCTTCATAACATAAAAATCACTGCTGAAGCAGCTTCATCAGATAATGAGGCTGAAGCAGTTTTCCTGTCACATCTACAGGAAGTTATTGGAGGTGACGGCTATACCGCGAAACAGATTTTCAATGTAGATGAGATGGGTTTATTCTGGAAATGAATGCCTTCTCGTACCTTCATTTCTCATGATGAAAAGAGAATGCCAGGGCATAAAGCATCAGAAGATAGGCTTACAGTACTACTTATTGGCAATTGTAAACCACCAGTGTGCATAACGTGTTAACAGGAAAACCAGTTTATGCTACAACAGCTCTGCTATACAGAGCTCCAACTCACGGCGCATACCACAGTCATAAAATGCATTTAGTCACCCAACAGTTCCCTGCAACACAGCAGCTACCTGTCACCCTCGGGAGACCTATATGTCCTGCAAATATTTATTTATTTATTTACATTCTCTTATATACCGCGCTATTCTGCATCAGTGCGGTTTACATTGAACAAACTGAAATTACATCGAACAGGGCATTATAACTTGGAGATAACCCTCCATAGCCCATGTTCCCTGTAAAATAGTTAAGTGGCTTGCCCAAGACCACAAGGAGCACCTGTGGGACTAGAAACCTCAGTCCTTCCGGCCCAAGGTTGCTGTCCTCTAGTGGGATTTGAACCCCCGACCTTCCGGCCTGAAGTACCTTGCCCCAACCACTAGGCCACTCTTCCACTCCTATATATAAGTGCATTATAAATATAAGTGCATTATTGCCCTGCAGGCAGCATGCATACACACCAAGATCTACACGGTCAGCTCCACACTACATCCAAGACTGAAAATCAAGATAACAGTTAAGCCCTCAAAATCTAAAGTAGACAAAGCTCAGCAAACTAATTACCAGTGCACCACTACAATCTAGTAACAGCCAAACTACTTCCACCACCTAGCAAGCATGCAGCTTCAGGGTTTGTGCCTGGCCCTAGTTGGTATAATCTTCATTGTCCTCACAGGCAGCTCCTCTTTCCGCTATTACTATGCCTCTATTCCAATCCTATATTACCCCAGAAACATCAAACAACCTAAGCTCTGGTCTTCATGGCACCCGCCAAGACAAATTAATCACTCTAACCTCATCAGAATCTCATTGCAAGGAACATCAACAAAGGACTCCAACCAACCCAAGCACAGAGGAGACTGCAGAATAATTAGATGTGCTCTAATCAACACCAGATCCAGTAGAAACAAAGTCCATGTAATAAAGGAACTCGTTGAAGACAGCAACATTGACATTTTGTGTATCACTGAAACCTGGTTCTTGGAAATAGACAATGTGCTTATAAATCAGCTTAAGTACGTTTACCCATGACATCCACAACTGCCCAAGAAACTCAGGAGGGGTGGAGGGGTCTGCATCTTTACATACAAAATATTTTAATTCAACACTGTAGAACTCCCCTCCACACGCAACCTAGAAATGATTACTATCACAAACATTCTGTCTGGTCTACAAATCACCCTTGTCCAGCCCATTCTGGACACAGTATGTACTCATACCTATAACCAGAACATGCACATCCTGCTAGGAGACTTTAATTTAGCCTCACTAACTAAACAGTAAGCCACAGGATTTTTAGAGGCCATGAAAGACCTCCAATTTTTGAAAATCGTCACCCCCACTCACAACAAAGGTGAAACATTGGACCTCATATTCGCCCCTACCCACCCAACAAGCAGCACCAATCTCATAACATCCTCCATTTGTATATCACCAATCCCCTGGTTCGACCATCACCAAATCCTTTTTGAACTCTCCAAACAAAAAACTCCAAGACAACACACCGAAATCTCTCGCAGGTTCCTCCCATTTGACAGCCAAGACATTATTAGCAAAATCACCCTGATTCTTGATTCACACTCCCCAGATGACCACATAGACTCCATGATATCAAAATGGAACACCGCCATAGCAGCTACCGCTAAAGCACCCCCTACAGTCAACAGATGTAAAAGCCCAAACACCCTCCCCATGGTACTCTAAAAGACCAGAAGTCCAAACTACATCAACTTGAATGCAAGAGGAGAGCCTTGAACAACACCAGCACACAAACATACCTAAAGGAGCTAAATAAATATTGTGACATCACCTACAAAGCAAGGCAAGACTACTACTCTAACCTCATTATGACTATCAATAAGCCAAGAGAATTATTCAGTATAGCTAACTCATTCATAAAGAACCACACAATAACCCACATGAAGCATCCTATAAACTCACACCAGATGGCTCAACATATCCAAGCTAAACACGGCAGCCAAACACACATCAGCTTGATCTTCCCTCTTCATCTATTGACTCAAACCAAGAGCACTCATGGAACATTTTCAACCTCGCCAGCCACAAGCACATTGGCAATATACTCTCGACTATCAACATAAACACTTTTTCCTAGCGTTATTAGAAAAGATACAGAGAAGAGCCACAAAAATGGTAGAGTATGGAAGGATACCCCTATGAAGAGAGGCTAAAAAGGTTAGGGCTCTTCAACCTGGAAAAGAGACGGCTGAGGGGAGATATGATAGAGGTCTATAAATTAATGAATGGAGTGGAATGGGTAAACGTAGGTCGATTTTGTTTACGTCATCAGAATATAGAAAGACTAGGGAACATGCAATGAAGCTACAGGGTAACCTATTTAAGACTAATATTTTTTCACTCAACGTGTAATCACTCTGGAATTTGTTACCTGAGGATGTAGTAAAAGCTGTTAGTGAAGCCGGGTTTAAAAAAGGTTTGGACAAGTTCCTGGAGGAAAGGTCCATAAACAGTTATTAAAAGGGACCCGGGATATCACTGCTTGACCCAATATAAGCATTGTGGAACCTGTGTCTTTTGGGGAAACTGCTAGGTACTTATGACCTAGATTGGCCACTGTTGGAAACAGGATACTGGGTTTGATGGACCTTGGTCTGATCTAGTATGGCATATCTTATGTTCTTATGTACTTGCATCTTTTCCATCTTAATCCAGGACAAGGGTCAACTCATACCCTACATATGTAACATGATAAATGGCTCGCTAAGACAAGGAGCTCTCACACTCAAGCAATCCTCCATCCGCCCAATCCTAAAGAAACCAAACCTGGATGCTGCCTGCTCAACATCATATTGGCCAATCTCTACTATCCCGTTTATCGCTAAAGTCCATTGAAAATGTTCTTTAGCAGCAGCTACAAGATCATTTGGACGAACACTGTCCTCTAAACTTTCACCAGCATGGTTTTCACTCCAACATAGTGTAGGAACTCTGATTTCCCTACTCAACACACTGATTAAAGGCACTGAAAGCATTACACAGGGATTCATACTTATCTTCCTGGACATAATGTATCCGCTGCATTTGACTCTGTTTCACATCAACTCCTCTTAAATCGACTCTATAACATAGGGATTCAAGAAAGTCCTCTGAAATGGTTTCATTCCTTATCAGACTGTATACAGCACATCAATATTAGCACCCTCACATCTGCACCATTCCCTCTCAGCCAAAGAGTACCGCAAGGGTTTGCACTCTCCTCACATCTGTTCAATATCTACGTACAACCCCTCTGCGAAATCATCAAAAGCTGCGACGTCAATTACCTAATTTACACAGATGATATAATGATCTTCACCCCTTTCTCCACCAAAGCACCAGACTACACCAAAAGCTCCAACTGTTTTTCAGTAGTCGGCCACTGACTCAAAGAACACAACCTCAGAATCAATCAAAACAAATTGGAAGCACTCCACATCACAAGAAACAAGCAATGCAATCCTCCTCCATCAATCATGATAGACAATACCCCACTCGTGGTCAAAACACAATTATCTGGGCATTACACTTGACCAAGAACTCAACTTTCAGCCACAAATAAGCCATATTGCCAAATTTGTCTGTCAAGCGCCGTACCTTAAAGAACCTACGCAAACTCCTCCCCCAATGGATTTCCATGCAATTTGTCAAGCAGTAATCACCCTAGTATTTGATTATTGCAGCTCCATCTACTAGGGCCTTCCCAAGAACACATTATATCCCCTACAACTAGCTCAAAATACAGTAGCTAGAACCATCTTGGCGAAATCTCAACAGGTTCACATCACCCCACTCTTTAAACGGCTCCACTGGCTTCCCATCACAAGCAGAATCAAGTACAAGATCATCCTAAATGCTGATTGTTTGGTCAGAATTTTGTGAGCGGACAGCCTTGCCCTGCTAGTAGAGAACAGCTACTCCAATAGACCCAGTAGAAGAGCTACGATTAACAGGCTTGAAATACCCACGGACAAACCTTCAAACAGCCAAAGAACCAACAGCAGGGCATTCTCTTTATATACACCCCCCCCCCCCACCCTTTGGAACATGCTGCCATCCCAGATTAGATCCATCCAGCTAATCAGCCAATTCCGCAAAAACCTAAAGACTCTGCTGTTCCTAGAGTATTATGGGTCAGAGACTGAACAAGGAACACCCGGCTAAACAACCATCTCATCCCATTAATATACTGTAAATAGTTATGTCTTAACTGTTGGATGTTGGACAACTTTTAAATTATATGTTCCTTATAATGTGCACTTTATTGTTCAAGTGTTTAATGTTACTGCACCAGTTCTCTAGAAACCGTCTTGACTTGTAGAAAGACTGTATAAAAAAGATGGTAAATAAAAATAAGTTTTACATCACCATTACAATTTAAGTTGAAAAAGTTTTAAAAAATTGTAAACCGCATAGTTTGTTCAGTGTTGCGTTTATTAAATAAAGAATAACCATAGCCAAGTCAATGTATCATTCTGAAAGCTCCTGGGCCCTTAAGAGGATAAGTGCCTTACCTGTGGTGTGGTGGTCTAACAGAAAAGCCTGGGTGACAAGGGAAGTGTTTGCTGACTATGTGAAACACTAGTTGTCGCCATTCGTTAAAGAATATATGCAGCCGGAGAACCTTGCAAACGAGGCTCTACTTATTATAGACAATGCGCCAGGACATGCTTCAGGTATTCTTGAGTACTGTGACAATATCAAAGTGGTTTTTCTTCCTTCAAACATGTTGTCTATTCTGTAGCCCATGGACCAGGTGTGGTTTTCAAGGCCTACTTTGTACAATTCCTCATACAATATCTGGTCCAAGGATCTGATGATGACAAAGAAGGTTCACTCAAGGAATTCGTCGACTTGGCATGGAAGAGTGTCTCCATGAACAATGTATGGAAGAAGCTTTTGCCACAATTTAAGGATGTCTAAGGATTTCAAGACATGATGGCTGCAAAGGCTAACATTTTGAATCTTGCTAGGGAAGTTGGCTTCACTGAAGTTGATAAAAGAAAATGTTGAGGAGCTTTTAGAATCGCAGGGAGAAGAGTTAACAACTGAAGAACTCATTCAGCTGGATGCCTATAGATTGTCAGTGGAAGAGAGAACCAAAAAATGTGCCTGAACTGGACAGTAAAACTGTCAAAGAAGTCTTGGAGTGTGCGAACAGAATGACTTAACTTATCAGTGAGCATGATAGTGACATGACGACAAGAAGCACTGCTTTCAAAAACACGACTGAAACCGCTGTCCCATGTTACAAGGAGATCTACAAACGCAGATTGTGAGAAGGAACACAGAGGTCTATTTTGAGGTGTTTTTTGTCCAATTTCATCCACCACATCTCCAGATTTATCAGTCTTCTACTTCAGGAGTCTCCATTCTCAAAAATGAAGTGTCTCACCACTCTCACTGTTCTCCTACTTCAACCAGCTTCGACAACGAAGATTGACTGCCAATCCTCTTTCCTCAACCTTATAGCAAACTTCACAAGACACTCTACTTCACTCGGTGAGTACCCAGTAAAAGTAGCTAATGTTTCCTTGGTTACTTTATTAAGTGTTTGATAGTTATATGGTTGTTTTAGGGATGTTTGGGAAGACTGGTTGGAGGTTTCGGATGGGCTTGAAATGCATTATTATTATTTTTCCCATTTAAAATAATGATAAATAAGCTTTTGGTATCTGACCATTTTCAGGCACCAATTATATTGGGATATCAAGGGATTGCTGTATTCTATATGATCCTGCTAGATCAGTCCAGACAAGTGCGTTATTCCTCTTCCAGCAGATTGGTGGAGATACAAGAACCAGCAAAAAGCCAAGGTTTCAGTGACATCACTCCCATGCCTCTATTTGCCTCGGCCACCAGAGGTCCCTTCAGTATTTCTTTGTCTCCGGCAGATGATGGATGGATTTTCTCCTCTGAAGAAAACTGAGAATTTGAGAGGAAAAGATTGATTTAAAATGCTCATAAACAACAGTCTGTGCAATGTGGGAGGCTCCACTAGACTGCAGACTTTTCAGTAGCCATAGGAGGAGGGAAATTGCTTCAGCTCCACGCTCTTACTCTGGATAATTGGAAAGATCTGGAAGATTACAAGTGCCTCACAGAACCACTGCTACCCTACCTCCTCCTATGTTCCCCCTTCTCTTTCTTGAAGATTTCAGAAGCCTCTCGGAGGGATTGCCTGCCAGCCACCTTATACGCAGTGCTGCAAAGCCAGCCAAACAGTTCTTTGGGAGTAGAGTTGAGCTCAGCATGGATTTGCTGCCTGAGGCTCTCGGGAGAGGGGGGGGGGTGTGAGTACCAAGGTTTGACTTTGTCATTGTCCTTTGTGGGGGCTCCCGATTTTCATCTGTGGGAGATGCAATTTGGGGTAGACTGCTGGTGACCCTTAGTGCTGGATGGGGGTTTCCGGACATTTTCTGCACACCTTAATAGCGTTTTCTACATTGTGTGTCTGGTGGTTGTGCAGTCCTTGCCCACATTCTGCCCAAGCAGCTGCAACATATGCTCCTTCTCTAGTGCCTGCAATGCGTGCTGTAGTAAGAGCATGGTTAAGTGTGTGCCTTTCAGGCTGCCGCAACCTTAGTGCACAGTATTATGATACTTGCCTTAATTCTTATGTTGTCTTCCAGGTGAAATTGTTTGGTCTGTGGCAATCGTGGTGCCTCATCTCCGGCTTTTGGATTCTGCTTCTGAATTGTCCCTGGAGTGCCTACTCACCCTTTGTCAGCTGAGGGATGCCATTAGCGTGACCTTACTTGCCTCAGGGCAGGAAGTGACTGATGGTGCTATGGGTAGGAATATTCAGTCAGTTGGAGGATCCAACATCTGTGCTGTAGGCCTCTCCCTGTCCTTTAGGAGATCAATAGCAACTACGCCCCCAAGTGTAAAGGGGGGGGGGGCGCGTTTCCATGAGGAGAGCTTTCGGAGTCCAGCTTGTCCTCCCTGGAATTCTTTCCCTTTGCAGCAGGTCTGGTCATTACAGCATGGACATGGACACCGGGATCAGAGATATTTTGAATCTTCCGATTCCAATGATTTTAATGACACTGCCGATACCAGAGTACTTCTTCTGGAGGAACCATCTTCTTCTCCCCAACGCAGAATGTCTCCTCAGGATTTTATTTTATTTTAACCTGGGCTTGTGGCCTTTTATTTCCTCTGTGTGTAGTCTCATGGGGGCAGGATGAGAGTGGAAGTAGCCTTCAATTGCTGGCAAAGCGTCCACGGCAGGGAAGTCTCCCACCCCTTGTATGGGGTCAGCTGTGGCTTAGATTAAGATGTCTGATGTGGCTGAAGAAGTATTCTTACTTTCATAGGATTATGAGGAGGACAAGATTATTTGCCTGTTCCAGGAATAGGAACTGGGATGTTGATCCCAGGGTCTTAACCACTTTCAGCTTGGCAGCGGTGGCTCCAGTCTCTGAGCAGGCACTGAAGAGGGATCTACTCCTGCAGGGGGTTCAGAAATACACTACTGTCTTCCCAGAGGTGCTTAAGGGCCTGTTTCAGTCAGTATGGGATTCCCCCGACTCGCCACCTAAGGGGGTATGGGTATATAAGATGAAGTATGGTCTCCTGGAGAGGGAGTGCGTTATGTGGTTGAAATTTCCAAGGTGGATACACAGGTCACAGTGATAACCAGACAGACCACCATTCCTGTGGAAAGCAGATTGGCCTTAAAGGATATTTTGGTCTGAAAGGTGGATTCGTGTTGATGAACCAGTTTTCTGTGGTGGTACGTTCAGGCCTGACATCTTGAACTCTGCTCCAGTGGATTCAGGCTCTTCTGCCGGATGTTTCTACCTCTCTTTTGGAGTCTGCTGCGGCTTTCCTTTCTGATGCCATGTATGATTTGGTTCTTCTGGTGGCCAGGGATGATGCCCTGATAACTGTTTCATGGCATTGAATTTGGCTCCGGCACTGGGCAGTGGATACATCTTCCAAAGCCCGGTTGGCACACCTGGCTTTTAAGAGGACGCTTATTTTTGGAGCTGGTGAAGGATCAGGGCAAGACATATATTCTTACTGCCTTCTAGAAGATAGGTCCAAGGGACCTAAGAAGCGGGCTTGTGCTCCTCTCTTGTCTGCCTTTGCCCATCAAACGAGGGTGCGCTGGCCCGATCCCTAGAGGTCTCGGGGACTCTTGTCATTACCGAACTAGGGGGGAAAAACCCCTTTCTTTCCCTCCGATTCTGGGTTTTGGGCTCATTCTTGGTCCTTAGTGTGTGGGTCCAAGGACTCTGTCCCACTCAGAGAAAGACCCTCCTGGGCTGTGCAATAAAATTTTGGAGGCCCTTTCCCCGGTTCCTCCGGATGGAGGCAGGCATCGCCTTTTCTTTCAGGAACGGGCCCGGATTTCCAGTGATCGCTGGGTGGTAGGCACCGTTCAGTTTGGCTATGTCCTGGGATGCACGGAGCCAATTCCAGATGCCTTCATTATCTCCCCTTGTGAGTCTGCGATCAAAAGTGTTAATATACTGACCACTTTGGACAAGTTGCTACACCTAAAGGCAGTGATGCCTATCCTGCCGAATGAACAGAGCAAGGACAGATACTCCATGTATTGGGGTGCCAAAAAAGAAAAACCCTGCTCCTTCCAGCCCTTTTAGATCTCAAGGGTGTCATAAGAACATAAGATATGCCATAGTGGGTCAGACCAAGGTCCATAAAACCCAGTATCCTGTTTCCAACAGTGGCCAATCTAGGTCATACGTACCTAGCAGTTTCCCCAAAAGACACAGGTTCCACAATGCATGTATTGGGTCAAGCATTGATATCCTGGGTCCCTTTTTATTAATGGTTTATAGACCTTTCCTCCAGGAACTTGTCCAAACCTTTTTTAAACCCAACTACACTAACAGCCTTTACTACATCCTCCGGTAACAAATTCCAGAGTTCGATTACACATTGCGTGAAAAAAAGTCTCAAATAGGTTACCCTATAGCTTCATTGCATGTCCCCTAGTCTTTCTAATCTCCAGGAATAAGCAGGAATGTAGTCATCACATATGGGTATCGTTGGTACTGATGGAGCCCGCGCGGGAACGCTCCACAGCATCCAATAGGAACGTTTTTGGGAGCATTCCCACAGCACCTGCCTGCTGCCTTCCCGCCTTTCCCACTGTCCCTCTTCAGTTCTTCGTTTTCCGCGGAGCCGATAGGTCCCATACCCTGTCACCGTAGAAAATTCTTTCTTTATTCTTTATTTTTTGTGGTCATGTCTGCTTTCGTTCGACGCCTACCAGTACCGCCGGTTCTTCTTTCTTCTTTTCTTTAAAAAAAAAAAGTGTGTGTGTGTATGTATATAGATAGATAGATAGTTCTGCGGTAGTTTTCTTCAGAAACTTTATTTCCTCGGTGCTAGGCGCCATTTTGGGCACTAGGCCCATTTTCCTTAAAAATGAAAAAAACAGCTACTGGTTTTAAAAAATGTTCTAAGTGTGGCGGTAGCATATCCATCACCGACACCCATGACTGGTGTCTTAAATGTTTAGGCCCTGACCATTCTCCATCGGAGGTGCTTCTACTGTAGGAAGATGACTAAAATGGGCCTGCAGAATAGAGCTGCAAAACTCTGTACCCTTTTTGCTTCAGATGCGATGTCCGTTGCATCGACGTCTTCCAGAGCCTTATCTTCCTCCCATGGATCTCAAGTAACGAAACATAAATCTAGCTCGAGAGGCCATTGTTGTTGCCCTTGAGGAAACTTCACCGGCAAAACAGCTCTGGCGGGAGGCTTCAGCTTCCAAAGCACTAATGGGGCTCCAGGATGTTCTCGAGGCCTTTACCTCTGGGGTTCCGGCCGTTTCTACTGTTACCGACACCCAAGCATTGGCAGCATCGATAGGTTTCTCGCTATCGAATGCAGTCTGGCAGCTCTTCTCATGGCTTTGGTACTGTTGAGACCACTACAGACGGTTCAGCAGGCACCGGTACTGACGGTACCGGCTTCGGTGGGTATACCCCCCATGCCGAGTCTTGAGTCTATTGCCGGCATCGACAAATCGGTACCGAGACACCTCGATACCGACTTCGATCGATACCGGTACCGTGCTCTGCACGCACACCGGGATCAGAGATATTTCGAATCTTCCGATTCCAATGATTCTAATGACTCTGCCGATACCAGAGTACTTCTTCCGGAGGAACCATCTTCTCCCCAACGCAGAATGTCTCCTCAGGATTTTATTCCTGATGTGGCTCGAGGCCTTGCAATCACGGTAACTCCTGAAAAGGAGCCTAGGGCACAGGAATTGGAAATCCTTCAATACCCTAAGGCTCTCAAGGAAGCAGCTACTCTGCCTATTCATCAGATCCTACATGATCTTATGCTGAGGATGTGGGAAACACCTTTAACCACATCTCCTCACTCTCGGAGGCCCGATACAATGTATCGAGTTCCACCTTGTCCTGGCTTCCAAAAAACTCAGTTACCACACCATTCAATGGTGGTAGGATGAACAGTGCAAAGAGGCATGCCTCCAGTCCTCCAGGCCATGAGTGCAGGACTCTCGATGCCTTTGGGTGTCGATGCTTCCATGCTCTCAGCCAGGATCAGCTCCTATATCCTATATATGGGAATGTTCCTCAAAGAGGTCACAGGAGACTTGGAGCTTATGAGCCCCCTTCTTCCTGATGATAAACGACAAGACTTTCTTAATATTGTCAGACATGCTCAGGATATTTCCAAGTTTGTAAACCGTGCAGCCTTTGACTGCTTTGAATGCATCAGCAGAACCTCTACTATTGCCATTGGTGCACGTCGGATTGCCTGGCTTCAGGCATTTGACTTGGAACGTTGGGTACAAGATAAATTGGGAAATATCCCTTGCACGGGAGAAAATATCTTTGGCAAGAATTGGCAGGAAAAGTCTAATGAAATAGATACTGACAATATCACCCTGGATAGATTGTCAAAATCTACAGCCAACCCAGCCAAAAAGAAATCCTATAAAAAAAAACCCCTTTTTCAACAAAAAAAAGGAAGTTTTATCCTCCTTATGCCCAGTAGGGGCACGGTCCAGTTCAGGCTGCCCAAAAGGGACAACAGCAACAAACTAGACAACAAAAGGGCCAAGAGCTCAGCCAGCTCCACAGGTTCAACCTCCTCAGGGGCTTCGACTCCTACCCAGAGAACTTAGCCTTCCTGCCCCTGAATGGTCCAGAACCCTTAGCCATCCCTGGCAGGTTGTGTCATTTTGCCAACAGATGGCACCAAATAACAGCAGAAAATTGGACTCTGTCCATTATATGTGAGGGGGGTACAAGCTTCATTTTCACAGCATGCACCCTCCTACAATTGTAAGACAGTTCAATTCTCAGACCCCTGCCAACAATGTCTTAGGTCAGGAGGTCACAACACTCATTGCTCAAGGAGCAATAGAAAAAGTACCCATTCTACAACAGGGTACAGGGTTCTACTCCCCCCTATTTTCCTATCCCAAAGAAAACAGGAGGACACAGACCCATTTTAGACCTCAGAGAATTGAACAAATATCTGTTCCGAGAGAAATTCAAAATGATTTCTCTAGGAACTCTTCTGCCATACCTTCAAAGTCAGGATTGGCTTTCTTCTCTAGATCTAAAGGATGCATATACTCATATTCTCATCCATCCAGATCACAGGAAATTCCTGCAGTTCCTTTTCCAGGGAAAACACTTCCAATACAAAGTTCTTCCCTTTGGTCTTGCTTCGGCACCAAGAGTATTCACGAAATGCATTGCGGTAGTAGCTGCATTACTGCGAACTCTAGGGATATTCGTCTTCCCTTACTTAGACGACTGGCTCATTTGAGCCCCCACGGCTCCAGAAGCCAGCTCTGCTCTGTCTCGCACAATGCGAATCCTTCAATATTTGGGATTGGTCATAAACCTCCCAAAATCCCATCTTGCTCCTACTCGGTCCCTAAAATTCATAGGAGCTCGTCTAGATACCATACAGTCAAGGGCTTTCCTTCCACAACCCCGCTGTCTGTGCATAGTTCAGCTAGCTTCCCAAGCAGCAGTGAAGACTTACCTGACTGCTCGAGAAATGCTCCAACTACTGGGACATATGGCATCCACAGTACATGTGGTTCCCTATGCTCGCCTCCACATGCGAGCAGCCCAGTGAACCCTATCCACTCAGTGGCCACAGGTCACCTGTCGGACAAAATAGCAAACTCACAACGTCTTGTTTCGTCCCTCCAATGGTGGCAATCACTGGAGAACCTTCTTGTGGGGTCTCCTTTCCAGCAACCCCTATTCCAGGCCACTCTAACAACAGATGCATCACAGGTGGGATGGGGGGCCCACCTGCACGATCTCTCTACCCAGGGTACCTGGACTCCATAGGAGGCTTGTCTTCACATAAACCTCCTGGAACTCAGAGCAGTCTTCCTTGCTCTTCGAGTATTCCAAGCCCAGCTCAGCTACAAGACAGTCCTAGTCCAGACGGACAATCAAGTAGCCATGTTCTACGTGAACAAGCAGGGCGGAACCGGCTCTCTGTCATTTATGCGACAAAGCTTTTACAACTATGGGCCCTCGCCAGAGAGCATCAAATTCACCTCCTCTTGGTATATCTTCCAGGCATTCAAAACCTTTGGGCAGACAAACTCAGCCGAGTACTGCTGCCACACGAGTGGTCTCTCCACTCAGACCAGGTTGCCCAAATATTTTAATTCTGGGTAACCCCAGACATAGACCTCTTTGCAAGTCCACTGAATGCCAAACTTCCCCGGTTCCATTCCAGAATTCCGGCTCGAAATTGTCAGGCAAGGGACGCCTTCCTCCTTCACTGGGGTCTAGACTTCCTCTATGCCTTCCCACCCATTCCCCTCATCCCCAAAACACTATTCAAGTTTCAGAGAAACAGAGGTCGTATGATTCTCATAGCTCCACGTTGGCCACAGCAAACGTGGTATCCTCTGCTTCTACATCTCTCTCAAGCTGCACCTCGGGAGTTAGGATGTGCTCCAGATCTTCTCTCCCAAGAGAACGGGACGCTATGGCACCCAAATCCCCAGTCCCTGCATCTCAGGGCCTGGTTGCTGAAAGCCTAAACTTTCAGGATCTCAACCTTTCTCAACAGGTAAAAGATACCCTACAGGCTTCTAGAAAACCTTCCACAAGACGATCATACGCCTTTAAGTGGAAACGCTTTACCATATGGTGTTCTCAAAAGGGACTTTAACCCCCTTGTCATACCTCTGGAATCGGTACTGGAGTACCTCCTTCATTTATCAAATGCTGGTCTTAAGACCAATTCAGTAAGAGTCCATCTTAGTGCTATTGCAGCTTCCTACAAGCCTCTAAATGGACAGCCTATTTCCTCTCATCCACTTATAACAAGATTTATGAGAGGTCTTCTATTAACAAAACATCCCATTAGACCACCACCGGTGGCATGGGATTTGAATCTTGTTCTCGGGCAGCTCATGAAACCGCCCTTTGAACCTTTAGCCACTATATCTCTCTGAAATTCCTTTCCTGGAAAGTCATCTTCCTAATTGCAATCACATCCGCACGCCGCATTAGTGAGTTGCAAGCTCTAGTGGCTGATCCTCCTTATACGAGATTTCACCATGATAAGGTCGTTCTTAGGACTCATCCACACTTTATGCCAAAGGTGGTTTCCCCTTTCCATTTAAACCAAGCGGTTTACCTTCCTGTATTCTTTCCGAGGCCTCATGCTTCCAATGCAAAAAGGAACCTTCATACCTTGGACTGTAAAAGAGCTTTAGCATTTTACCTACAAAGAATACAGCAACATCGAAAATCTTCTCATAAGAACATAAGAAATGCCATACTGGGTCAGACCGAGGTCCATCAAGCCCAGTATCCTGTTTCCAACAGTGGCCAATCTAGGTCATACGTACCTAGCAGTTTCCCCAAAAGACACAGGTTCTGCAGTGCTTGTACTAGGTCAAGCATTGATATCCTGGGTCCCTTTTTAATAGTGGTTTATGGACCTTTCCTCCAGGAACTTGTCCAAACCTTTTTTAAACCCAGCTATACTAACAGCCCTTACTACATCCTCCGGTAACAGATTCCAGAGTTTGATTACACGTTGAGTGAAGAAATATTTTCTCTTATTTGTCTTAAATAGTTTACCCCGTAGCTTCATTACATGTCCCCTAGTCCTTCTATAATATTCTGATAGCGTAAACAATTGATCCACGTTTATCCGTTCCACTCCATTCATTAATTTATAGACCTCTATCATATCTCCCCTCAGCCGTCTCTTTTCCAGGTTAAAGAGCCCTAACCTTTTTAGCCTCTCTTCATAGGAGTAGCCTTCCATCCCCTTCACCAATTTGGTGGCTCTTCTCTGTACTTTTTCTAATAACTCTATGTCCTTTTTAAGATACGGTGACCAGAATTGCACACAATATTCAAGGTGCGGTCGTACCATGGAGCGATACAGAGGCATTATAATATCCTTTGTTTTATTCTCCATCCCTTTCCTTATGATACCTAGCATTCTATTTGCTTTCTTGGCCGCCGCTGCACACTGGGCGGAGGGTTTTAACATGTTATCCACGATGACTCCTAAATCTTTTTCCTGGGTGGTGGTTTCTAATGTGGAGCCTTGCATCGTGTAACTATAGTGTGGGTTGTTCTTTCCTAGGTGCATAACTTTGCACTTGTCCACATTAAATTTCATCTGCCATTTGGATGCCCAGTCTTCCAAATTATCCAGATCCTCCTGCAGTTTTCCACAATCTTGGGTTTTAACAACTTTAAACAGTTTTGTGTCATCTGCAAATTTGATAACCTCACTAGTTATTCCCTTTTCCAGGTCATTTATGAATATGTCAAAAAGTAGCGGACCCAGTACAGATCCCTGGGGTACTCCACTATTCACCTTTTTCCATTGGGAATATTGGCCATTTAGCCCTACCCTCTGCTTTCTATCTTTTAGCCAGTTCCCGATCCACAATAGTACACTGCCTCCTATCCCATGACTTTTTAGCTTTGCCAAAAGTCTCTGATGGGGGACCTTGTCAAAAGCTTTCTGAAAGTCCAGATACACTATATCAACCGACTCACCTTTGTCTACCTGTTTATGCACACCTTCAAAAAAACAGATCAGATTAGTAAGACAAGATCTTCCTTGTCTAAAGCCATGTTGGCTGTCTCCCATTAGGCCATGTTGCTTTTGATTCTAGTCATTTGGGACTTCCAGTTTCCAAAAGAACTCTAACTGGATTGCACAATGCATATCCTTTGCCTATGAGAGTAAGGGTTTTCCTCTTGAAGGCCATGTCACAGCTCACAATGTGAGAGCCATGGCAGCCTCTGTGGCTAACCTTCACTCTGTATCTATCGACGACATTTGTCGAGTAGCCACTTGGGCTTTGGTACATACCTTTACAGCCCACTACTGCTTAGACAAGGACTCCCGCCTTGTTTGGCCAGGCTGTTTTTCAACATCTCTTTCAGACTTAATTCAACTCCTACCCACGATCCATGGGAGGAAGCATGGCCTATCTCACAATGGGTTGCAGCTTCCTGGGGCCATCTCCCTGGCATCTTCAGCCAGGGAGTCCACATTTGTGAAGACTACATTCCTGCTTGTTCCTGGAGATAGCGTAGTTACTCACCTGTAACAGGTAATCTCCGGGAACAGCAGGAATTTAGTCTTCACAACCCACCCACTTCCCCTAGGAGTTGTCTCTCTGTTTCTTTCTCTCCCTCTCTCCTTTGTCTCAGCTATAAACTCAACTGAAGAGGGGCAGTGGGAAAGGTGGGAAGGCAGCACGCAGGCGCTGTGGGATGCTCCCAAAAGCGTTCCTATTGGATGCTGGGGAGCGTTCCCGCACGGGCTCCGTCGGTACCGACGATACCCATATCTGAAGACTAAATTCCTGCTGTTCCTGGAGATCACCTGTTACAGGTGAGTAACCGCTTATTCTGATAACGTAAACAATTGATCTACGTTTACCCGTTCCACTCCGTTCATTAATTTATAGACTTCTATCATATCACCCCTCAGCTGTCTCTCTTCCAGGTTAAAGAGCTCTAATCTTTTTAGCCTTTCTTCATAGGGGGTATCTTTCCATCTCCTTTACCATTTTGGTGGCTCTTCTCTGAACCTTTTCTAATAACGCTATATCCTGTCAATGAGCACTTGCGCGTCCTGCACTTTCAGATGGCCACCTTGTGCTCCAGGATTCAAGCTGTGCCCCGATTGGAATTCTTGCCTTCTCTGGATCTGACCAAGAAGTATTTTCATATCCCGATCTAGGCGGATCAGCAAAGTATCTGGGCTTTGCCATGCTTGGCTCTCACTATCAGTTTGATGCTGTCCTGAGGACGTTTTCCAAGGTCATGGTGGTGGCAGCTGCGGTGCCGAGGGATCTGTGTCCATCCCTAGCTGGATGACTGGCTCATCTGGACTTGTTCCCTTCCAGAGGTGCCTCTGGTGGCATCCGAATGGTGTCCTTTTTGGAAAGCCTCTGCTGGGTGATCAATCTGGGAAAAAGCCACCTGTTGTCTTTCCATTCCCTGGAGTTTCTGGGAACACGTTTCAGCACCCAAGTGACTCTGGTCAAAGACTATTGAATTGCCTGGCACTGTTCGGTATGGAGCGGGTCCCAGAGTCTGGGATTATCTTCGGCTCCTCGGATTGATGGCAGTGACCGTAGAAAGAGTGCCATGGGCATGCCCTCACATGGGGATCACAGAGCCAGCAAGGTCTGCTGGAGCAGTCGCAAGTTCTCAGAAGTTCGAGCTTAGGCTCCCACTCCCATTGATGGTGAAGACAAGCCTGTGCTGGTGGCAACACCCCGGTCATCTGAGGAAGGGCATGCCATTAGACTATTTCTCCTGGATTCTCCTGACAACTGGTGCCAGTCTCTCGGGAGCCCATTGCCAGGACTGTATGGTTCAGGGCCATTGGAACTGCAGGGAAGCAGTGTGTCCATCAACTGCCTTGGGGCGATGGCCATCGGTTTGACTTTTCTGTGTTTCTGGCCCTGCTAGAGGGTCAGGCGATTGAAGTATTTTCAAATAGCGACATGGCAGTTACTTAATGTCGATCAGTGAGGCGTACGAGGTGTGTTGGGATAGCTCTGAAGATAGTTCTTCTCCACACAGGCAACCAAGAGAGCCATCTAGCTTTGTTGGCTCAGTACATTGCCAGGGTGTACAATGTGGAAGCAGACTTTCTCATCTGGCACTCCCTGGATCTTGGAGAGTGGAAGTTGTCAGTAGGTGTTTCAGTTGATTCTGTTCCACTGGAGTCACCCCGAAATGGATCTGATGGTGACCCGCCAATGCTAATATTTGTTGCTGCTGCTTCAGTTGCCACACGGAGACAGGGATCCAAGAGCGTTGACACCCTGACCCAGCCTTGGCTGAGTCCGCAACTGCTGTTCGTGTTTTCTCCATAGTCCTTGGTGGGCAGGTGTTTCAATGTATAAAATGCCACCGGGGCTGGCTTGTTCTGGTGGTGCTAGATTGGCTGAGGAGAGCATGGTTTGGAGACATGATGCTGTTCCTGTGGTGCCTCCTTTTTGGTTACCTCCATTTTGGAGCCTATTGCGGCAGGGATTGACTGTCCTGGTGTGGTAGGCGATGGCCTATATAGATGTGAAAGGCCTGTAAGATAGGCCTGGATTCTAACCCCACCTTCCTGTTAGAGTAAAGAATTTAGGAACAGTAGAATGTATGAATGGCACCCTGAAATCTCAGTTATCTAACCTTTGCCAAGACGTTCACCTGAAGTAGCTCCAGTTCTGAGTTCTTCCTATAGCCCTTCTCAGGATATGTTTAGCCCCTACTAAGTCTTTAGGAGTTTCCCCTTTTGAGATTCTGTATAGGCGACCCCCGCCTATGGTACAAGGAATAAAGGAGATATGAAACAGATTGGATCTGAAATTACTAGGCAAGAACTATTGGTTTTAAGTTCTGTTTTGCAGAGTCATCAGCTGCCCATCAACCTCTACATCCTCTCAAGCCTGGGGTCTCGGTGTGGATCACAGAGCGGAGAAGGACACCGCATTGAAAGGGACCTTAATAACCCCAACAGCAGTTAAAGTTGCAGAGCTTGAACCTTGTCTCCATCACAGTCGAGTAAAGCCAGCAGCCGCTCCTGCACTTGGTCATTGATGCGTAAATGACCCTGAAACTCCATTGCGGCTCACTTTGCGACGACAACCACTACTGTAAGAGACTAAGAATCTACAACCCTTACTCTTCCCCCCTTGTGCAGCCTGCATCTCTACTACTCAGACTGGAATAAAGATTACTCGTCTAAGCCAGAGATCTTATAATGCCACCACTAGAAAGACGTCCTGGTGGTCAGGTGTAAACGCTCCTGAACATTGTTTAGCACTGGATTATTTGTTAGCAGCTGAAGGTGGTGTATATGGAAAAATGAATTTAACTAACCGTTGTTTGCAGATTGATAATGAAGGCCAAGTTGTCGAAGACATAGCCGAACAGATGCAGAAGCAAAAAGGGCGTGGACTGGAGCTTGATGGATGGTTTGGTTCCATGTTTCCAGGACTGGGTGTGTTAGTTGTATTATTAATATTGGCTGTGTGCTTGTTTCTCCTATGTCTCCTACCCCTTTGCTTGCACACTATAACCTCAGTTATTGATAGCACTGTGAAGCGGCAGACAGTAACTAAAGTGTTGGCTATGTGACAATATTACCCTATATACCCCAAGATGATGCTGTTACACAAGTATAATATGTGATTTAATTCCCACCCTTTCTAATTTGCGGGTGAGAATAATCAAAGGGGGGAATGTGGTAGGTGATGGCCTATATAGATGTGAAAGGCCTGTAAGATAGGCCTGGATTCTAACCCCCACCTTCCTGTTAGAGTAAAGAATTAAAAGTTAGAAAAATCAATTTATGACAAAGCTTGCACAATACTTCCATACTAAATGGATACTGTTGCATTCCTCGAGCTAGATATGACCTTGCAGTAGAAGTGTAGTCATAACATAGAACTGTGCCTTTGTTAGACTAGTCTGAGAAGGGTGAACAGGGAGCAATAGCGCAGTGAGGGTCCCCGATTGGATAGGTGCAGGGGGCGTTGGGACCAATAGAAAGTCTGCCTGTATCAATCTGTGAAGCTTGTATATAAGGAAGTTGTTCCTGTTCGCCATTGCTCAGTCCTTTGATGCTTGGGCCTTGTGCACAATAAATTGGTTTGGATCCTTGCGCTGACTCCGGGTATTATTTATTGCATGCTATCAGTGCTGCCACACTGGAAGACCCAATTTCCTTCTCGCTTACAGCTTGGCTCTTGGAAGGAGACGGCTAGCTTGTAAGGGCTACTCTTCTGCAGTGGTCACAGTGCCTTTGGAATTTTATATAGACAGTGAAGGTAGTTGAAGTGTGACATCAAATGCAGGACCTCTCAACATGCATGAGGAAAGATTTACAAACACTAGAAGAATGGTCTAATGCTCGGCAGTTAAGATTTAATGGAAGAAGTGCAGAGTCTTGCACTTGGAATGCAGAAATTCAAAAGATTTGTATACGATAGGGGGCAAGAGATTAGTGTGCCCGGACCAGGAGTGGGACCTTGGAGTGATAGTGTCTGAGGGTCTCAAGATGGCGAAACAATGTGACAAGACGGTAGCCAAAGTCAGCAGGATGCTGGGCTGCATACAGAGAGCAATAACCAGCAGAAAGGAAGAGGTATTAATGCCCCTGTACGAGCCATTGGTGAGACTTCACTTGAGTGTTGTGTTCAGTTTTGGAAACCATATCTCACAAAGGGTATAAAAGTACTTGAAATGGTTCAGAAGAACGCGACCAAAATGATTTGTAGCCTGTACCAGGAGATATATGAGAAGAGGAAAACCTAAATATGTATACCCTGGAGGAGAGGGGAGATGGAGGAGATTGATGCAGACCTTTAAATACTTTAAAGGTATTAATGAACAAAACGTTTTCAACGAAGCAGTAAAACTAGAGGGCATATGATGAAACTGCAGGGCGGTAAACTTTAAAAGCAATATTAGGAAATACTTTTTCACTGCTTGGTATACCCTCCCGATGGAGGTGGTAGGGGCAAATACAGTGATGGAATTCAAAATGGCACGGGACAGATGCAATGGATTCCTTTCTAGCAAGAGGGTGAAATCAAAGCAAACTTAAATTAGTTCTATACTTCAATAAATAGAGGGGGGCTGACCTGCACGGAGTGGCAGGTTCAACCCTTAACACAGGCATAGAGGGGAATGACCAGCATGGGGTTGCATTACAACCACTCTAGCTACCTTACTGGGTAGACTAGATGGACCATACTGGTCTTTATCTGTCGTCATATATAATGTTACTATCTGGCTGATGCAGAAAACTAGGGTGACCTTTAAGCACATATAATGCCACTTCTAGGCACAGTTACCGGCACAACCAGATGCAGAAAAGAGACTGACGCGTGTGTAAACAGCTAAGGAAAAACTAGCGTACAATTAACGCCAAGAATATTTTAAATATAGGCAAATGAGCTGGCCGTAATAAAATGGCATGCTGATATTGCCTGCGCCCAATGAAGAGAAACCTGCAAAGGATTTTGTAACCTGCCTTAGTGCCAGTATCTCCACACCTGGTCTTGAGGTGGTTTAAACGTTTTACGCATGCCCCCCGACAGTATTTTGATGGCATCTTGGGCTTTCCCTGATGCCTGGTCATCTGAGGGGCAGTGTCCAACTTCCCTCAGATACTCCAGGTATCAGGAAAGCCCCTGATGCCATCAAAATACCATCGGTGGCCAGTGCCCCCGACAGAAAGCAGATCCCTGGTGGCCTCGATTTCCCCCCCACTAAACATAAGCCTGGTGGCCCAGCAGCCCCAAACCCCAACCCCACTCCCGGTACCCTGTCGAAGGCTCCTGCACTGCCATCTTGAAAAATGGTGGCACCTGGCTGGATGCAGTGCATCCTGGGAGAGCCTACCAAACTCGGCGCCGCCTTCTGTGTGCATGTGTTTGGCTTGCTCTCCTAGTTTAATGCTGCCATTTGCTCCAAGTTTAATGCTTGGCTAATTTGCATATTAGCTTCTTTCTGCATGCCAGTGCTTGAGTTGTGCGCTGCAGAGAGGCGTACAGAGTTGATAGTGCACGACTTCAGCGCCGGCTTTCTGCATCGGCCTGTATGTTAGCTTTGGCCTGTTGCTGAGGTCCAGTGGCTGGTAAGTCTCCAGCCTTGCACCCAGGCATCTTGCGCTGTTTCCAAAGGGTTCGACATTGGCGTCCTCCTTTCTGGTCTGTAATCCCTTCCTGGGATCTGTTTCTGGTGCTCAGGGTCCTAATGGCACCTTTTGTGCCCTTGAAGTGTGCTGCCTTCAAGGATTTGCACTCAAGATGGTTGTCTTGGTTGTGGTTTGTACCACAAGGCAGATTTCTGAGATGCAGGCTCTGTCTTGCCAAAATCAGTTTCCATCCATTCAGTCTGTCTTTCTGCTTCCCTAAGATTATTTGTCCCTTTCATGTGAATCAGGTTGTCTGCCGGCCGCCCTCCTCTAAGGAGCAGTATTGGGGGAAGGATAAGGATCTTTACCTTGTGGATGTCCATAGGGTGCTTCTCCAGTACATGGAGGTTATGAATTCCCTTTGTAAGCCATACTGTTTGCTGGCCTGCGCAAGGGTGATGCGGTGGCCAAGTCGGCTTTAGGGTGCTATATTAAGGAGGCCATTGTCTTGGTATATCTCGTGCAGAACAAGCCAGTTCCGGAGGGTTTGCATGCCCATTCTATCCGAGCACAAGCGTCCTGGGTGGAGCAGAACTTGGTAGCCCCTACAGATATTTTGTTAGGCAGTAACGTGGGCATCCCTTTCCACTTTCTCAAGCATTACCATTTGGATGTCCGCACATGGCTGTACATGGCCTTTGGCTCTGGGGGGTTTGTGAGCTGCTGTGTCTTCCTGCTCAGTGGAATGTGGAATTGTAGCTTTGGTACATCCCACTTGTCTGGACTAGTCTAGCAGAACGATATGAAAGGTGATATTTTACTTACCAGTTAATGTCCTTTCCTTGAGTCCTGCTAGACCATTCCAGGGCCTGCCCCCTGAAACTGTATTTCCTTATCGTTCCTCCAGTTTAGTCCTCCACCTCTGGGTAGTGCGTCTCCTCCTGCAGCTTGGAGACTGGACCAATAAAACTCCTGACATCACTGGATGTAGCCTGCTGGAATTCCCTATCAGCCCCAGTGTGTCCAGTCTCCACGCAGCAGGAGGACGTAGTGAGCCTAGGTGCTGGGCTCACTAGAGAAACTAATAAGGAGCAGGCTAGTTAGATTTTGATCTCTTAATATTTCTTTAAATTTCATTTCAAATTGGTTCTGGTCGATTTGGCTTAAGGGGTATATTTCTTAAAAAAAAAAAAAAAAAAAGGTAAATAAATACAATTCAGAATCACAGTTTAAAGGGAGGTATCCAGGGCAAGGGCTCCTTTCCCTGCCAAGCTAAAAAGAAAAAAGAATTCTTCTTTACCTCTGGGATCTCTTCCCCTTGAAGGCATGGGCAGAGCTCCTAGAACGGCACAAGGACAGCTCAGCCCCTGTTGAGCTGCAGTCTGCAGCTTCGGGGGCATCGTCGAAGTGACAGGCTTTTATTTCAGCCCTTGCGGTGGACCTCGCTCCGGGTTTCTTGGAGCGGTGCCGTGGCGAGAAGGGACTTTGGAGCCCGTTGAGGGTGGCCGGCGGTCCGGAGCAGGTGTGCTGAGTGTTCCCTTCAGTCGGAGAGCTCTTCCTCAGAGCGCGCCAAAAGCGCTGTGAGAAGACCGCGGCCATTTTGAACACACGGTTTCTCAGCGCTTCTGCTCAGCACGGTGTCATCGGCCTGCAGTGCACAGCAGTTTCCCCTTAACGGCATGAATGTTTAAACCGGAGAACACTTAGCTTTGGGGGTTCTTAGGGGTTCAGTTATTTATTTTCTTTATATTTCTTTGTTTCTTTTAGTTACTTTAGATTCCTTAAATTTCTTTTCTGTGGGCAACAGTCTCAGTGAAGTGGGTTTGAGGAGGTTTGATTTAAACAGTTTACAGGCCGGGTGCACTCAGAGTACCTTTGTTAGGGTGCACGTGTTAAAAAAAAAAGTACAGTAATCCATAACAGTCTGATGGACAACCAACTCATGTCAGCACGTCCACAGTGTATTGTTTGCGGCACCCATAGAGGCATGGTCGTGGATACCGGCATCTGTCGGGGTTGTGCTGCGGTCTCGGCCACTGTAGAACAGCAGATGGAGAGCTCCATGGTACCTGTTCCCCAGGAGTCAGCAGCGGGGGCGGAGGGAGAAGCGTGGCTGACGGTTCCCTCCACATCTGGTCCGGATGCTGTATCAGGGGACCCTAGTGCGTGTTCGGGGCTCGGCTCCGAGGCGGAAGCTAGAGGATTTTTGTCCTGACTTCGTCTTACTCATGCATCAGGCGTTCCGTCTCAGGCAGCAAGGTAGGTAGCCGGGACCCTTGCCTATCCCCTCCACTGTTTCGTGGTCAGGGTTGGCGGATCGCAAAAGTCTAGCGCTTAAACCTTCCAAGAGGCCTCGTCCACTAGATCCCTTGCCCTCCGAGTTGGGGTGGCAGGAAGGAGAGGAGGCAGAGCTAGACATGATGTAGATGCTGATGAGTTGGGGGAGGGGGAGATTCCTGAGCCTGAGGATCAGGTGAGGATCATATGAGTGTTTCGAAAGGAAGAGTTGACAGCCCTTATTACAGAGTCCCTGCAGACGCTCAAGCTGGCTACGGAACAGCCGGTAGAGGAAGAGAATGGGGCAGATCCCATTATTCAGGCGGTACGTCAAACACAGGTGGTGGTCCCTATCCACAAGGTGGTGGATCGAATGAGTCAGGATGAGTGGGATCATCCCGAAGCGGGGCTCAAAGGGATAAGGATTATGAACAGGCTATAAACCCTGGCGGATAGAGACAAGGAGAAGTTCCGCTGTCTGAAAATTAATGCAGTGGTCACAAAAAAGACCACAATTCCAGTGGAAGGTAGCACAGTCTTAAAGGATGCGCAAGATAGGAAGGTGGATGGTTTATTAAAACAATCCCTTGAAGCGGATGCGGTTTCCTTGCAGGCCTCCATCTGTGGGGCTTGGGTGGCAAGGGCCTGCCTCCGCTGGGTTCAACACTTAAGGCAGTCAACTTCCTTAGAGCAGGACGGCGTAAGAGAGCTGCAGCGGTTAGAATCAGGGTCCGCGTATTTGGCAGATGTACACTACGACCTGTTTAAAGCCTTATCAAATAGTATGGCTTCCTTGGTGGCTGCGCGGCGATCCCTTTGGCTAAGAAATTGGGCAGTCGATGGCTCCTCTAAGTCGCGGCTCGGTAAGCTCCTGTTCAAGGGGAAGCTGTTTGGAGAAGACCTTGATAAGCTGGTGAAGGATTTAGGGGAGTCCAAGGGCGGTAGGCTTCCGGAGGACAAGCCCAAGCAAGGAAAATCTTCAACGGCCTTTTGGGGCCAATTTAGAGACTTTCGAAGGTTTCGCTCTCCCCGTTTCGCGGGGTTCCAAAGAGGAAGGTTTGCTTCTTGGGCCCAAGGGTTCCGAGGGTTTCGTGGTGCGAGTAGGGGATTCGCAGTGGCAGCCGCAGGGTCTGCTCGAAAGCCGCAATGAATGGAGGCAGGCCCCGGCAGAAAGTCAACCAATCGGAGGTCGTCTTCGGGGTTTCCTTTCTGCCTGGACCCACATAACGTCCGATCACTGGGTGCTGGAGATCATCCGCGACCGTTATGCACTGGATCTAGCAAAGCCGGTGCTGGACTCTTTCGTAAGCTCACCCTGCAGAGGTCCGCAGAAGACCTTGGTGGTACGACAAACTTTGGACCGTCTCTTGGGGCTGGGGGCCGTCGTACCGGTGCCGGTAACGGAGTACAGCATGGGACGCTACTCTATTTATTTCGTGGTGCCAAAGAAGGACAGGTCTCTTCGTCCAATTCTGGATCTCAAAGGGGTAAATCGTTACCTTCGAGTGCCGCATTTTCGAATGGAAACGCTGTGGTCCGTCATTATGGCAGTTCGTCAGGGAGAGTATCTGACACATCTCGATCTCACGGAGGCATATCTCCATGTCCTGATTAGGGCTTCTCATTAAAAGTTTCTACAGTTCGCGCTTCCTTGGGGGCACTACCAGTTTCAAGAGTTGCCTTTTTGTCTGGCGACGGCTCCGTGCGTTTTCACCAAAATCATGGTAGTGGTGGCGACGGCTCTACGGAAGGAAGGGGTCTTGGTACATCCATACCTCGACGATTGGTTGATTCAAGCAAGATCCAAGGCTGAGAGCTTCTCCGGAGTCTAGGCTGGGTGATCAATCCGGTCAAGAGTCACTTAACTCCAACGCAGGTCCTCGAGTATTTGGGGGCACAGTTCGATACTCGGAAAGGCTCGGTGTTCCTGACTGAGAGGAGAGCCCAAGCACTTCAAAAGCTTGTGCGAACCTTCAGGAAGGTTTCAGCGCCCACAGCGTGGAATTATCTTCAGGTGCTAGGGACAATGGCGGCGACTTTGGAGGTAGTCCCTTGGGCCAGATTCTATATGAGGCCTTTGCAACGGGCCTTGCTTCGCCGCTGGTCCAACCAGTCTGACTCGTTGAGCAAATGTCTCCCTTGCCCTCTGCAGGTCAGGCAGACTCTCCGGATGCTGCCTGCGTCCCTGCGGGCGGGAATGCCGTTGGATCAGCTGGAGTGGATTCCGCTACTAACGGATGCAAGTCTTGCAGGCTGGGGGGCGCATTGCAGAGAAGACTTTGCGCAGGGCCTGTGGTTGGTGGAAGAGAGCGGCTGGTCGATCAACCATCTGGAGCTGAGAGCAGTGTTTCTGACCCTGCAAAGCTTCGAAGCCAAGGTGACAGGGCGAGCGGTGCGAGTACTGTCAGACAATGCCGCGACGGTGGCCTACATAAATCGACAGGGCGGTACCGGGAGTATGGCCATGGAAGAGGAGTCAGAAGGGCTGTTCTCCTGGATAGAGTCGCGGTTACAAGCAATATCGGCAGCACACATTGCAGGAAAAGACAGCGGGGCGGCGGATTTTCTCAGCAGAATCTGAGTAGATGCAGGGGAATGAGAATTGCATCCGGACTTGTTCATGCAATTAGTTCTCCGGTGGGGAGCTCCGGTCATGGGTTTGATGGCAACCTTCTAGTAGGCAAAAGCAAGTCATTTTTTTCAGCAGGAAGCGGGAGCCCATGTCGGAAGAGATCGACGCCTTGATACAGCCTTGGCCATCGACGGGTCTTCTCTGTTTTTCCTTCGTGGGCACTCATCAGTTACATGGTTCAGCGTATTGAAGCGCATCAGGGGCATGTACTGTTAATAGCGCCGGACTGGCCCAGGGGTCCGTGGTACGCCAACCTGGTGAGGTTGCTAGACGGGGCCCCATGGCAGCTTCCAGTGTCGCAGGAGCTACTGTTCCAGGGTCCTCTTCGGATGCCTCGGGTGGATTGATTCTCGCTTATGGCTTGGCCATTGAGAGGACGAGGCTGAAAAAAAAGGTTACTCCAGGTCGGTCGTGGCAACCTTGCTTCGGGTGTGGAAACGCTCAACGTCATTGGCTTGTGTGTGTCTGGCGGATTTTTGAAGACCGGTGCTCGAGGCATCAGGTCCGTGCTGCTACGGCGTTAGTGCCTGTGGTGTTGAGTTTTTTTGCAAGATGGGTTTGAGAAAGGCCTGGCCGCCAGTTCCTTGAAACTTCAGCTAGCGGCCTTAGCGTGTTTAGAAGTAAAGTCCAAGGCATGTCTCTAGGAGCTCACGTCGATGTGGTATGTTTTCTTAAAGCAGTTAACAGAATGCATCCGGTGCGTCGAATTTCGGTTCCGCCGTGGGACCTCAACGTGGTGTTGGGGATGCTGGTAAAGATGCCATTTGAGCCCTTAAGCCAAGTCTCAGTCAAGAATTTGACTCTAAAGACTGTACTTTTGGTAGCCATTTGTTCGGCGCGGCGCATTTCGGAGTTGCAAGCATTGTCTTGTAGAGAGCCTTTCCTGTGTTTTTCTAGAGAAAAGGTGGTTCTTCGGCCGGTACCTTCCTTTTTGCCGAAGGTGTCCTCTCCTTTTCATGTGAATCAAACGGTTTATTTGCCAGTTTTACAGTCGGAGGTCGGACGAGCTTTCGATCGGGGATTGCGTCGCTTGGACTTAAAGAGAGTGTTGCGTCGATATTTGACAGTCTGAGTCCTTTCGCAAATCGGATCGTCTGTTCGTGTTGTTTGGAGGCCCCAGGAAAGGGGAGGCAGCAGCGAAAGCGTCCATTTCCAGGTGGATTAAGGAAGCGATTGTCTCGGCCTATATGTTGCAGGGTCGCCCGGCGCCTGTCTGTCAGAGCTCGCTCTACTAGAGCGCAGGCGGCTTCCTGGGCAGAGCACAGCCTAGTTCCACCGGTAGAGATTTGTAGGGCGGCCGCCTGGTCGTCTCTGCGTACTTTCAGTAAACACTACCGCCTGGATGTGCTGTGGGCGAATGATGCCTGTTTCGGGTCGGCGGTGGTGCGTGACGGCTGGCAGGGTCCCTCCCGTTAGTACTGCTCTGTTACATCCCAGAGGTGGAGGACTAAACTGGAGGAACGATGAGGAAATTGAAATTACACTTACCTGGTAATTGTAAAGTTCCTTGAGTGATGACAGTTTAGTCCTCATTCCCGCCCAAAGATTAATTCGTTAGCGCAGCACGCTTTCTGGAGCGAAATTCAGACATACAGGTGAGTGTCACTGCAAGATGATTTGCTCTCGCGTTCATTCTTCCTCCTTTAACTTGTCTCTCCTCCCTCTAACTGTTTCCTGGCTCGGCAGGGAGGAGAGCATTAATAGGGGAAATCTCACCCTTTCCTTTTAAAGGGGAGATTAAAGGTTTGTTAAGTTGTGCGGTTATCCAATGTTCCCTCTAATTTTCTGTAGGCTGTGTGCGCATAAAATATCAGCTGTGCGGCTTTTGAAGGAAGGTTAAATTTTTGTGCGCCACATAACGACACTCTGAGTTATATACTTTAAAATTTTACTACACGCCAGAATACAGTATGTACACCACATTGATTGCACTAGAAAATATTGTAGAACTTGTGAAAATCGTAAATACACAACAACTTTTAAATTTTAAGACATCTGTGTTGTTTTCTATCAGAATCAGAACCATAATTTTTGTGCGCTCTGTTGTAAAGTATGTGCGCTCGCTCAGCGAGGTGTGTGCGCGCGCACACGCGCACAGCTTAGAGGGAACAGTGCGGTTATCCTTCATTATTCTTAAACTGTTAGCTACTTGTTTGTTGCTCTTTTGAGTCTGCTTTGTCAATAGTTCACTGGGGCTGATGGGGGATTCCAGCAGGCTACATCCAGTGATGTCAGGAGTTTGATTGGTCCAGTCTCCAAGCTGCAGGAGGAGGTGCACTACCCAGAGGTGGAGGACTAAACTGTCGTCACTCAAGGAACTACAATTACCAGGTAAGTGTAATTTCAATTTTGTTGTTCTGCTGTGGTTTCCTTGGGTCCAGTATGGTTTTATACTGGGTTCTGCAGGTTCATCTTCTATGGACAGCTTTTTGTTTATGCTTTCCTGTACATAGTTCTCTACTGTTGCTTATTTCTCGTTGTCTACAGTTGAGCCTGTCAGCAGTCGGTCCTCTCACTGCATTGTTTGGACATAAGGAGGCTGTTGGGAAGTATCTGAAATTACTAATTACTCTCATCATTGGGCTTTTAGTCCTCTTGTGATCTGAGAACAGAACAGGCAGTGACCATGTTTGTTTACCAGCTGATTTGAGGAGACTGGTGGTTCAATCTGTCTTTTGGATGGCAGAGAACTGCCGGAGGGGGTTTGCGCTTGCCCCACTAGGGAGCACAAGCATCTGGAGCTGTTTCTGCCTTAGCATTTCCTGAAGACATGTAGTGGATGGCTGCTTGTCTCTTCCCTGAGCACTTTGTGAAACACTATAGATTGCATGTAGGAGCTGGTGCGGCTGGTGCCTTCGGCAGATCAGTGTTGTTTGGAATGCAGAACAGTCTGCTTAAAATGAAAGGAAGATAGCACCTTTGGTAGAAAAGACAGCATACTCAACAAACAAACTATCAAGATGAATAAAAAAAAGCTCCCTTCAGGGTAAGGACTGCAGCTCTGGACACCAACCTAGCAGAATCTATAGCCACAAGGAAAACCACCATAAGTCCCTGAGCAAGGCCTTACGAGTGAGCTCAAGAGGAGGCCCTTTCAGAGCCTTTAGTACCAGGGAGAGGCTCCACATAGGATTAACTGCACCTACTGTCGGATGGATATGCAAAGTACAGCTTGAGAGCCTAAGGCAAAGGACAGCTGCCTATCATATAGGGTCCTTAAGCACAGCGCTGTCCTCCACTAGAAGTCCAAAACTCAGTTCACCCTGGAGCAGAGGGCATTGCAGAGAAAGGATGCCACAGAAATTCTGAGCTGCTACATAGGATCTGGGAGAGTAAAAAAGCCAGAAATGATGCCCAATCAAATGGGTCCGCTGTTGAGGCTTACACTGGAGAAGGCTCTGCAAGCAGCAAAGCTGCCATAGAATCTTGAAGGAGGAGAGGAAGGTCTTCCCAATGTAACTGGTAGATCACACCAAAAGGGAAGTTCTTCTCCTTTCTCAGACATTTTGGAGAAAGAATTTCCCTTCTGTATCCCAAGCAACTCCTGTAGGGGAGAAAAAGGGCAGGTGACACTATGCAACAGAGGCGCTTAACCCCCTGGCCCTTAGAGATAAAAGTGCATGAGGGCCTCAGATCCCCTCCTGAAGGGACAGCAACTCCCTTGGAGGAGACTGCCACATAGCTAGCAAGGACAGAGAATTGCCTGCGAGCTGTTTCACTAGCTGACCATTTGAAAGAAAAGGCCAGGGGGCCCTTCAGGAACCTGTAGGCTTACAGATATAACCACTCCACCATACTACACCCCCCCCCCCCCCCCCCAGCTGGGGCTATGACACCATAAAAAGGTTGTGCGGCCTGCTGGTATTTAAAAAAAAAAAAAAAAAAAAAAAAAAAAAAAAACAACAAAAAAACATCAAGCTTCAAAAATAAGCTCCAAGGCAAAAAATCTGCAGGCTGCATCAGGCTGTGATTATTTATTTTAACATTTCTTATATACTGCCTTTCATGATGTCAAGGCGGTTTACATTGAACAAACTGAAATTACATTGAACAAGGCATTATAACTTGGAGATAACTATTTTACAGGGAACATGGGCAATGGAGGGTTAAGTGGCTTGCCCAAGACCACAAGGACCTGTAGGACTGGAAACCCCAGTCCTTCCAGCCCAAGGTTGCTGTCCTCTATTGGGATTTGAACCCCCGACCTTCTGGCCTGAGGTAACTTGCCCCAACCACTAGGCCAGCATACCCACTAGGCCAAGATACCCACACAGCAACGCCCCAAAGGGGGGGGGGGAAAGAAAAATGGCAAAATCCCACTGGAAAAGCTGATAAGAACCACTATAAAAAACGGAACCCCAAAAGGGGACTCCCCAAGCCTGTCAGACTGGCCAGGGAAACCTGAGAATGGAGGCCCCGGCCAAATTAAAAACCTTATTACTCATAGACCATTATGGGAACATAAGATAAAAGGGATGGTCGGCCATCCCCACTGAAGTTTGACTCTGGTAAACCAACCTACTGCCTATTTATACCTGCTCGCGTTATTCCAAATGTACTTAGTTATCCTGCATGCTGAAATATATACAACCCACTTGATATGTTCTATGTAAACCAAAAGTTTGAATGTAAACTGCTTTGACTTAAGAAGGCAGTATATAAAACCTGTTAAATAAATAAAAATAAAGCCCAAAGTTCTGAAGTCTAGCTGCTGGAGAGGGTTTTAATTTAGAGCTGCTTTATTGCAAAACAGCAGAGCCACATATAGCCCCACTGAAATCAACAGGGAAAGAAAAGAAGATAGGAAAAAAACATATAAAGACAAAATTAGCAAACAGATATAGGGCAGCAAGAGGTAAGGCAGCGTGACCCAAACTTACCACCTCCCTCAGGGATACTCCTGTCCAGTTTTAGCCCCACCAGTCTAGAATCCATAAGAAACAGAGCTGGGCACAGGGCTGCTGTCGGCTCTAGGAGACAGGGGTGTACACGAGCAACATGGGGCCTACTGAACTCTTCTTTATTTTATAAAGCTTATAAACCGCCAATTGCTAAAGCATTCGTGGCGATGTACAAAACCTAAAATTAACACCATTATGATGCACCGAGTCCCTAATCCCCAATAAAACGAGATAAAACAAAACTCCCAGCCCCTAAACGTGCTATTTGATGTCCCAATCAATAAGGAAAGAAAAGTTTTTAAGGTCTTTCTAGACAGTAAATTTGTCACCTGAAGAAATGCCACTGGCAGAGAATTCCACCACATAGTAACTGCATCTGAAAAAAATCCGTGCTCGCCGTCACTGTAGATGTACCTCAGAGCAACTTGGCAGCACCAAACATTCCTCCACAAAACGCAAGGTCTGACTCGGTACATACCAATGTAACAGCTCCTTCAAGTACCAGGATCCAGCTCCCCGCAAAACTTTGAATGCCATGACCAATAATTTAAAACACACCGTTGTTTCATTGGAAACCAATGCAGCTGATGCAGAACTCCTGCCACCAGATCACACTACTGCAGACCCCACATCACATGAGCAGCTGAGTTCTGCACATTCCTCACATACAGTGCTTTATAGTAGTCCAGGCAGGCCATTACTAACGCCTGGACTACCCTATGCAACGCATCCTGACAAAAATAATGTTTCAATTGCCGAACACAGGTTAGCAAAAAGCAGCATGCACCACCTGTGACACCTGTTGCAGAAAACCTAGCTCACCGTCCAAGATGACCCCTAAGTCCTGAATCTCACTTTTCCAGGGTAGTTGAACACCCTCAAAAACAAAACCCTAATGCTGACTCTCATTAGTAAGGTTCCCACAAGACAGTACCTCAGATTTCTTAATATTCAGAACTAAACGGTGCGAATATAACCAAGCCGCAATATCTTTCAAAGAAGAATTCATTCGCTGGCACATAACCTCATCATCATCTATCTTAATGAAAAGCTGGATATCATCGGAATATAGAAAACCCATGGCCCATAAGCCCATGACTCCTACAAATAGCATCCAGCTGACTCAGATATTAAAGAATACTGGGGACAAAGGGAACCCCTGGGGGAACCAGCATCACCAGTGCCGAACCTCAGAATATTGCGATACCCAACGAACACAAAACCGCCGACCTGTCATAAATGAGACCAGCCATTGAAAGAAGGACCCAAACCACCTATCCTTAAGATCTTACAATGAATGGCCAAAACCTTCGGATCAATTACATCAAACGCGACGGACAGTTTAAATGTCCTCACTAATACCGTTCTCCCCTGTCCTGGTTTTACCCAGAAAACCTAACACTGCAACCAGTAAGGATTCTGTACCTGACCCAGCCTGCCCCCAGTCTAAACCCCTCTCCCAATCCAAAAAAAGCTGACAATTGCACCAAAACCGCTTTCACCACCTTCGCCAACCTCATCAGGGAGGAGATAGAACGCAATTTGGAACAGTGCAAATCAATACTCTTTTGTGGGATCGGGTTTAACATAGTTTCCTCCAATTCAGAGGGATAGCTGCCCTGGACAAGAGAAGCATTCATCAGGACCGCCATCCACTCTAACTTCGACTCAGGGGCCTGCCAGAGGAGCTATCCCAGTACTGGATCCCAATGCATCCAAGTGAGATGTTATCCCTATAGTATCCCCCTCAAATCACCCAGCGAAATCACGGTGAAAGATGACCATTTCACTCCCACTATCAACTCCACGACTTTCCCTGGTTTCCTCATCACCTGGACCCCCCTAGACCATTCATCTTCTCTTCAAAAATAGTCCGCCACCTTATCCACGTTCAATACCTGCCCATACCCACTCAACCTTTTATCTTGTCCTAAAAGCCGACGAACTACCTGAAAATCGCTCAAAGCTTATTTCCAGAAGCAGCAATCTGAGCAGAACATTGCTGCTGCTTAGTGTCCTGAAGGTGCCAACGGTAAGTATTAGCCATTACCTGCCACCTAAGTCCATCTTCCCTAGACCTAGTTTTCTACCACCGCCTTTCCAATCTCCTCACTGTGGATTTCAAGCTCTTCAGCTCTGCTAAGAATCATACGATTCCAAATCTGATCCTCCCTTATCCAGACATGCCTCACAGGGGCCACCTCTTTTAACGCGCCCCCCCCCCCACACTTCCAACTATGAACCTGCACTTCCACAGGTTCCTCCCTCCCTTCCCACATTCTGCTTACGGAGCACCAATGTCCATCACCTACCTTCATCTATCCTCCTCCGCCATTTACACAAAACCCAATATAAAATTTACTCCCCTCACCCCACCCAACACAAACCCAAAGGGGACTCTCCCTGGAAATTTGTCCCAGATTACCTTAGAAGCACAGGACAGGGCACTGTGTAGCAGCCAGCTTTTAATAAGTCTTTTACCCTCCCTCCTTCACACCCACCCACCCCTGGGATAATTGTAGCTTTATAGGTGCATAAACCTCTCAAAGGAAAGGAGGTGCCATATTCACTCTCAGGTGCAGCTGTTTGTCCTCATCAGGCATACATTAAGGACCTGAGATTAATTAAGCTTCAGGTGAACAAAGTACGTTAAACATATTAGGTGTAGTTTTATTAGTGTAAGTATCCCTATCCTTACTAGGTAAAGAACTTAAATACCAAACACAACCTTAAAACTAAGATGCAGACAGCAGTCTAGCAGCAAAATGGAGGTTTTCCAGTCTTTTGCATTGAGTGTCACATGTATGGTTTTCTCCCAGTTGGTGAGGGGTCTTACATGTGCACTAGGTGCAAGGAGCTCTTTGCTCTCAGGGAACGAGTCCGATCTCTGGAGGCTAGAGTAACAGACTTGGAGGACATAAGGAAGACAAGAGAGGTACATAGACAAGACCTACAGGAATATAGTACTGAAGTCCCACCTCCAGTCTGGCAGACGCCATGGAGGAGAGAGGTCACGTGACAGGAGAGCATCACCCTGGTGTGGCAGGACATGATCCTGTAACTAGGACCTGTCCTCCAGGTGATGTAAAACCCTCTCGCACCGAGGAAGGTTCTCCAGGGCAATGTGCCCAGGAGGGAAGGGTTAAGACAGCTGTTATAGTTGGTGATTCAACATTAGGCATGTAGATAGCTGGGTGGCTGGTGGACGTGAGGATCGCCTGGTAACATGCCTGCCTGATGCGAAAGTAGAAGACCTCATGCGCCACCTAGACAATGTCTTAGTGCCGGGGAGGAATCTTCTGTCTTGGTACATGTCGGTACCAGTGACATAGGAAAATATGGTAGGGAGGTTCTGGAGGCTAAATTTAGGCTTTTAGGTAGGAAGTTGAAATCCAGAACTTACAAAGTAGCATTCTTCGAAATGCTTCCTTTTCCAAGCGCAGGACCCAAAAGGCAGGCAGAGCTCCAGAGTCACAATGCGTGGATGAGACGATGGTGCAAGCATGAGGGTTTTGGATTTGTTAGGAACTGGGGAACATTCTGGGGAAAGGATGGGCTCTTCTGAAGGGATGGGCTTCACGTTAACCGGGATAGAACCAGTCTGCTGGCATTAACCTTTAAAAAGGAGAGAGAGCAGCTTTTAAGCTAGATAATAGGGGAGAGCCGACAGTCACCCAAGAGCGCATGGTTCGGAACAATGTATCCTTGAGGGATACTACCAAAAAAATGAAGTTAGGGCATATCAGCCGAGAGATTCCAATAAAGACAAAAGTAACCCAAATGTCCTTGAGTTTGGAGCACACAGAGCTTAAAGATTCCAAAATACCCCTGCCTACCGATAGCCAGTTTAATATGAATAAAATACAGTCTCTAAAATGCGTGTATGCAAATGCTAGAAGTCTAAAAAATAAGATGGGAGAGTTAGAATATATAGCACTAAATGAGAGGTTAGATATGATTGGTATCTCAGAGACATGGTAGAAGGAGGACAATCAGTGGGACACTGATACCTGGGTACAAACTATATTGTAATGATAGAACTGATCAAATTGGTGGAGGGGTTGCGCTCTATGTTAGAGAGGGCATTGAGTCACAAAGGATTAAAGTTTTGCAGGAAACGGAATTTGCTGTAGAATCTGTATGGATTGAAATTCCATCTAAAAAGGGGAAGGAAATGGCAGTGGGGGTGTACTATCGACCACCTGGCCAGAATGAACAAATGGATGATGACATGCTCAAAGAAATCAGGGAAGCTAACAAAAATTATAGCGCAGTAATAATAATGGTGATTTAAATTACCCTGGTATTGACTGGGTTAGTGTCATGGCAGGACATGCTAGGGAGATACAGTTTCTAGATGAAATAAATGCTTCTTAGAGCTGCTGGTTCATGAACTGATCAGAGGGGGAAGCCATTTTGGACCTAGTTCTTAGTGGAACACCAGATCCGGTGCAAGAGATAAGGGTGTTGGGGCACGTTTGATTTAATTAATGGAGGAGGGATGCTAAGGAAATCCACAGTACTACCTTCTAACTTTGGAAAGGAGACTGATAAAATGAGGAAAATAGTTAAGAAAAAAACTAAAAGGAGCAGTTGCAAAGGTTAAAGACTTACATCAAGCTTGGGTGTTTAAAAATACTATCTTGGAAGCCCAGACCAGCTGTATTCCATGCTTTAAAAAAAGAGGTAGGAAGTCCAAAAAACTGCCAGCATTGTTTAAAGGTGAGGTGAAAGAGGCTGTTGCCAAAAAAGCGTCGTTCAGGAAATGGAAAAAAGAGCCAAATGACAAAAACTGGAAACAGCACAAGCACTGGCAAGTTAGATGCAAGGCATTGATAAGGCAGGCAAAGAGAATTTGAGAAGAAGCTTGCTGTGGAAGCAGAAACGCGTAAAAAAAGACTTTCTCACAGATTTTTTCGCTATGAATGTATTTGAAAAAGTCAGTTGGACCATTAGATTATAGGAGGAGTAAAAGGGGCACTAAGAAGGAACAAGGCCATAGCGGAGATAATGAATTCTTTGCTTCGGTCTTTACTAAGGAAGATGTAGGGATGGTTACCCATGATTGAAGTGTTATTTAAAGGTGATACTGTGGAAGAATTGAGAGAAATATCAATACACCGGGAAGATGTATTACAACTATTTGATAAACTGAAGAGTAGCAAATCACCTGGACCGGATGGTATACATCTAAGGGTGTTGAAAGAATTGAAATATGAGATTGCAGACCTGCTATTAGTAATCTGTCAACTGTCTTTAAAATAATCTGAAGATTGGAGGATGGCCAATTTTTAAAAAGGGTCCCAGGGGTGATCTGGGAAACTACAGACCGGTGAGCCTGACGTCAGTACCGGGAAAAATGGTAGAAACCATCATAAAGAACAAAATTACTCAGCATGTAGATAGTCATGGCCCTAATGGGAGACAGCCATCATGGCTTTAGACAAGGAAGATCTTGTCTTACTAATCTACTTTTTTTTTTTTTTTAAGGTGTGAATAAACAGGTAGAGAAAGGTGAGTCGGTTGATATAGTGTATCTGGACTCTCAGGAAGCCTTTGACAGGGTCCCTCATCAGAGACTTTTGGCAAAACTAAAAAGTCATGCGATAGGAGGCAGTGTACTATTGTGGATCAGGAACTGGTTAAAAGATAGAAAGCAGAGGGTAGGGCTAAATGGCCAATTTTCCCAATGGAGAAAGGTGAATAGTGGAGTCCTTCAGGGATCTGTGCTGGGTCCCCTGCTTTATGAACATAAGATATGCCATACTGGGTCAGACCAAGTTCCATCAAGCCCAGTATCCTTTTCCAGCAGTGGCCATAAGTTCCTAGCAGTCTCCCCAAAAGACACAGGTTCCTCAATGCTTGTACTGGGTCAAGCAGTGATATCCTGTGTCCCTTTTAATAATGGTTTATGGACCTTTCCTCCAGGAACTTGTCCAAACCTTTTTTTAAACTCTGCTACACTAGCAGCTTTTACTACATCCTCCGGTAACAAATTCTAGAGTTTGATTATACGTTGCTTTTAAACATATTCATAAATGACCTGGAAATGGGAATGAGGAAATCAAATTTGCAGATTACACGAAACTATTTAAAGTTGTTAAAACTCATGAGGATTGTGGAAAATTGCAAGAGGATCTTGATAAATTGGAAGACTGGGCATTGAAATGTGCACAAGTGCAAAGTTACACACCTAGGAAAGAACAACCCAAACTAAGGTTACACGATGCAAGGTTCCACATTAGGAACCACCTCCAAGGAAAAAGATTTAGGCATCATCATGGACAACATGTTAAAACCCTCCGCCCAGTGTGCAGCGGTGGCCAAAAGAGCAAATAGAATGCTAGGTATCATAGGAATGGAATGGAATGGAAAATAAAACAAAGGATATTATAATGCTTCTGTATTGTTCCATGGTGCGACTGCACCTTGAATACTGTGTGCAGTTCTGGTCGCTGTATCTTAAATAGGATATGGCGTTATTAGAAAAGGTGCAGAGAAGAGCCATCAAAATGGTAAAGGGGATGGAAAGATACCCCTGTGAAGAGAGGCTAAAAAGGTTAGGGCTCTTAAACTTGGAAATGAGATGGCTGAGGGGAAGATATGATAGACGTCTGTAAATTAATGAATGGAGTGGAACGGGTAAACATAGATCAATTGTTTACATCATCAGAATTTAGAAAGACTAGAGGACATGCAATGAAGCTACAGGGTAAACTATTTAAGACTAATAAAATAAAATATTTTTTCACTCAACGTGTAATCAAACTCTGGAATTTGTTACCGGAGGATGTAGTAAAGGCTGTTAGTGTAGCTGGGTTTAAAAAAGGTTTGGACAAGTTCCTGGAGGAAAGGTCCATAAACCATTATTAAGAAGGGACCCAGGATATCAATGCTTGAACCAATACAAGCATTGTGGAACCTGTGTCCCTTGGGGAAACTGCTAGATACGTATGACCTAGATTGGCCACTGTTGGAAACAGAATACTGGGCTTGATGGACCTTGGTCTGACCCAGTATGGCATATCTTATGTTCTTATGTTTTTCAGAAAATTCTAATCCAAGGCACCTGTTCAGCTGTGGGGGCTGAAGTGTACAGGTAAAACACATGGGACCAGATTCTTGCTGGCAATCACAACCAAACCAAGAGTCAATGTGTTAAATTTTTACTGTTCAGACTTCATTTATTTTTTGGGATGGGGGGGGGGAGAGAGAATAGTTAGCTATATCAAAAACATAAACAGGATACCATAAATAATATAGGGGTATATACGGAGATAAAACAAGGGACAAGAACTGTGTTTCAGTTAGGAAGTCCAGCAGCCCTCTTTTAATAACACTTATTAAAAGAGGGCTGCTACACCGTACCCTGTCCTGTGCTGCTGAGGTAAGCTATATTCTGATTTGATTTAAATTATAGCTCTTTGCTGCTGCTAGGCTCTAACCTATTATGAAATTTAAACTACAAACTCTCTGCTGGATTCTAAATTTAACCAGAAAGCTCTCTTCTGTGTTTTAATTTGAAACTAAAAGTACTTTGCTGATGCTAGGCCCTGAGTGACTATGAAATTTAAACTACAAGCTCTCTGCTGGATTTTAAAGTTAACCAGAAAGCTTACAATAACTTGCTATGTTGATTTTTAGGTTAACATTGATGTACAGTGTTGTCAGTATGTTTTGTACCATGCCTTCTCCGTGGTCAAGCCGGAAGTAAGTCCTCACGTTTGGTGACGTCTCTGACAGAGCCCCACGCGGGAACGCTCCCCAGCTTCTATTGGAAGCTTTTGGGAGGCTGCACTGCACCGCGCCTGTGTCTCCGCCTTCCCACCTGCCGCCGGGGTGCCATCTTCTCCAATCTTCATTTTGCCACAGAGCCCCACTAACGTGAATTGGCCCTCTGGTAAATGCTGTTTTTCCCCTTTGAGGGCCTTCCTGGACAAGTATTGTGTTGGTGTATATGTTAGTGCCTACTGTCAGTCACACTGGTTCCTTCATTGGTTCCGATGCTTTTTGGTAAAGTTTCCTTTTTGATTGTTCTCCAGGACCATCTCTGGAACAGACGGTCACAACCGGGATGGAAGGATACCCCCCCTATGAAGAAAGGCTTAAAAGGTTAGGGCTCTTCAACTTGGAAAAGAGACGGCTGATATGATATAGTCTATAAGATATGATAGAGGAGCCTGAATTTTATTTGGGCGGTGCTATGCGCCGTGTCGACGCATAGCCCTCCCACCTTACCCGAATTTTCCATGGTGAGGTCATATGTGGGCCCGGCATCGAAAATCCAGATGTTGCCGCACAGCCAGGGAGCTGCAGGAGCTACCTGTGTAGCACCGATTTTCAGTGCTACACAGTTAGCCCCAGTGCCTTAAAGATAGGCGTGGGGAAACTTCACTTATCTTTAAGGCACAGAGTGCTAACCATATAGCATCGAAAATTGGTACTACATGGGTAGCGTTATAGCCTGCCTCCACTCCGCCCTAGAACACCCCCAACACACCTCATTGCTATGCGGATAGCATCTGGGCACATTAGGGACATATCTGGGATTTTAGAAGGGCACTACCCATTTAGGTGCCCTTTGAAAATTGTGGATAAGGCCTTTACATGGGTAACTATGGAAGTTACCAGTGTAAAGGCCTTCGGGCCTGAGGTCTATAAATTATTGAATGGAGTGGAACAGGTAAACGTAGATTGGTTGTTTACCGATCAAAAAGTAGGTAGACTAGCGGACACACAGTAAAGCTGCAATATAGCCCATTTAAGACTAATAAGAGAATATTTTTTTTCACTCCACGCGTAATCAATTTGTTACCAGAGAATGTAGTAAAAGCTGTTAGTCTAGCTGGGTTTAAAAAAGTTTTGGACATGCTCCTGGAGGAAAGGTCCATAAGCCATTATTAAAGAGGACCCAGGAAAATCCACTGCTTACCCTGGGACAAGTATTGTGGAACCTGTGTACCTTTTTGGCAACCTGACAGGTACTTGTGACCTGGATTGGCCCCTGTTGGAGATGGGATACTAGGCTTGATGGACCTTGGTCTGACCTACTATGGCATTTCTTGTTCTTATGGTGCTTCCAGTGCCTTGGTTCCAGTCACCAGCTCTCTTCCTGCAATTTTTGCTTGCAGATGACAGAGAGGCCTGAAGGGTTGAGAGAAACAGAATCTTCTCCAGGAACAAGCAGGAAGTCAGTCCTCACTTATGGGTGACATTGGCACCGAAGAAGCCCGCGCGGTGCAATTCTCCAGCTTTCAAAGAGCCTTTGGGATTGCTACCACGCAAGTGTGGTCCTCTTCCTGCCCAAGGGTGCCATCTTGCTCAGTCTCCGTTTTTCCGTGGAACCCTTCGGATGCATGTTCTCGTCCCTCGGAAAAAGTTAAATTTTCCTCGCCTTAACAGGCTCTTATTTCTTTTTTTCCGGTTGCACCAGTCCTCTACCCGTACTCCCCTTGCTCTCTTTTGGAGCTTAGGGGGATTCCTTTTCGAAGAATTTTTTTCTCCCGGGCTTTGTGCCCTTTTTTCTTCCCAACCGCTGGCCGCGTGGGTCTTCGACCTCGCAGGGGCCGTTTTTGCCCCTATGACCACCGGGTTTAAAAAATGCAATAGATACTCTAGGAACATCTAGGAACAACAGAGATGGCATCCATCTGTCCAAGAAAGGTCAACGCATCTTCGGTAGTAGACTGGCTAATCTACTGAAGAGGGCTTTAAACTAGATTCGTTGGGGATAGGTGAAGAAAGCCCCCAGGTAGGTGATACATTAAATACCTTTATGGAAATGGGTAACAGGGGTAACATATGGAAAGCAGTGTGTATAAATGCCCGTAGCATGGGAAATAAGATCCCTGATGTTGAAGCTTTGGTGGGAGCGGCTGACTTGGATTTAGTGGCAGTTACAGAAACATGGTTCACAGAAAACCATGACTGGGATGTAACTATACCTCGCTATACTTTATTCAGAAAGGACAGGGTAGGAAAAAGGGGAGGAGGAGTGGCAATATTTGTAAAAGCTTTGGAATTACAGAGCTTAAAAGGGGGAGAGGAGGCATTGTGGGTTAAACTAGAAAGAGGGAAAGAGAAATCTATTTGCATTGGTGTGATATACAGACCTCCCTCACGAGGAAGAGTTGGACAGAGAGTTAATTGAAGACATACGCAGCATTGCTAGGAAAGGGGAAGTGCTACTGATAGGAGATTTCAATATGCCAGATGTTGATTGGCACATTCCTGCTGCAGTATCATCTAGAAGTAAGGAGATCCTGGATTCTCTAGAGGGAGAACTATTCAGGCAATTGGTAACAGACCCCACATGTGAAGGGACCATACTGGACTTGGTGCTTACCAATGGTGAAAGTGTTTCTGATGTTATAGTGGGAGATCATTTTGCATCCAGTGATCACCAGATGGTGTGGTTCAGTATTAGGACTAGGGCTGTTAGAATCCATTCCAAGGTGAGGATCTTAGACTTTAGGAAGACTAACTTTGCGAAGATGGGCCAATACCTCAGGGAGTCGTTAGCGGGATGGGAACAGCTGGGGGATGTAGAAAAACAGTGGGCAAAACTGAAAGGGGATATTTTAAGGTCAACCAACCTTTTTGTTAAAATGGTAAATAAAGGCAAAAGGAAAAGGAGACCGCTATGGTTTTCTAAGGAAGTAGCTGAAAAAGTGAAGAAAAAGAGGGAGGCCTTCATGAAATACAAGAGATCACAGAGAGAGGAAGACAGGCATCTGTATTTGGAAAAACTTAGAGAAGCTAGCAAAGTAGTCAAGAAGGCAAAGATTCAAAAGGAGGAGGAAATAGCCAATGCAATAAAATGGGGGGATAAGACATTTTTCAGATATATTAGTGAGAAGAGGAAGGGCAAAAGTGGTATTGTCAGACTCAAGGGTGTAGGGGGGGAATATGTAGAAGCTGATAAGGATAAAGCGGAATTGCTTAACAAATATTTTTGTTCTCTGTTCACAGATGAAGAACCAGGAGCAGGACCTCAGAAAACACCCACAAATAGGAACAGAAGCGAGGGACATCTTGAACAATTTTCAGAAGACTGTGTTCGTGAGAAACTAGCTCAACTTAAAGTAGACAAAGCGATGGGACCGGATGGGATACACCCTAGAATACTGAGGGAACTTGGGGACTTTCTAGCAACTCCACTGACTGACCTTTTCAATGCCTCGTTGGAGTCGGGAGTGGTGCCAAAGGACTGGAGAGAGGCTCATGTGGTGCCTTTACACAAAAGCGGAAGTAAGGATGTGGTTGAAAACTACAGGCCAGTTAGTTTAACTTCGGTGGTGAGTAAATTATTTTAAACGCTGCTGAAAGAGAAAATAGTGAGGTTTCTGGAGTCCAGCGGATTACAGGATCCGAGGCAGCATGGATTCACCAGAGGCAGGTCTTGTCAGACAAATCTGATTGATTTCTTTGACTGGGTGACCAGGGAGTTGGACCGAGGGAGAGCTCTAGATGTGGTGTATTTAGATTTCAGTAAAGCCTTTGAAACTGTTCCTCACAGGCGACTTATAAACAAACTGAGCACCCTAGGGATGGACCCTAAAGTTACTGCTTGGGTTAGAAATTGGTTGGGTGGGAGGCGACAAAGAGTACAAGTAAATGGAGCTCACTCTGAGGAGAAGGATGTTACCAGTGGTGTGCCCCAGGGATCTGTCCTTGGTCCGATTCTTTTTAACATTTTTGTTAGTGATATAGCGGAAGGGCTGTCGGGTAAGGTTTGCCTCTTTGCAGATGATACCAAAATCTGCAATAGAGTGGACACCCAGGAAGGTGTAGATAACATGAGGAGGGATCTAGCTAAGCTTGAAGAATGGTCTAGAATTTGGCAGCTGGGATTTAATGTTAAAAAATGTAAGGTCATGCATTTGGGCTGCAGCAATCCAAGGGAGCAATACAGTATAGGAGGTGAAGTACTTTTGTCCACTAAAGAAGAGCGTGACCTAGGCGTGGTTGTGTCTGATGATCTTAAAGTAACTAAACAGGTAGAAAAGGCGATGGCAAAAGCTAGAAGGATGCTTGGGTGCATACGGAGAGGAATGGCTAGCAGAAAAAAGGAGGTGATAATGCCTCTGTATAAGTCTTTGGTGCAACCTCATTTGGAGCATAGTGTGCATTTCTGGAGACCGCACCTTCAAAAGGATGTGAACAGGATGGAGTCGGTGCAGAGGGTGGCTACTAAAATTATTAGTGGGCTTCATTATAAAGCATATGAGGACAGACTTAAGGATCTTAATATGTACACCTTAGAGGAAAGGCGGGATAGAGGTAATATGATTGAGATGTTTAAATACCTCCGTGGCATAAATGTTCAGGGAGAGCCTCTTTCAATTGAAAGCAAGTTCTGCTACGAGGGGATATGGGATGAGGGTGAAGGGAGATAGATTCAGGAGTGATATGCGGAAATATTTCTTTACGGAAAGAGTAGTGGATCCATGGAATAGTCTCCCAGTGGAGGTGGTAGAGATGAGGACAGTAACTGAATTCAAAAAAGCATGGGACCAACACAGAGGATCTCTAAAGGTAAAAAGTGGACTGTTGTAGTTGTTGATATGGAAGGACAGAGTAGATAGGCCATGTGGTCTTTTTCTGTCATCATGTTTCTATATTTCTATGTAACATGTCACTTACAGACACTCATGACTGTTGTTTAAGGTGTCTGGGAGCTGACCATGACCCAGAGCTCTGTTCGCTCTGCAAGAAAATGTCCTCTAAGTCCCTGCTCAGCCGTAAGCAGAAGTTCGAAGACATTTTACGAAAGGCTGCTTCGGAGTCTCCGGTGGCACCCTCGGTCATCTCCCTTCTGGTGGGTTCTCTCCCTGCGGCACCGCATTCCAGACAACACTCTGACCATGGGTCCCCCGAGGAGGAACGGTGGAAAAAGGCGGCCTCAAAGTCACTGTCTGGGGCCCCCGACAAGCACGAGCGCCCCTGCGCCCCGCTGCTTAGCCCCCTTTGGTGTTTCCGAGAGTTGGACAAGGAGCGGCCCTGCAAGGTACCTCGCAGAGAAACGGAGGCCTCTGGCGAAGGCATCCAGTCACCTGAGGGCCGTCCCAGTGATGACCCCCTCTCCTCCTCAACGCCAGACCCGATGACCCCGGTGTCGGCGTCCCAGGGCCCCATGCCCACATGGGAATCCCGTATGCTGGCGCTGGAACGCAGCGTTTGTGTTCATTGCTTCCCAGCAGGCGCTCACAGCCAGCTTCACTGACCTGCGCCCAGAGACTGCGGGTCCCTTGCGTGGGACACCCAAATCCGTCCAGGAAACCCCCGAGAGCCACGGGCCTCATGAAGGTCCTTGACGTCGGTCTCGCTCGCTCTCCTGTTCTTCGGGGGTGAGATCATCCAGGGCCTCCGGCTCCAGGCCGCCGGCCATCAGACAGGGTGATCCGCCCGGCTCGGATCCCTCGACCGATTTCTCAGATTGGGAATCCAATGAGGACACATTCCCAGAGACCTGCACCCACCGGGATCTTCCTTTAGACCGCCTGGTTTCCAGTGTCATTCACTGCCCGAGGACACTTCCTTTTTGGTGTTTATTCAGTACATGGCTCAGGCCCTCAACCTGGTCACCCAGGCCGAGGAAGACCCTCGTGCTGAAGAACTCTATATTCTTCAGTACGAGGCCCTGCCCAGGGAATCCCTCACCGTCCCTGTGCCGCCGATCCTCTCCCAGCTGTTGCTCTGCATGTGGGAGGTCCCGGCCTCAGTTCCCATTGTGAGCAAGCGCCTTGACACAATGTATAAGGTGCAGCGAGGGCCAGACTTCCATACACTTCGATGGTGGTGGAATCGGCCATGAGGAAGCAGAAGAGCCCGACGTCCCATTCATCGGTCCCGCTGGGCCGAGAATCGAGAGCCCTTGATGCCCTGGGCCGCAAGGCCTATCAAGGTTCCATGCTCTCTTTATGCATCCAGGCATACCAACTATATATCGGCATGTTCCTCCGCGACTTGGCAAGAGAACGTGGAGGTTTCTCCGTGGGCCTCGAGGACGAGCCCCTCCACAGGTTCTACACCCTGTTGAAATCAGTGGCCGATTGCTCTTATATCTCTCGAGCCTCCTGTGATGGCTTTGAAACATCAGCCCGGGTGGCGGCTGCAGGCATCGGAGCCTGCCGCCAGGCTTGGCTCCAATCTTCAGATATGGAGAAACTCCTGGACATGCCCTGTCTCGGCGAAGAACTTTTTGGTAAGCCGATGGAGGAGAAGACGGTGGAGATCGAGACAGAGTATGTCACGAGGACCCGTCTCTCTCCTGCAAGACCTCTACCCTGCCTTGGAAGAAGCAGCCCGCCAAGAAGCCCCCCTTCCCCAGGAAAGGTCTCCAGTATCATGGCTACCTGCCGTACCTGGCTACTCCCACGCTGACCACTCCTGCGCAGGGAAAGCCCGGCCAAAGTTACCCTCAGGGGTTTTGATGCTAGCAGCATAGCCCCTCACCCTCCAGCGATACGGAAGCCCGTGGGGGGACTCCTGTCCTACTTTGCCCCGTCGTGGACATGGATCACCTGAGACACCTGGGTCCTCCAGGTCATCCAGGAGGGCTATTGCCTCCACTTCGACAGGATTCCATCACCTTTCTCCCCGGCGGAGCCTCCTCAACTCCTTGTGCTGCAGGTTTTGCTGCAGCGGGAATTGCACTCCCTCCTTGCCCAATGGGCAGACGATAGGGTCCCTCCCCACCTTTGAGGTCGGGGCTTTTATTCCTGGTACTTCCTCGTCCCCAGAAAGACGGGGGGTCTGCGGCCCATCCTCGACCTCCCCGACTAAACAAGTTCCTAGTGCGGGAGAAATTCAAAATGTTATCTCTTGGTGTTGCTGCTGCCCTTCCTCTAGCAGGACGACTGGCTATGCTCCTTGGATCTATGTTCAAATTTGTTTATTGAAAGTACAACAGCCATAACAAAACAACCGTGAACAAAACCGAAATGTATGGTACAGGCAGTCCACCAAAGCAAACAAACCACAATTTTAACCCGAGAGCCTACCCCCGCAAATACATTTCAACAGCATAAGTAAAACAGAGGAGAAGTAAGTAGTGCAGTACAGAAACCAGAAGTCAAAAAAACACACGCACATGCCCCCCCCCCATAAACCCCCAGAGACACCCAAAAACATTTGCCATATCATTGCCTGCATCCAGCCCCTCTGTGGGAATAAGGAGTCGAAATCAGGGGTATCCACCCTCCCCCTCCCGCCTCCAACTCCAACACTGGAACTAATGCCCCCCCCCTTAACATTTTCCCCCTCCATTCGACCTGCCCCCCTCCCCCCCTCCCTTCCCCCCTCCATCCCCCCTCCATCCCCTGCCGATGAGGGACAGGCTCGAGGTGGGTTCTTCTCCCGAGCCTGCCCGCCTCCCCCACGAGAAACTACCGCATACCTCCCCTCCCACCTCCCCTCCCCCTCTTCCCTTCCCCCCCGGCCTCTCCTAAAGTCCCCCTCCCCCGTCCTGTTCTCTGATCTTCCCTACCCCCCCCCCCCCCCCGGGAGTGACTGGAATCCCCCCTCACATAAAACACATGCTCCTTGGATCTAAAGGACGCTTACGCCCATATCTTGATCCACCCCCAACAAAGACAGTACCTGAGTTTCAGGGTGCAGGGAAAGCACTTCCACTACAGAGTGCTCCCTTTAGTCTTGCATCCGCCCCTCGGGTCTTCACGAAGTGCCTCATCGTGGCTGCCGCTCACCTTCGGCGTCAGGGCGTACCGGTGTTCCCTTACCTCGACAACTGGCTCGTTATGGGCTCCTCAGTCGAAGAGGCCCGGCAGGCGATGTCGCACACTGTCCTCCACTTGGAGAGCTTGGGGTTCTTGGACAACTACCCAAAGTCTCACCTCGAGCCGGCACAGGCTCTCGAGTTCATCGGGGTGCACCTCATTACTTGGCAGGCCATGGCCTTCTTGCTGGTGGATCGCTCCACCTGCCTCCGGGCTCTGGCTGCTCACGTCCAAAGCGCCCGGCAGGTCACCGCTCGGTCCATGCTACATCTTTTGGGCCACATGGCCTCGACCTTGCATGTGGTTCCTCACTCCCGCCTGCACCTGTGGACGGCCCAGTGGGTCTCAGCTCTCAATGGAGCCAATCCCTTGGGCACCTCAGAGACTTCGTCAGGGTTTTTCCTGATCTTCATTTGTCCCTAAACTAGTGGCAGAACCCCTGCAACCTCCTGAGAGGATCGCTCTTCCAGGCCCCACAGCACGATGTGGTTCTGACCACAGATACCTCCCTGCTAGGGTGGGGGACCCATTGCGGCTCTCTCTGCACGTAGGGGCAGTGGTCGCCTGTGGAGGCTAAACAGCAGATAAACCTGCTCGAGCTCCGGGCCATCCAGTGGGCCTTGAAGGCCTTCGAGGATGTCCTCAGCGGGACGTCAGTCCTGGTGCAGACTGACAACCGAGTAGCGATGTTTTACATCAACAAGGAGGGGGCACGGGGTCGCGCTCCCTCTGCAGGGAAGCAGTCCTCATCTGCTCTTTTGCCGCCCGGCAGAGGATGTCCGTCAAGGTGACGTACCTCCTGGGTCAGGAGAATGGCCTGGCGGACAGGCTCAGCAGAATTCTTTGCCCTCACGAGTGGCGCCTGGATCCCAGAATGGCAGGCTGACTGTTTATGCTTTGGGGAACTCGGGCGATGGACCTCTTCGCCAGCCCCCAGAACACATTTTTCCTGGACTGGTCATCCAGCCTCCTATATGCATTCCCTCCTTTCCCCCTCATTGCGAGGACTCTGTTCAGAGCTCAACGGGACAGGGCATCGCTGATCTTCGTGGCCCCTTCGTGGTCTCGGCAGCCTTGGTTCCCACTCTTGCTCCGACTGTTGGAGGAGCGTCCGATTCCCCTGGGCTCTGCCAGGGACTTGCTGACGCAGGTTGTGTGTTGCACCCGAACCTACCCTCCCTATCCCTCATGGCCTGGCGGCTGAACGGGTCTCTCTAGCCTCTCTGGCCCTTCCTCCTTGCCTCGAGGAAGGACTCCACTAGGCGAGTTTGCTCCTTTAAGTGGAAGCACTTCTCCATCTGGCTTGGAGCACCAGATCGACCCATTCTCATGTCCAGTTCGGTGGGTTCTACAGTACCTTCTCCACCTCTTGAGGGAAGGGCTGAAGTCTAACTCTGTTAGAGTTCATTTGAGCGCCATATTGGCTAATTATCTCCCCATCGGGGGAAAACCTCTCTCGGGGCAGCCACTAGTCTCCCGCTTCTTGCGGGGCCTTCTGTTATCCAAGTCGCCCATCTGTCCCCCTCTGACGGAATGGGACTTGAACGTGGTGCTCTTGCAGCTCACTCGTCCACCCTTCGAGCCGATGGCGACGTGTTCACTCCGGCACTTGTCCTGGAAGGTGGCCTTCCTGGTGGCGCTGACCTTGGCTCGCCGAGTCAGTGAGCTTCAGGCGCTCATGGCTGGCTCCCCTTACACCAGGTTTCATCGGAACAGGGTGGTCCTCCGGACCCATCCTAAATTCTTGCCTAAGATTGTGTTGTCTCTTCATCTCAATCAGGAGATAGTACTCCCGACCTTCTCTCCAAGGCCCCACGCCGATCAGGCGTTGGCGGCTCTCCACACCCTCGACTGCAAGCGGGCCCTCGCCTTTTACTTGCAGCATACCCAGACTCATCGCAAGTCTGACAGACTTTTCGTGACCTAGGATCCTAATAGGCAGGGGCAAGCAGTCACCAAGTGCACCCTCTCTATTTGGGTGGTGGACTGCATTGCATTTGCCCATGCGAAGGCAGGCATCCCTCTGGATCGTCAAGTCACTGCACATGGGGTCCGAGCCAAAGCGGCCTCGGTGGCCTTGCTGCGCTCCATACCCATGATGGACATCTGCCGGGGCAGCAACCTGGTCTTCTACGAGTACCTTCTCCATCCACTACTGCCTGGAGAGGGAGTCCCGGCCTTCGGCCAGGCTGTACTCTAATCTGTTCGGGGTATAAGCAACTTCTGCCCTCTGACCCTTCTTCACGGCTACCGAGGGCTTCGCCTGAGGACCCGAGAACTCGGGCTCCTTCGGGCTTCAGCTTCTGCTTACAGCCTTGCGGATGCGTTTTTTTTTCTTTTGTTTACAGGTTCGGTAGCCTGTAGCTAGGTAGGCCCCATAAGTGAGGACTGACTTTCTGCTTGTTCCTGGAGAAAGCGTAGTTACTCACCTGTAACAGGTGTTCTCCAGGGACAGCAGGAATCGGTCCTCACTACCCTTCCGCCTCCCCTGATGAGGTACTGAATTTTTATCCTTCCCTTGCCATCTGCTTGGTAGGGCTCGAGCTAAGGGACCTGACTGAACAAGATGTCACCCTTGGGCGGGAAGAGGACCGCGCATGTGTGGTAGCAATCCCAAAGGCTTTCTTTGAAAGTTGGAGAATTGCTCTGTGCGGGCTCCGTTGGTGCCGATGTCACCCATAAGTGAGGACTGATTCCTGCTGTCCCCGGAGAACACCTGTTACAGGTGAGTAACTACGCTTTTCTTTGGCTAGAGATCTTCTAGTTCGTCTCAGTTGACATCGAAGGGGATCCGTCTGAGCACTGGAGGAAGGTCTGGGTGCATTGGCATCGGAGACCTTTCAAGCGGGACATCGGGAGTGATCGGTGTGACTGACCTGTCAGAGTATCCTGGAAGGAAGACCCCTCAACCTCCAAGATTTTGGAGAAGCGCTAACTAGCTCCCGATAACCAAACCTGCCAATACTCCTGAACGGATGCTGGAGACGTTGGTCAAAGCTGCTCAGGCTCAATGTCCTCCTGAATCAGCAATCATGGAGGAACGCCTCCTTCATGTCCAACCAAAACAGCACTGGACACTCGCAGGAAATACTAAAACCACCAGGTTAGAGTGAAGTGTGATTAAAAAAAACTTCATTGCTTCACTCCAAGGGGCAACTAGGGGCTACCCGACACGGCCGTATTTTAGCACCGCCTTTATAAGGGGATTGGCCTATATAGAAATTCATATAGAAACATATACAGTTAATACAATAAAACACTTATAACAATAAATATGTATAAAATCATATAAATATAAAAAAATAATAAACAAGAGAAACGTCATCCCAAAATGCAGAGAATTAAACAAACAATGGTGTAATAGTGAACATAAAAATACATTTTTCAGATTTAAAAGTGGTGATACCATTGTAAACTAATTATGCAGAACCTTGTGGACTAAACGGAAGGAACATGTGGTCTATGTCTTACCAAATAAGGCACCTTATACTTGTGCCTGATTTAAACAAAACTATTTCCCAACTGCACTAGACAAAATATCTTATTCTATTATGACAAACGGGGCGGGGGGAGGGGTAGTTTTTATCAATCATTTAATTTGGGGAGACTTACAAAAACGTTAGGAATTTGGCATGATACCAAAAGCAGGAACAAAAGGGAGTATCAGCATCAAAAAACTACAAAGACGATTGAACATAATGAATGTCAAACCGGCGACTAAAAGAGGGAGGTAAACCTTGTATGATCTCTTCTAATCATAACATTTTTTTATGAAAAATATTTTTTCCATTAAAAAAAAAAAACAGGAGGAGGAAGGGGGGAGAGGAAGGCGAGAGGGAGGAGAAGTACATATAGCCATTCGATTGTCTCTCTCATATCCTTTGAAAAGGAGACAAAAAAGGAAAGAAACCGCATGAAAAACTTAAGACACTAGGTTGCTTATGCATTAAAACGCAGCCAGCCAATCTCTGAACACTTACTGTAACATACAAAACATATATAGAGAGCATTTTTTTTTTAAAAAAGGGGGACACCATGGTACCGATTTTCAGTGCACACCTTTTCACATTGATGTTCTTTGGGGATTGATTGTGTCCAGTCCATATAATGTAAAGGGAAGGAGGAAGAGGAGAAGAGGGGGAGGGCAGGGACAGGGAAATAATGTGCCAGGCACTATAAACAAAAACCTTTACATGCCTATATGAAAGAAAAATACCTTTTAAAATGGAAATTAAAATATAATTATATAAAATCGTATTTCCTTATCTTTATTGGAAAACCATAGAGGCCATTTTCAACAATTGACTTTTTTCAGAAAAGACCTTGTGTAATAAAATATTTCAAAGGCGGCTATCTGTTCTTATATATCCAAATTAAGCTGGTAGTAGACAGGGGGATGGGAAAAGGAAAGTGTCCTCACTTTTCCTTCAAACCGGAAGCAGATACCCAAAACAGGAGGTACTGTTACAGATAATGTAAATGAAACTAGTATTGTTTATCAAAAAACAAAACAGAACAGGGGAACTTATATAGCCATTCAGATATATCTTTAATGTATTTTAAAAGAAGCATGGCTCCCTTAAGATGTTGAGGTTCCTTACCGACACTGTTCCCTCTAAGCTGTGCGCATGTGCGCACGCGCGCACGCACACACCTTGCCAAGCGAGCGCACATGCTTTACAACAGAGCGCACAAAAATTACGGCTCTGATTCTGATAGAAAACAACACAGACGTCTTAAAATTTAAAAGTTATGATTGTAATTGCTAGAAATTTCCCGCTTCATTTAGTAATAGTCTATTTTCATTTAATTTGATTAAAATCAGTGTGGTGTACATACTGTATTCTGACGTGTAGTCAAATTTTAAAGTATATAACTCCGAGTGTCGTTATGTGGCGCACAAAAATTTAACCTTCCTTCAAAAGCTGCACACAGCTGATATTTTATGCGCACACAGTCTACAGAAAATTAGAGGGAACATTGCTTACCGACTAGACTTGTGTAGTAGTATATTGAAACGCCCCGCAGCCGCAGTCAGTTTTCGACCCTCATTTTGGTGCAAACCAGTTGCCAGGTAAAATGTAAACAATTTGTAGATTGTATTTATAGGAAGAGACAGGAGGTGCCAAAGTGCAGTTCACATTAATGTGCTTCAGGGATTGATTATATCCAATACATGTATTGCATCAAGTGGGAGGAGGAGGGGAAGGGGAAGGACAGGGGAAGAAGAGGGGGAAGATTCACTACTCAGAACTGCATTATTATCTTGTCTTATGGGAAAACCACCAGTATGCTGTGCCATCTGAAATACATCGTGGTATACCATAAATAGGCCCGTAACAGCAACCTGTCTTTTACTTTCACTTTTGCGAACCTAACCATGAGGTGTCTTTGTTCTCTAAAATATTCTCATTGGAGGACTTTTACCATCAGGGGGAGCTGTTATAATGGAATGCTTTAGGAAGGCCGATCTGCTTTTATTTATTTATTTATTATTTATTTATTTGCATTCTCTTATATTCTGCGCTATTCTGCATCAGTGCGGTTTACATTGAACAAACTGAAATTACATTGAACAGGGCATTATAACTTGGAGATAACCCTCCATAGCCCATGTTCCCTGTAAAATAGTTAAGTGGCTTGCCCAAGACCACAAGGAGCACCTGTGGGACTAGAAACCCCAGTCCTTCCGGCCCAAGGTTGCTGTCCTCTAGTGGGATTTGAACCCCCGAACTTGACTATGGGGGGCAGGGGTGGGGGCGGTGCTGGAAACTTGTGAGGAGGAAAATGGGGAGGGGAAGAGGAAGGGGGAAAAGGGGAGGAGGGAAGGGGGGAGGAAACAGAAGGAGAAACCTTGCAATTGAGTGTAAAATTAAAAAACGAATAAATAAACAAAAAAGGATTGCCAACCATCTGGGAGTAAAGATTATACACCCCATATATAGGACCATTGACTATGTGGGGGAAGGAAAAAGGGAAAGGAGGGAGGGGATAGAAAAGAGAGAGGGAGAGGCGACAGAGAAAAAAAAAAGGGGAAGAAGGGTGGAGGGGAAGGGAAACCATGGGTGGGGTGGGGAGGACGGGAAGGGAAGGGAAACAAGGGGAAGGGAGGGGGCAAATGAAGGGGGGGCAAGGGGGAAGAAGAAGAGTGAAGGGGAGGAAACAGAGGGGAAGAGGGAAGGGGTGGGGGGGAGAGTAAAAGAAAAGTGGAGAAACCACCAGCTTCACTGATAAAAGTAATAAATAACCAAAATGACTAAAAATGGAATTAAAAGAACTGGCATATACAGTCAAACCTCGGTTTTCATGATTAATCCGTTCAAAAAAGTCTGACTAAAACCGAAACGGACTAAAACCGAAGCAAGATTTCCCATAAGAAATAATGTAAATTCAATTAATCCGTTCCAGACACCCAAAAATATTGACAAAAAATACATTTTATAGAGAGTCAATCCCACTTCTGGCCACAAGATGGTGCTCCAGATTTATTTTTGGCAGACAAATTGTTTAAACTGCTGAGAAGGGAGAACGATTAACAGCACAGTCAAGATGCAAATCTTCAGCAAAAAAACATCCAGAAATTTTAAAAGAAAACAGAAAAAAAAAGAAGGATCCACAAAAAAAAAAGGCACCAGCCACAGCCACCGGAAACACCACTCTCCCGCTCAGCACAGCAAACACACAGATAACCTAGGACACTAATCTGATCGCTGACTCCGTCTCAACAGCGTACCCCGCAAGAGAAAGAACTGCCTGCCACATTCATTCAACATCTCCTGCTTACCCATTCAATATCTCCTGCTACCCTGCTACCTCCGATCCTGAGGGGGCGCTCCAGAGAACAGGCAGGCGGTGGAGAGATCGGGGCCTTCCTCTCTGCAATCCTTGCATCTCTGGCTCGAGGATGTTGCTCCATTTCAACACGTGATCGGTGAGTCGGGGGGGGGGGGGTGGGGGGTGGTAGTGCTGCCGGGACTGGGCAGGCAAGCGTGTACTGTATTGCAGTACGAAAACCGAGGCGATGGACGAAAACCGAGACAAGATCGCCGTCTGAAAACACGTCGAAAACCGAAACCGACGAAAACCGGGGCAACCGAAAACCGAGGTTTGACTGTATAGAGATGACATAGTGAATGAATAAATAATTAAAAAAAAATAAGTCAACTAATAATAACCTAAGAGAGTATGTCATTTAACATAAGAGTATGTATGCTGATTCTTTTAATTCTATTTTTAGTCATTTTGGTTAGTTATTATTTTTATCAGTGAAGCCTGTGGTTTCTCCTCCGGGAACAAGCAGGAAGTCAGTCCTCACATATGGGTGACGTTGACACTGATGGAGCCTGCGCGGAGCAAATCTCCAGCTTTCAAAGAAAGCCTTTGGGAATTGCTACCATGCATGCGTGGTCCCCTTCCCGTCCAAGGGTGCCATCTTGCTCAGTCTCCTTTTGTCCATGGAGCCCACCAGACGACGTCCGTTTCTGTCCTGGAAAAAGTTGATTTTTTTTAGCTTATTTTGGCTTGTCTCCGGTCTTGCACCAGTACCCTTTCCCACCCCAACCTCGGTATTGGGTCAATTCCTTTTTGTGCTTAAGTTTTCTTTTTTCTTTGGGTGTCTTTGCACCCTTTTATCTTCACTGGCAGCCCGAAGGGTTTTCAACTTTGCTGGGGTTCTTTTTCCCCCCATGGCTACCAGTGGGTTTAAAAAGTGAGATCGGTGCGGGAGGATCATGTCCCTCTCTCTGGTGCCTTGGCCCGGACCACAACCCGGTGGTGTGTAGTCTGTGCAAAAAGATGTCTTCGAAGGCCTTGAGGAGCCGCCAGCAGCAGCATGATAAAAACTTTTCCTGATACCCCCATACCTCCGAGCCAGGACCTCGTCTGAGGCCTCCATGCCTCGGGAGGAGCACTCCGAACCCGAGCGTCATCTGGAGTACTCAGAGAGGGGTTCAGGGAACCGAAAAGAAGGAAGAAACACTCGAAGGCGGCGTCTCTGGATAGCTCCGATCGTCTGGACTCCTCCCGGGGCCGGTCGTGGAGCCCCGAGAGTCTGCCCGAGACATCGGAGAGGGACCGTCCAGCCAGAGTTCCTTGGAAGAACCCAGCTGCGGATCAGCCTAGGCAAGTACACACTGTCTTAGTCGAGGACTCCCCTCCGGGGAAACGGCTTCGGGCCTGAGTGCATTGGTGCCCGAGCCACAGGCTGCGGAGCCTCCAGGACTGGGGTCCAGGATGGCAGCCTTGGAGCGCAGTGTAACTGTCTTCCTGGAACAGCAGTGGGCTCTGATGTCCAGCACATCTAGTTCCTCCGCCCTGACCACCAGGTGTTAGATGTTGAAGATGTCACCAGAGGCCGAGCCGATCCTCGAGGCCATGCGGGCCTGGGTGGATCCTCGGCAGAGGTCGTGCTCGACCTCCTGCTCGTCAGGGCCGAGGTTGTCACTGGTGAGTCTGCCGGCGTCTGGACGGAGGGCGCTGGGCCCCTCGAGACCTGATGAGATCCACGAGTCTTCCTCTGAGGCCTCCACCTGGGAGACCGAAGACAAGGAGTCCCCGGACACCCGTCGTCATCGTGATGTCCCGTCCGATTCCCCGATGTCTGAACCTCGGAGAAAGGCCCCACCGGAGGATATGGTTGTTTTGGACTTCGTCCGGGATATGTCCAAGGCCTTGGTTTCCCAATGGAGTGTGAGGAAGATCCTCGAGCCGACGAGCTACAGATCCTCCAGTATGAGGCTCCCCCTCGGGAGACCCTCACGGTGCCCATTCCTCCTATCCTGGAACAACTTATGCTCTGCAAGTGGGAGATGCCGGTGTAGACACCGGTGATCAGAAAACGGCTCGACTCAATGTACTGAGTCCTTCAGAGCCCCGGGGTTCCAGAGGTCACAACTGCCACACATATCCATGATTGTGGAGTTGGCCATGCGTCAACTGAAGAGTCAGAAGACTCACTCCTTGGTGCCCCCCGGCAGGGAGGCCCGCACCTTGTATATTCTCTCAGCAGGAAGTGTTACCAGGGCGCAATGCTGAATTGTCGGATCCAGGCCTACCAGCTGTACATGGGCATGTACCTGAGAGACCTGGTGAAGGAACTCACTGGGTTCTTGACTGATCTCTCCGAGGAGCAGTGCTTCAGGGGCCTGTCCAAAGCTGTCCGTGAATGCACCAAGTTTGTCTTGGGCGCCCTACGACGGGTTCAAGTCAGCGGCCGGGTAGCCACGGCGGGCATCGGTGCACGCCGCCAGGCTTGGCTACAATCGTCCTACCTCAAGCAATGGGTACAGGAGAAGTTGGTCAATGTCCCATGTCAGGGGGAAAACCTCTTTAGCAAACCCATGACCGGCAAGGCCACCGAGCTGGAGACAGAGTTCATGATGACTAGGCTCTCTAAGAAGACCACTGCCCCTTCCCGAAAGAAGGGCTCGGGTAAAAAGCACTTTTACTCAAGGAAATCCACCGCTTACCGAAACTACCCCCCTTACCAGGCCTCCCCAGCAAGGGCAACAGGCCATGGGACAGGGGCATGGCCTGCGTAAGCAGAAAGCTCACAAGCTCCGACTCAGGCCCAGCCTGGAGGGAGCTTTTGACTCTTGCAGCATGGCCCTTCTCCCAACCGGAGCTCAGCAGCCTACTGGAGGTCGCCTCATCTTTTATGCCCACGGGTGGGGAGCTATCATCACAGATTCCTGGGCATTACAGGTGATCAGGGAGGGTTATCTCCTCCATCTAAGCCAGGTGCCTCTGCACTAGTTTCTGGGAGAGCCCACTCAGGTCTCCCCTTCACCGGGACCACCTTCTGAAGGATTTGGCAGGTCTTCTCGAGGACCAAGCAGTGGAACCGATGCCCCACTACCTCTAGGGTGAGGGGTACTACTACAGGTACTTCCTAGTGCCAAAGAGGACAGGGGGGTCTAAGGCCCATCCTCGACTTGCGCAACCTCAACAAATTCCTGGTGAGGAAGAAGTTCATGATGTTCTCCCTTGAAACATTGCTGCCTTACCTCCACCAGGGAGACTGGCTATGCTCCTTAGGTTTAAAGGATACCTACACGCACGTCCTAATCCTCCCAAGCCACAGGCAATACCTACGCTTTGTGGTGGGAGGCAATAATTTTCAGTACAGGGTGCTTCCCTTAGGCCTAGCCTCGGCCCCCAGGGTATTCACAAAGTGCCTGGCAGCGGTCGGCACCTTTCTCAGGCTTCAGGGGATCTTTGTCTTCCCCTATCTCGACAACTGGATCATCAGGGGCACTACAGCCCCCAAAGTGCAGCAGGCAACAGCACGCACCACCCAGATCCTGCAGAAATTGGGGTTCGTTATCAACTACCCCATGTTGAACCTTTGGCCCTCACAAGGACTGGAGTTCACTGGGGCAAGGATCAACACCCTTCAGTCAAAGGCCTTCCTGCCTGCAGGCAGAGCAGGAAGGCTCATAGTGCTAGCCAAAGATATGCAGCACCGTCGTTCAGTGCCAGCAAGGCATCTGCTGCACCTCCTCGGGCACATGACCTCCATGTCACTCCAGATGCCCACCTCCACATGTGAACACCACAGTGGTGCCTCAGGGACCAATGGTCCCAGGCCACGGGACATCTACAGGACAGAGTCAGATTGACCAGGCAGCTGGTACAGTACCTGACCTGATGACTCTAGCCCATCACTTGGAGGCAGGGATGCCCTTCCAGGCCCCTCACCACTCAAGGATCCTCACCACAAATGCCTCCCTGCTGGGCTGGGGAGCCCATTGCCAGGGATACCGCACTCAAGGCACTTGGTCCCTGGGCAAGAGTGCTCAGCAGATCAACCTCTTGGAGCTGCGAGCAATTCATCTCGCCCTGAGGGCTTTTCGGCAGCGCCTGGGCCACAAGTCTGTCCTAGTGCAGACGGACAACCAGGTAGCCATGTTCTATGTGAACAAGTGGGGGGGGGGGGGCCAAGGGGTCCCGTGCCCTCTGTCAAGAAGTCCTGGATCTGTGCTCTTATGCAGTCCAGCAGGGCATTCTCCTCAAGGCGGTATACTTGCTGGGCCAGGACAACTGGCTGGCTGACAAACTCATCAGGATGCTCCAGCTGCACGAGTGGCAGCTGGACCCAGGAGTAGTTAGTGGGCTTTTCCAAGCCTGGGAGGAACTGGTGATGGACCTGTTTGCGAGGCTGGACAATAACCAGCTACCGATGCCTTCCTGGTCTCATGGTTGGAGGGCCTTCTGTATGCTTTTCCCCTGACACCACTGATCGCAGGGACTCTGTTCAAGATTCTCCACGACAGAGCCTCAATCATCCTGGTAGCCCCACGGTGGCCCAAGCAACCATGGTTTCCACTGCTTCTGCAGCTAGCGGTGGAGGCTCCCATCCCCTTGGGATCAGCTCCACGGCTCCTTTCCCAGGAGTGGGGCTCTCTTCTGCATCCCAATCTCAGCTCCCTCTCGTTGACGGCATGGCTGCTGAGAGGGTGACTTTAGCCCCGCTCCACCTTCTGAAAGAAGTGGAGGATGTTTTGCTGGCTTCATGGAGAGCGTCTACCAGACGGGCTTACGCTTTTAAGTGGTGTTGGTTTGCACTTTGGTGCGCTGAACGGGGGGTTGACCCCTTTTCTTGTCCAGTGGTCGTAGTGTTGCAGTACCTTCTCCACCTCTCCAGGACGGGACTCAAGACTAACTCTGTTAGAGTGTATCTCAGTGACCTGGCCGCAAGCCACCATCAGGTAGACAGGAAACCTCTCTCACTTCATTTAGTGGTGTCCCGTTTCCTAAACGGCCTACTCCTGTCTAAGCCCCCGGTTTGTCCTCTGGCGACTGAATGGGATCTCAGTGTGGTGGGGCAGCTCACCCTGCTGCCCTTCGAGCCTCTGGCTACACATCACCTTTGCTGTCTCTCCTGGAGGATGATTTTCCTGGTTGCGCTCACTTCTGCCCAAAGGGTGAGTGAGCTCTAGGCCCTCGTGGCGGAGAAGCCTTATACCAGGTTTTACAAAAATAGGGTGGTGCTTTGCACGCATCCCAAATTTCTCCTGAAGGTGGTGTCTTCTTTCCACCTCAACCAGGAGGTGGTCCTCCCTACCTTCTTTCCCAGACTGCACGCTAGCCGGGTAGTGGCGGTCCTCCATACCTTGAACTGAAGTAGGGCCTTGTCCTTCTGCATTCAACGTATTCAAGGCCACCGGAAAGCCTCCCATCTTTTCGTTTCCTATGACCCCAGTAAGCTGGGGGAGGCGGTGACCAAGCGTACACTGTTCACATGGGTAGCGGACTGTATTGCCTGGGCTTATGAGGAGGCAAGGCTTCCACTGGAAGGCCGTGTCATGGCGCACCGGGTCAGGGCTATGGCGACATCAGTTGCTCACCTGCGCTCGGTTCCTCTGGCAGACATCTGCCTGGCTGCCACCTGGTCTTCAGTCCATACCTTCACAGCTCATTACTGCCTGGATAGAGAGTCCCGATGGGACAGTGCCTTTGGCCAGGCCATGTTCCGTAACCTGTTCAGGGTCTAGGCAATTCCTACCCTCTGACCCTTCTGTGTTCAGGCTACCGGAGTGCTAGTTCCTTTGGATGCAGAAGTCCTGTAGGTCTGTAATATGGATTTCATTGCTGCTGCTTGTGGCTGTCGATGAGGGAGACTTTATGGCTATAGGTTCATGGTAGCCTGTAGCTGGGGAGTCCTATATGTGAGGACTGTTCCTGCTTGTTCCCTGAGAAAGCATAGTTACTCACCTGTAACAGGTGTTCTCTGGGAACAGCAGGAATCGGTCCTCACAATCCTCCCTCCTCCCCTTGAAGTTGCAGTCCTAGTATCTTCATTTGGTTTTGCTGTCTCTTTAGCTATGTCATTTGACTGAGCAAGATAGTACCCTTGGTCGGGAAGGGGACCACGCATGCATGGTAGCAATTCCCAAAGGCTTTCTTTGAAAGCTGGGGATTTGCTCTGCGCGGGTTCCGTCAATGCCGATGTCACCCATATGTGAGGACTGATTCCTGCTGTCCCCAGAGAACATCTGTTACAGGTGAGTAACTACGCTTTTTCTTCCCTTTCTTTTCTTTCTCTATCTCACCCACCTCTTCTCTCTTTCCCTTCGTTTCCTCCCCTTCACTCCCCATCCCTTCCCCCTTCTTTTTTTTTTTCTTCTTTCTTCGTCTCTCCCTCCCCTCCCCCTTCCCCTCCACTCCTCCTCTTCCCCTCCACTCCTCTTTCCTTTTCCTTTCTTCCTTCCCCCACATTGTCAATGGCCCTATGTAGGGTGTATAATAATTTTTACTCCCAGGTGGTTGGCAGTCCTTTCTTATTTGTTTAATTTTTTTTTTTGTTTAATTTTATGCTCAATTGCAAGGATTCTCCTTCTGTTTCCTCCCCCCGCCTCTCCCCTTCCCTCCTTTCTCCCTCCCCTTTTTCCCTTTTCTCCTCCCCTGCTCTTCTCTCTCCTACTACCAGCTTAATTTGGATATATAAGAACAGATAGCCTTCTTTGAAAAATATTATTACAAAGGTCTTTCCAGAAAAAAGCCTTTCAATGAAAATGGCCCCTATGGTTTTCCAGTAAAGATAAGGAAATAAGATTTTATATAATTGTTTTAATTTCCATTTTAAAAAGCTATTTTTCTTTAATATAGGCATGTTAATGTTTTTTGTTTATAGTGCCTGACACATTATTTTCCTGTCCCTTCCTTCCCCCTCTTCCCCACTTTGCTTTTCCTTTGCATTATATGGATTGGACACTATCAATCCCCGAAGATTTTCATGCGCTCTTTTTACCTTTTTGTCTCCTTTTCAAAGGATATGAGAGAGACAATTGAATGGCTATACTTTAAACGCTTTTAATAGCTCTTCTTTCTCCTTTCCCCTCCCCCTCTCCCCTTCCCTTTTCTTCTCTCCCTCCCTCTTCTCCCCCCCTCCCCTGAATTCTTTTCCATTTTTAAAAAAAAATTTAAAAAAATGTTTTTCATAAAGATTTTATAATTAGAAGAGATTATACAAGGTTTACCTCCCTCTTTTAGTCACCGGTTTGACATTATGTTCAATCGTCTTTCTAGGTTTTTTTATGCTGATACTCCCTTCTTTTGTCCCTGCATTTGTTATTTATTTATTTATTTAACATTTTTTTTTATATACTGCCTTTCAGAGTCTCAAGGCGGTTTACAGTGAACATAACTTTGCTTACATGGAACGTTTCGTCAGCACTGTTTACAAGTTCATGCCAAATTCCCAAAGTTTTTGCAAGAAGTCTCCCCAAATTAAATTTCATAACCCGTCCCCCCCTTTGTCAAAATATAACCAGTTATTTTGCTTTGTTTTTATCTAGTTACAGTTGGAAAATAGTTTTCTTTAAGATCAAGCACAAGAAGCATAAGGTGTCTTATTTGGTAAGGCATAGATCGCATGTGTTCTTTCCATTTAGTCCACAAGGTTTTGCATCATAAGTCTACAATGGTATCATCACTTTTACTTTTAAATTTGAAAAATGTATGGGGGCGGAGCCTGGCTCGAGCAGAGATGGCCGCATAATCACAGCTCTCCGCGGAATCCTACTAAATCCTCGGCCCTAGCAGAATTTGGAAGTTGCTCCCCCTGCTCCCCGGGACCCCTAAGAGCAGTGCGAGATGGCTGCCGATAAACCCACGCGACTGGAGTATGGAGGGGCGACGAATGCGGGAGTAAAGAGGCAGAAGGCAGACCCTCCTTCGCCGCAGAAGGCCTTGCACTTGCAGGAACAAGCTGCGGGTTTGTCGGAGGTGCTGGCTGAGATAAAAGCGGTAAGAGCGATGGTGGCAGCGAATGGGGAAACGCTGGCGGAGGTGCAAGCTGAGATCCTGGAGTTAAGAGATGAAAGAGCAGATAGCCGTGTTGGAAGGCCGGATAATGGTTGTGGAAGGAAACATGGCGACGCAGGATGCTCGCTTAAAGCAAGTGGAAAAGCTCAGCAAACGAGTAGATGCCTTGGAACGGAACCTGGAAGATCAGGGCAATAGGGCTAGGAGGAACAATATAAGAATCGTGGGGCTCCTGGAGGGAGTGGAAGGTGGCAATGCAGTGGAATTCTTGGAGAGGGTTCTCCCTACGATGCTGCATTTGCAATTTCCGCAGGCCTTTGAAATTGACAGGGCCCACTGTGTTCCCACGAGTACAGGCCCGCAGGTGCAGCTGCCGCGCCCGATGATACTGAGGGTGCTGCGGTACTCTCAAGTGGCAGCGATAATGGCGGCGGCGAAGGCAAGAGCTCCCATAAAGTATGAGGGACACACTGTTGCACTTTACCCTGATTTCAGTAAAGCCACGGTATAGAAGAGGAAACAGCTCCTGGCGTTTCGTCCGAGGCTGCAGAAGCTGCAGGCTAGATATGGATTATTTTACCCCGCAAGGATGAGGATTACTTTGCATAATCAAACTAGGACATTCGAAGATCCTGTGGCCCTGCAAGCATTTCTGGAGGAGAAAGAGGCGACTTTCATGCAATGAGACTATGTTCTGTGCGTGGTAGCTTGTACAAGGGCTTTGTTGGCCTGCAATATGTTGCTGTAAAGAAGGCAGCAGGGTGGTTTCTGGGCAGACTCCCTTATAGTGGAGAGGTCCGCTGACTTTTACCACCTTTCCTCGCTTTATCTGGTCCTTCGCAGTCTTCTGAAAGGGGCCTTATCTGCTATATAAGTGTTTAGTTGATATATGTTAACGTACCCTCGTTGATATAAATGTATAGTAGCTATGTGCTGGGATTGTTGGTGGGATATGGTGGTGGGGGGGAGGGGGGGGGTAAGGGAATAGGGCAGGATGAAGTTGTGGTACTGTTTAACATGTTGTTACCCTGCTGCTATACTGTTAGATTGGTTGAACATGCTAGGGTTTAAATCTGAAAAGGAGCGGGATGATGGGGTATCTAGCTGTGTGGTTTCACCCGGAGATGACTTTTGGGGTGGGGGGGGGGGGAGGGTGTAAGTGGGTGGGGGGGGTCGCCCTGGGAACCGACCAGAGGGGAAGCCATATTAGACCTAGTCCTTAGTGGAACACCAGATCTAGTGCAAGAGATAAGGGTGTTGGGGCCACTTGGCAATAGTGATCATAGCATGATCGCCTTTGATTTAATTAGTGGAGGAGGGATAGTAAGGAAATTCACAGTACTACCCTTTAACTTTCGAAAGGGAGACTATGATAAAATCAGGAAAACAGTTAAGAAAAAACTAAAAGGAGCAGTTGCAAAGGTTAAAGACGTACATCAAGCTTGGGTGTTGTTGAAAAATACTATCTTGGAAGCCCAGACCAGCTGTATTCCACGCTTTAAGAAAAGTGGAAGGAAGTCCAAAAAACTGCCAGCATGGTTTAAAGGTGAGGTCAGAGAGGCTGTTGTTGCCAAAAAAGCATCTTTCAGGAAATGGAAAAAAGAGCCAAACGACGAAACCTGGAAACAGCACAAGCACTGGCAAGTCAAATGCAAGGCATTGATAAGGCAGGCAAAGAGAGAATTTGAGAAGAAGCTTGCTGTGGAAGCAAAAACGCGAAATAAAGACCTTTTCAAGTACATTCGTAGCAAAAAACCTGTGAGAGAGTCAGTTGGTCCATTAGATGATAAAGGGGTTAAAGGAGCACTAAGAGGCGACAAGGCGATAGCGGAGAGACTGAATGAATTCTTTGCTTCGGTCTTTACTGAGGAAGATGTAGGGATGTTACCCATGACTGAAGTGGTATTTAAAGGTGCGGAAGAATTGAAGGAAATATCGATACATCGGGAAGATGTCTTACAACTATTAGATAAACTGAAAAGTAGCAAATCACCTGGGCCGGATGGTATACATCCAAGGGTGTTGAAAGAACTGAAATATGAGATTGCAGACCTGCTATCAGTAATCTGTGAACTATCATTAAAATCATCTCTAATACCTGAAGATTGGAGGATCGCCAATGTAACACCAATTTTTAAAAAGGGTTCCAGGGGTGATCCGGGAAACTACAGACTGGTGAGCCTGACGTCAGTACTGGGAGAAATGGTAGAAACCATCATAAAGAATAAAATTACTCAGCATGTAGATAGTCACGACCTAATGGGAGACAGCCAACATGGCTTTAGACAAGGAAGATCTTGTCTTACTAATCTGTTTTTTTTTTTGAAGGAGTGAATAAACAGGTGGACAAAGGTGAGTCGGTTGATATTGTGTGTCTGGACTTTCAGAAAGCCTTTGACAAAGTCCCTCATGAGAGACTTTTGGCAAAACTAAAGAGTCATGGGATAGGAGGCAGTGTACTATTGTGGAACAGGAACTGGTTAAAAGATAGAAAGCAGAGGGTAGGGCGAAATGGCCAATTTTCCCAATGGAGAAAGGTGAATAGTGGTGTACCCCAGGGATCTGTGCTGGGTCCACTGCTTTTTGACATATTCATAAATGACCTGGAAAGTGGAATAACGAGTGAGGTTATCAAATTTGCAGATGACACAAAACTATTTAAAGTTGTTAAAACCCAAGAGGATTGTGAAAAATTGCAAGAGGTTCTTGATAAATTGGAAGACTGGGCATCAAAATGGCAGATGAAATTTAATGTGGACAAGTGCAAGGTTATGCACCTAGGGAAGAACAACCCAAACTATGGTTACACGATGCAAGGTTCCACATTAGGAACCACCACCCAGGAAAAAGATTTAGGCGTCGTGGATACCATGTTAAAACCCTCGGCCCAGTGTGCAGCGGCGGCCAAGAGAGCAAATAGAATGCTAGGTATGATACGGAAAGGAATAGAAAATAAAACAAAAGATATTATAATGCCTCTATATCGTTCCATGGTGAGACCGCACCTTGAATATTGTGTGCAATTCTGGTCGCCGTATCTTAAAAAGGATATAGCGATTTTAGAAAAGGTTCAGAGAAGAGCCACCAAAATGGTAAAGGGGATGGAAGGATACTCCAATGAGGAAAGGCTAAAAAGGTTAGGGCTCTTTAATCTGGAAAAGAGACGGCTGAGGGGAGATATGATAGAAGTCTATAAATTAATGAACGGAGTGGAACGGGTAAACGTAGATCAATTGTTTACGTTATCAGAATATAGAAAGACTAGGGGACATGCAATGAAGCTACAGGGTAAACTATTTAAGACTAATAAAAGAAAATATTTTTTCACTCAACGTGTAATCAAACTCTGGAATTTGTTACCGGAGGATGTAGTAAAGGCTGTTAGTGTAGCTGGGTTTAAAAAAGGTTTGGACAAGTTCCTGGAGGAAAGGTCCATAAACCATTATTAAGAAGTGACCGAAGATATCAATGCTTGACCCAGTACAAGCATTGTGGAACTTGTGTCTCTTGGGGAAACTGCTAGGTACATATGACCTAGATTGGCCACTGTTGGAAACAGAATACTGGGCTTGATGGACCTTGGTCTGACCCAGTATGGCATATCTTATGTTCTTATGTTCTTAAATGGCAGCCCAGTTGAAGAAGGGCTCTCTGGTAGTACTCTGGGATGTGTCGTCTGGCATGGGAGGTTGATCTTGCTCCATGAGGCCTATTAGGCTGGTATCTCTGACCGTTAAAGGTGTCCTAAATCCTATTAAACGGAAAAAGATCGTACTTTTTTGTAAAAAACAGGCAGCGGACATTGTCCTGTTGCAGGAGACTCATTTGTCTTCCCCAGAAACTAGGAAACTCGGGCTAGGGAATTATTTCTTAGTTGGCCATTCTGCAGCATGGGGGGGAAAAATGGGTTTGCTATTTTAGTACATAAGCAGCTAGACTTGCACGTGCTTCAGGATAGGGCTGACTTGGAGGGAAGATGGGTTAAGGTACTGGTGCAAATTGGTGGGGTCAAAGTGGCAATAATGAATGTGTGCGGTCCAAATGCGGATGACGTGGCATTCTTCCAGAAACTTTCTGAGGAGATACAGGAATGGGAGGAGCACCCATGGATTATTGGGGGGGATTTTAATCTAGTACTCGACACACTGGTAGACCAGCTTCCGTATCGCTCTCGTAAGCACAGTAGGGCTGACACGGTCCTCCTGTCTCTTATGTAAGCTGTAGGGCTGGTGGATGTTTGGAGATTATTTCACCCGGTAGATAGGGAGTATACTTTCTATTCTATTCCTCATGACTCCCACTCGCGCATAGATTATTTTTTGGTGTCGCAGGCTCTCATAAACTCCGTTGCTCAAGCCCATATCGGGGAAATGCATATTTCTGAGCATGCATACATTACTTTGGAGGTCCGGTTGGAGGGCAGGGGTAACAGTAAGTCGACTTGTTTTTTTTCCCAGAGAACTTTTAAAGGATCCTGAATACTGTGTAGTAATTAGAGAGGCCATTACGCAGTATTTTGAAACAAACTTGCTCAAGGCTACACCGGTATGGGCGTGGTGGGAAGCCTTTAAAGCGGTAATTAGAGCGGAAACAACCAGCTACAAAATTAAGGTGGCAAGGGAAAAGAAGGGGAAACTTCAGCACTTGTCAGCCCAAATTCAAGCAGGGGAAAGATTGTTGGTTTCAAGGTCGGATCCGTGTATACTAATGAGGTTGCAAAAGCTACGCTATCAGTATAATGGCTGTTTGAACACTGAGGTGCGGTCGATGGTGCACAATGCGCAAAGTAGTTGGTATGGTGAAGGTAACAAAGCAGGGCACTTACTGGCGTGCACGCTCAGTCCTAGAGTTTCAAGACCTAAAGTGGCAGCCATTCTGCATGAATCCCGAGGATTGTTGACGGCAGAGGGCGATATGGCTGAAGCGTTCCGGTAGTTTTACAGTTGTCTGTATACTTCTGAAGTGGAGGTAGATCCGAGGGCCTTTCAGGATTTGTATAGCCAGGTACACCATCCGGTACTCTCGGCCGCTCAGATGGCCACTCTCGATGGCCCCCTGACACTTGAGGAGCTCAGGGAGAGGTTGAGAGGTATGAAGGGTGGTAAGGCAGCGGGGCCGGATGCAATTCCCGTTGAGTTTTACCAAGTTTTTGCAGAAGACTTACTGCCCTATTTTTTGTTGTACTTCCAGGCTCTCCTGGAACAGTCGCCAGGGTTGGGGGCTTTCAGTGAAGCGATTATTGTGATCCTAGAAAAGCCAGGGAGAGATCCCCAAAAAGTGGAGAATTACCGTCCGATATCCTTATTAAATGCGGATTATAAACTATTTTCTGCAGTTCTCGCACAAAGAATGGCTCAGGTGGTGCCTTTGTTTATGTTTGTTTAATCATTTGATATACCGCTCAGGCCAAAGCATCACCCGGATCAATGTGGGTTCATCCCAGGCCGCTCCACTGCGAACAACGGGCGGCTTTTGTTAAACTTGTTCTCAGCTGCGGAGCGACTGCAAGAGCCTATAGTAGGGCTTTCAGTGGATGCGGAGAAAGCCTTCGATTGGCTGGAGTGGGGGTTTTTGAATCAGGCATTGGCATGGTTTGGTTTTAGGAAGAGGTTCAGACAAATGATCCAACTACTATATACGTCCCCCTTTGCTAGAATTCTGGTGAAAGGGACGTTATCCTCCCCTTTCTGTCTAAAGAGAGGGACTAGGCAAGGGTGCCCACTATCCCCTCTACTCTTTAACATTGCATTGGAGCCTCTGGCAATCTTGTTAAGAAAGACTGAGGAGATCGAAGGGCTGGAAGTGGCAGGGAAGCAGGTGAAGTTGTCTGCATATGCTGACGATCTGTTGTTGTTCCTTCAGCCCCCCGCGATCAGGAGGGTTTTGGAAATTATAGCCGCGTATGCCAAATTATCAGGCTACAAATTTAATTGGATGAAATCCACGGCTTTCCCAATGAATAGGTTGACCTTCTCCTCCTTGGTCGATCAATTTAATTTCAAGTGGGAAGCCTCAAGGTTTAAGTACCTTGGGGTTCAGTACTGTTTGTCATTAGAGGAGACAGTGCAGTTCAATGTGCAAGTTATCAAAGAAATGGTTCAGTCGTTTACTTTGAGATGGTCTCCCTTACATCTGTCCTGGTGGGGTAGATTGAATTCCATCAAAATGGTCTTGGTTCCTAAGATTAACTACATACTGGGGATGATTCCCATAAGTTTTCCGAGGACTTTCTACAAGGGGGTGGAGCGTTTAACGACTTTCCTTTGGCAAGGCAAACCTCCCCGGATTGCGATTAGAAAGTTAAAAGCAAGCAAGGAGAGGGGTGGTGTGCAGTTCCCTGACTTTGAGTGGTATCATAATGCGCTTATATTGAAACAGGTACTACAGTGGATGGATGTTGGCCCTTCCGAGGAAAAACCGGTTTGGGTTCAGCTGAAAAGCAAGCTTGTGCCCCACACTCCTATGGACTTGCTGATGGGCATGCAGGTAGGGGAACAGGATAAGGGCCTAGGGGTTATTCACTCCACTCAGATGGCTTTCAAGTTTCTGGAGAATGCCACGGGGTGCGAGCAAAAGATCTCAGCTCAACATCCTATTTGGTCTAACCCAAAGTTGAAAATAGGGCGACGGTCCGTTGCCTGGAAAAATTGGCAGGATTCGGGCATCTGGACCATAGGCCAAGTGATGCTGGGAAATGGGTGGAAGAGTTTTGAGGCCCTTCAGAATGAGTTTGGTATTCCAAGGGTGTGTTATTTCCAGTGGCTGCAGCTGAGACACTGTCTAAGCGATGTGGTAGGGGAAGGGAAGGTACTAGCTGACCACTGGGGTCTCAAGAGTGTAGTAGATGAGTTTGTGGACACGGATGGACTTATGTCACATATCTATGCCACTATAAGAGACACGCTCTTGGGGGATGGGATAAGGGTTGGGCGAAGTTGGGAGTTAGAGGTAGGGTATGAGATCCCTCCGTGATTGTGGAACACAGTCTGGAGCGAAGTTAACAAGGTTTCGAAAGCAGCTTCCCTTTCCCAATCCCTATTTTTTCTGCTTCACAGGGCGTATCTAACTCCTGTTAAGGTTTCAAAATGGGATATGACTGTCTCCACTAAGTGTTGGTCGTGTTTGTTGGCGTTAGGCACCTTTCGGCATATGTTATATGATTGTCAGTATGTTCAGAGTTTTTGGCCAGAAGTATGGAGCAAGATCAACCGCATATTGGGGTTCCAAACCCCTCTGGGATGGGACATTGTCATTTTGCATTCCTGCGCAAGCAGCTTGAAACTTTTCAAAGATAAGTATTTTTTGTTCAATTTTTTGATGGCCATGGCGTTGAAGTTGATTATTACCAACTGGAAGGATTCCTCCAAGCTGGATGTGCATCTGTGGTGGAATCTAGTATGCACTTATTCCGGCTTTGCAAAGGCGCAGGATTTGAAGGCCACCCAGGGGGGTCAGCGCAGCTTGCGGAAGAAAGGCAGATGTGGAGCGACTGCCGCAGCTCCACTGGGAGGAAGCAAGTGGCAGTTGTTGAATGACTATGTAGCGCAAGCTAAATGTTTTGCAATGTAAGAGTGGTAAAGTGAAGACCTATTGTATATGTAATGTCGACACGTGGAGGTTCCCAGGGGGGCGGGGGTTGTGGGGGGGGGGGGTTGGGGATACTTTTAGATCAAGTTGGTGTAACTAGGTTGGGGGTTGGAACCTGTTATGTTGGCATGCTGTAATTGTTTTATAAATGGTTAAAAATAAAATTTAAATTTGAAAAATGTATTGTTGTTCACTTATTACACCATTGTTTGTTTAATTCTCTGCATTTTGGGATTACTTTTCTCTTATTTTCTTCTTCTTATATATTTATATGGTTTTATACATATTTATTATGTTTTATTGTATTTATATATTTCTATATGAATTTCTATGTAGGCCAATCCCCTGACGAAAGTGGTGCTGGAGCATGGCTGTGTTGGTTGGCCCCTAGCAGCCCCTTGGTTTTGTATCACACTTCATGGAATGCGTCCTTCAGACATTCAAAGTCTGCATTGCATCACTGCTGGAAAAACAGCCGACTAGTATCTCTCTGCTTATGGCATCATCATAGAGCTTTGTGCAGCCGATCAAAACGCACAGTCTGCCTGCAGAGGCATTGACTAGATCCAGCACCAGTTCCTGGCGGGGCCATCTACCTCTTGAGTGTCTCTGGTTCTGATGCCCTGTAAAACCTCGGAAGGCCTTGATATATCACCAGTCCCGTAATAGCCCTCAATACCTTCGGGGCAGGAAGGAGTTCTTGGCAGAGTCTGAGGTACTTCGACTTTCTTTCAGAGTCTGCTCTGATGACTGGTGACCGATGTGGAAACAGAGGACTTGGAGGGCAGATCTCCTGGGCTCTCATCAGATCCCTCCCCTTCACACACAAGGTGGAAGTCTCCTCCAGAGGACATGTCCTTCCAGGACTTCGTGAGGGATATGGAGATGGAGAGTGAGCCCAAGATGGAGGAGTTGGAGATCCTTCAATACTTCTCAGCCCCTAAGGAAGCAGTGATGGTGCACAGCATACGAGTACAGATGAGGATGTGGAAGAATCCCCTCATAGTGCCACCGGTCAGTAGGAAGCTGGAATCGATTTACAGAGTCCAAAAAGCTCCTGGGTTTGAGAAGCCTCAGCTCCCGCACCACTTCTTAGTGGAAGAGTCTGCCCTTAAGAGGATCAAGAGCACTAAGACTCACTCCTCGACACCCCTGACTAGGGAGGCTCGGATGTTGGGCTCCTTTGGGAGTTGGTGCTTCCAAAGCTCCATGCTTGCGGTGGCTTGAGTACATTCTTACCAGCTCTACATGATCATGTTCTTGAAGGACATGTATGATCTTGCTGACTTGTGCCAGTTCCTTCCCCCTGAGAAATTGGAATACTATCATGCCCTAGTGGGCCATGGCAAGGACTGCTCAAAGTTCCTGGTCCGGACAACCTACAATATCTTCGAGACTGTCTCTAGGACAGTGGCAATGGGCATAGGAGCCTTCAGGCTCTTGGCTTCAGTCTTCTGACCTGGGTCAGTCGATGCAAAATAAACTGGCAGATGTGCCCTGCTGAGGAGAGAACCTCTTCAGAGAGCAGGTGAAGGAGAAGGCGGGCATCATAAAAAAGAGACACGTCACCCTCACCAGGCTTTCGAGACGCATGTCAGAACCAGCTGCCTTCCGCAGGAGGTATCAAAAGTGGAGGCCAGAAGAAGACTTATTACCTGCCCACACTCAAGGTGTCTGGTCTAAATAGGAGAACCTGCATCAGATCAATTTCTTGGAATTGAGAGCTGTAGCGAATGCCCTAGTGGGGCACAGGTTCGTATCTCCTGTGTTGGGAAACAATCTGGTTATGGAGGTTTACCATTACTCACAGGATGGAGCTCAGGGCCACTTATTTGCCAGGGAAGCAGAATACCCTGGTGGACCAACTGAGTCGTGTCCTCCAGCCGCACGAATGGACACTGGACAGGAGTATGGTGGCCCACATCTTTCAGAAGTGGGGTACCCCCTCGATAGCCCTGTTTGCCACCCAACAAAAAGTGGACCAGTTTTGCTTCAGAATTGCCTCGTGCAGCCGGCTAGCACAGGATGCTTTCCTCCTCCACAGAGAGGGGTGCGATGATGCTCATCATGCCATATTGGTCCATACAGCTGTGGTTTCCCCTTTGCTTCAACTCTCCCAGGGGAACCTCTGTGGCTGGGCTCTGCCCCAGACCTTATTTCACAGGATGATGGCAGGATGCTACATATCAATGTCTGGCCCTTGGCCCTCACTATGTGGATGTTGAGAGGCTAGTCCTCTTGAAGCTTAACCTGCCTGACAGATGTTCTGCTGGCGTCCAGGAGGGCCTTGACGAAAAGGTCTTATGCATTCAAATGGAAGTGATTTGCTGTCTGGTGCACAGAGCATGTTCTGGATCCTTTTGCTTGCTCCTTTGACAGACTGCTCAGTTAGCTATAAGAACATAACATATGCCATACTGGGTCAAGCCAAAATCCATCAAGCCCAGTATCCTCTTTCCAACAGTGCCCAATCTAGGTCACAGGTACCTAGCAGTTTCCCCAAAGGACGCAGGTTCCACAATGCTTGTATTGTGCCAAGCAGTGGATTTCCTGGGTCCCCTATAATAATGGTTTATGGAACTTTCTTCTAGGAACTTGTCCAAATTTCTTTTGCACCCAGCTACACTAACAGCTTTTTTTACATACTCCGGTAATGAATTCCAGAGTTTGATTATGCGTTGAGTGAAAAAATATTTTCTCTTAATGGTCTTAAATAGGATCTCCAGGAACAAGCAGGAATAAGTCCTCACATATGGGTACGTCGGAACCGACGGAGCCTGCGCGGGAAAGCTTCCCAGAAAGGAAGCTTTTGGGGCCTCCCACTGCACATGCGCGCTGCCTTCCCGCCTTCCTGACCAGCTCTCCTCAGTTTCTCTTTTTCCGCGGAGCCAGCAGGTCGTGTTCCTGTCACCGCTGAAGAAATTCTTATTTTAGTTTGTTTCTTTAGACCGCATACCTGCCTTCCCCATACCGAAACCGGTACCGCCGGTCTCTCTTTTCTTTTCTTTCAAAAAAAAAAAACAAAAAACTTTATTTTAGCACAACTTGGTGACTTCGGTTAGGCCTCAGGCCTACACAAATTCTCCTCATGGAGAACCCAGCCCCTGGTTTCAAAAAGTGTACCAAGTGTAGTGCTGTTATTTCTGTTACAGACACCCATGACTGGTGTCTTAAATGTTTGGGGCCTGACCACTCCATTCCGGATTGCCCGTCCTGCTCCCAGATGTCTAAACGTGGTTTGCAGAACCGGGCCAATAAATTCCATGTACTGTTTGCTTCAGATAATCCAGCATCACAGTCATCCAGGTCTTCCTCTCCGGATGGATCTCAGGTAACCAAACCTTCTTCCTCAAAAGGCAAATCTCCTTCAAAGTATCGAGAGGCCCTCAATTTTGAGTCTGAGGACTCTGCCCCAGCCAAACAACCCCGGCGGGAAGCTCTGGCTTCCAAGGCTCCATCTATGGGGTTACAGGTTGACATCGATGGCACGGCCTCGACCGATCACCTGTTAGACTGCTCTGGGGTACCGACATCCAGGCAGCAGTGGCGTCTATGGACAATACTGTTCAGACCATGCAGCAGGCCATTCTGGCTTTTATTAAAGCTGCGACGCCCTCGGTACTGCATCCAGCGGTTCCAGGTCCGGTTTCGGTACCGTCCCCCATACCGGAACCGAGACCATCGTCTTCCAAACGCAGATCGGTTCCGCATGCCGGATCCGGGTTTTCGCCCGATACCGATCCCATACCCGGTACACCTGATGTCGATACCGAACAGTATGCGTATCGTGCGTTGGAAGCAAATAGAGGATACTCTGATTGTTCTGAGGATTTTGACTCCTCTGATGAGCTGTCTCTTGTTCTTCCTGAAGAGCCTTCTTCCCCAAAGAGGAGAATGTCTTCACCAGAGGATTTGTCCTTTCAAGACTTCATTATAGAAGTAGCTAAAGGACTTTCTATTACTACATCCTCTGAAAAAGAACCTAGATCAAAGAACTTGGATATTTTAGGATACCCTAAGGTTCCTAAAGAGGCAGTCACCCTGCCTATCCATGAAATCCTTCAAGAACACTTGATGGACTTATGGGAGGCTCCTCTAACGTTGTCTCCTCATTCTCGTAGGTTGGACACCATGTACCGGGTCCCTCCTCCTGGTTTTCAAAAAACTCAGCTGCCTCACCATTCCATTGTGGTGAAGTCTGCGCTGAAAAAGATTAAGAGTACCAAAAGGCACTCTTCTACCCCTCCAGGGCGAGAATGTAAGACCCTAGACTCTTTTGGTAGGAAAATCTTCCAGGCTAGTATGCTTATAGCCAGGATTAATTCATACAGTCTGTATATGGGCATGTTTCTAAGGGAACTTGCCCTAAAGGTACGGCATTTTGCCCCCTTTATCCCTGAGGATAGAAAGGAGGAGTTCATTTCTCTGGTGAAACAGCTTCTAGATGTTTCTAAGTTCTCTAACAGAGCAGCCTTTGATTCCTTTGAGGGTGCCGGTAGAGCTTCGGGCATTGCTATTGCAGCCCGACGACTTGCTTGGCTCCAGGCCTCTGACCTAGAACCCTGGGTCCTGGATGGCTTACGGAATCTGCCCTGTACAGGTGAGAACCTATTTGGTAAAGACTGGCAAATTAAAGCCACTCAAATGGACGCAGAAAATGCTACCTTACATAGACTTTCTAAGTCTACCTCTACTCCGCCAAGAAAAAGTCTTTCAAGGGGCCTTACTACAAGAAGGCCAGATTTTCCACGAATACTGGCCAACAATCTTCTCAGCCTCGCTTTGCTGCTAAGCGTCAGCAACCTAAACAGGCAAGGTCAAAGCCTGCAGCGTCTGCCACTCCTCAGCAGGCTCAACCCCCTCAGGGGTTTTGACTTGCCCCTAGAGAACTTAACCTTTCTGGCTCTAGATCAACCAGAGCCCCTCACCATTCCCGGAAGGTTAGCTCACTTTGCTCCCAGATGGGAGCAAATTACATCAGAGCACTGGACCCTCTCTATCATCAGAGAGGGCTACAAACTTCATTTTTCCAACCTTCCTCCACATACCATGGTGAGGCACTTCAATTCTCCCCCATCTCTCCTGGCCCTGTTGGGTCAGGAAGTCTCTTCCCTCCTTGCCCAAAGGGCAATAGAAGAGGTTCCTCTTCTTCAACAAGGGACAGGTTTCTACTCCCCTTATTTTCTCATACCAAAGAAGACAGGGGGATTCAGACCTATCCTAGATCTGAGAGAATTGAACAAATTTCTATACAAGGAGAAATTCAAAATGCTTTCTCTGGGCATTCTCCTTCCATACTTTCAGAGTCAGGATTGGCTTTGTTCTCTAGATCTCAAGGATGCGTACACACATATACTCATCCACCCATCCCACAGAAAATATCTACGATTTCTGTTCCAGGGAAAACATTTCCAGTACAGAGTACTTCCCTTCGGTCTAGCCTCTGCTCCAAGAGTGTTCACCAAATGTATGGCAGTTGTAGCCGCATTTCTAAGAGGTCTGGGAATTTTTGTATTCCCATATCTGGACGACTGGCTCATCCGAGCTCCATCTCAGTCAGAGGCCCAGATTTCCCTGGACCGCACGAGACACATTCTGCAGTATCTGGGACTGGTGGTAAACCTTCCCAAGTCTCAACTCATCCCTACTCAGTCTCTGGAATTCATAGGGGCCCAGTTGGACACCACCACTGCAAGGGCCTACCTTCCTCAGGTCCGGGGCCAACGTCTGGTGTGCTTGGCCTCCCAAGCTCAGTCCAGCACTCACTTGACAGCCAGGGAAATGCTGAGACTCCTGGGCCACATGGCCTCCACGGTACACGTGGTGCCCTACGCTCGTCTTCATATGAGAGCAGCTCAATGGACCTTGGCCACCCAGTGGACTCAAGCATCAGGAGCGCTCTCCGACCAAATACTCACCTCAAAACGTCTGTTTTGGTCCCTCCAATGGTGGATATCCACCAAGAATCTGTCGTTGGGGGCCCCCTTCCAACCTTTGTTGCCCCAAGCAACCCTCACAACAGATGCCTCCCAAACAGGGTGGGGAGCCCATCTTCAACACCTCTCCACTCAGGGTACTTGGTCTCCACAGGAGACCACCCTTCACATCAACCTCCTGGAACTGCGAGCAATCTTCCTTGCCCTCAAAGTCTTCCATACCCTCCTTGTCAACCTGACCGTCCTAGTTCATACAGACAATCAGGTGGCCATGTTCTACGTAAACAAACAAGGAGGGACAGGCTCTCTGTCGCTTTGCAACGAAGCTCTCAGATTATGGGCCTTCGCCAGAGAGCATCAAATTCATCTTCTGGCAGTGTATCTTCCAGGGGTTCAAAACTCTCGGGCAGACAGACTCAGTCGAGTTCTGCTTCCACACGAATGGTCCCTATATCTGGACCAGATACGCAAAATCTTTCAGGAATGGGGAACCCCGGACATAGACCCCTTTGCAAGTCCGTGGAATGCCAAACTTCCCCGGTTCTGTTCCAGGACTCCGTGTCAGGGAGCTCAGGCCAGCGACACCTTTCTCCTACATTGGGGTCAGGAATTCCTGTATGCCTTTCCACCCATTCCTTTGATTCCCAAGACTCTGTTCAAACTCCAGAGGGATCACGGGTCGATGATCCTCATAGCTCCACGCTGGCCACGCCAAGTGTGGTTCCCTCTACTTCTGCATCTCTCCCAGGTACCCTCCCTGGACCTGGGAACTGCGCCAGACCTTCTGTCTCAGGAGGAGGGGACTTTGTGGCACCCAAACCCCAAGTCCCTACACCTCAGAGCTTGGTTACTGAAGGCCTAAGCCTTCATGACTTCAATCTTTCTCAACCAGTGAAAGATATCCTTCATGCCTCTAGGAAACCCTCCACGAGGCGTTCCTATGCTTTCAAATGGAAACGCTTTTCCATTTGGTGTGCTCAACAGGGTCTTGACCCTCTAGCACTTCCTTTGAATTCTCTACTAGACTATCTCCTGCATCTTTCTAATGCAGGCCTTAAGACGAATTCAGTAAGAGTCCATTTGAGCGCTATTGCAGCATCCTTAAAACCTCTAAATGGACAACCTGTCTCCTCTCATCCTCTTATTGCAAGGTTCATGAGAGGCCTGACTCTAACTAAGCCTCCCATCCGACCTCCTCCGGTAGCATGGGATTTGAACCTAGTTCTAGGTCAGCTTATGAAGCCACCTTTTGAACCGTTGGTTTCTACCTCCATGAAATTTCTTTCCTGGAAGGTCCTTTTCCTTATTGCAGTCACTTCGGCTCGCCGCATCAGTGAACTACAGGCCTTAGTGGCTCATCCACCTTATACTAGGTTTCATCATGATAAGGTGGTCCTTAGGACGAATCCCCACTTTATGCCCAAAGTGGTCTCGCCTTTTCATCTTAATCAAGAGGTATATCTACCTGTCTTTTTCCCGGCTCCTCATGCATCCAGTGCAGAGAGGAACCTTCATACTCTAGATTGTAAAAGAGCTCTTGCCTTTTACCTCAACAGGACTCAGCCACATCGAAAGTCTTCCCAACTTTTTGTGGCTTTTGATCCTTCTCATTTGGGACTTCCAGTCTCCAAACGTACACTTTCCAATTGGATTGCTCAGTGTATTTCCTTTGCTTACCAGAGTAAAAACATTTCTCTGGAAGGCCATGTCACAGCTCACAATGTGAGAGCCATGGCCACTTCTATGGCTCATCTTCACTCTGTATCCATAGATCAGATCTGTCGAGCCGCCACCTGGGCCTCAGTTCATACCTTCACAGCCCATTACTGTTTGGACAAGGACTCCCGCCGGGATGCCTTGTTTGGTCAGGCTGTCCTCAAACACCTGTTCCATACTTGAACAACTCCTGCCCACCTTCCCAGGATGGATGCCTGAGATCCATACGAAGATGGCGAACCCTTGGAAGGGGATCTCCCAGGCATCTTAGCTAGGGAGTCCCCATATGTGAGGACTTATTCCTGCTTGTTCCTGGAGATAGCACAGTTACTTACCTGTAACAGGTGATCTCTGGGAACAGCAGGAAGTAGTCCTCACAACCCACCCACCTCCCCTAGGAGTTGTATCTTCTATCTATCTTCCTTTCCTCTCTCTATTGTCTCAGCTATAAACTCGAACTGAGGAGAGCTGGTCAGGAAGGCGGGAAGGCAGCGCGCATGTGCAGTGGGAGGCCCCAAAAGCTTCCTTTCTGGGAAGCTGGGGAGCTTTCCCGCGCAGGCTCCGTCGGTTCCGACGTACCCATATGTGAGGACTAATTCCTGCTGTTCCCAGAGATCACCTGTTACAGGTAAGTAACTGTGCTTTACACTGTAGCTTCATTGCATGTTGCCTAGTCTTGCTATATTTTGATGGTGTAAACAATCAATCTACGGCTGCCCGTTCCACTCCATGTATTAATTTATAGACCTCTATCATTCCTCCCCTCTTCCAGGTTGAAGAGCCCTAACGTTTTTAGCTTCTCCTCATAGAGGTATCTTTCCATCCCCTTTGCCATTTTGGTGGCTCTTCTCTATATATTTTCTAATAACACTATATCCTTTTTAAGATACGTCAACCAAAATTTCACACAGTATTCAAGGTGCAATTGCACCGTGGAATGATGCAGAGGCATTATAATATCCTTTGTTTTATTCTCCATTCCTTTCCTTATGATTCCTGGCATCTATTTGCTTTCTTGGCCGCATCTGCACACTGGGCGGAGAGTTTTAACATGTTATCCATGATGACGCCTAAATCTTTTTCCTGGGTGGTGGTTCCTAATATGGAACCTTGCATCGCATAGCCATAGTTTGGGTAGTTGTTTCCTAGGTGCGCATAACTTTGCACTTGTCCACATTAAATTTCATCTGCCATTTGAACATCATTTTCCAATTTATCAAGGTCCTCTTGCAATTTTTCACAATCCTCTTGGGTTTTAACAACTTTGAATAACTTTGTGTCGTCTGCAAATTTGATTACTTCACTTGTTGTTCCCATTTCCAGGTCATTTACGAATGTTAAAAAAGCAACGGACCCAGCACAGATCCCTGTGGTACTCCACTATTCACCTTTTTCCATTGGGAAAATTGGCCATTTAGCCCTACCCTCTGCTTTCTATCTTTTAACCAATTCCTGATCCACAATAGTATACTGCCTTCTATCCCATGACTTTTTAATTTCGCCAGGAGTCTCTTATGAGGGATCTTGTCAAAGGCTTTCTGAAAATCCAGATAAACAACTTCAACTGGCTCACTTTTTTCTTCCTGTTTAATCACACCTTCAAAAAAATATAGCAGATTAGTAATACAAGACCTTTCTTGGCTAAAGCCATGTTGTCTGTCTCCCATTAAGCCATGACTATCTACATGTTCAGTAATTTTGTTCTTTATAATGGATTCTATCATTTTCCCAGTACTGATATCAGGCTTACCGGTCTAGTTTCTCAGATCACCCCTGAAACCCTTTTTAAAAATTGGCATTACATTGACCATCCTTCAATCTTCAGATATTACAGATGATTTTAATGATAGTTCACAGATTACGGTCTGCAGTCTCATAGTTCAGTTCTTTCAACACCCTTGGATATATACCATTTGGTCCAGGTGATTTGCTACTCTTCAGTTTATCAAATAGTTATAATGCATCTTCCCATTGTATTGATTATTTTTTTCAGTTCTTTGGTATCACCTTTAAATACCATTTCAGTCATTGGTAACACCCCTACATCTTCCTAAGTAAAGACCTCCTATACCTCTCTGAGTCGGGTCTCGAATCCATTCCGTTAGGGTTCACCTCAGCGTGGTTGTAGCTTGCCATCGTGGAATGGAAGGAAAGTCCATCTCAGCTCAGCAGTTAGTGGCTCACATCATGCAAAGTTTACTTCTCTCAAATCCCTCCCTTTTAAGCCCCCAGCGGTGGCTTGAGACCTCGGTGTGGTTCTGGCACAGCTCATGTTGGCTCCCTTTTAGCCACTTGATTCCTGCCCTATGAAGTTCTCGACCTGTAAGATCTTTTCTCTGGTAGCAGTTAAGTCAGCACACAAAGTGTGCTCCAGGTTCTAATAGCTCATCCACTGTACACCAGGTTCCTTCATAAGAGAGTAGTCCTCGGTTACTTCCAATGGTTGTATCAGCTTTCCATCTTAATCAGTCAGTCATTCTGCCGACTGTCTTCCTGAGACTTCATGCCCACAGAGGGGAAGCGGCGCTGCACATGTTACACTGCAAATGAACTTTAGCCTTCTGCTTGCAACAGATGGACCACCGAATGTTCATCCAACTGTTTTGTTTTGACCCCAGCAAGCTAGGGGCTGCCGTTTCCATACACGCTCTTTCAATTTGGCTGGCAGACTGCATCTCTTTTGCTTATGCCCAGGCTGGTATGAGCCTTAATGGTCATATCACAGATCACATCATCAGAGCCATGGCTGCGTTGGTGGCCAACTTGTGCTCTGTCTCCATGGAAGAGATCTGCAGGGCTTCAACGTGGTCTATCCGCACATCCCCATCTCACTACTTATGGATGGGGATTCCCGACATGACAGCAGCTTGGGTCAGTTGGTACTCCGGCATCCGTTTGGGGATTAGAATCCAACTCCATCCCCCAAGGCCCTACTGTCTGTCCAGGCTACCAAAAAAATAAGTGGTGAAGAAGCTGAATCAGATGCATTTCTTCTTGTGAACTACGACTTCGTACATAGTTGATTCTCCATTTCTCAGTTCAATTTTGCCCCTGTAGGGCTTCTCAGCCTCCTCCTGTTTTTGGTAGCCTGTAGCTTGGGAGTTGTATTTGTGAAAATGTACTTCCTGCTTGTCCATGGAGAAAAGATATTTACTCATCTGTAGCAAGGGCTCTCTATTGTGATAAGGAAGCTTATCAAAGCTCAGGGAGTAATGACAAAAGAGGAGAATTTACTCTGATTAAGGGACCTGTGCTGGCAGGTTATAGAACTAAGACAGCTTGTTTCCCTAAAAGACTACATGATCCAGAATGCACCTGTATGGAGAAAGTCCCTAGGGGAGCTAGAGTGGAAAAGCATCAGTCTAATCAGAGAAAGCATTATGTCATCTCTAATCAAACAGCCTCTAGAAGAATGCTTAATCCACAACACCTGAAGAATGCAAGGGTGGAGTTGCAATCTAAGCCCTTTAAAGCTAGAGGAGAATCTTCAGGAAGAAAGAAGGAGAATGAGAACAGAAGGAAGAACAACCGGAACCTGAAGGAACAAGGAGAAGGAAGCAGACGGTCCAGGAGAGGAGCTCAGAGAAGTACCTATGCCTGGAGAGATACCCGTGGGAAAGAAGAATCTTCAGAAGACTGGAAAAAGCCAGAGGTCTGTAGATCCACAGCCATGGACCCTCAAGCAACGCCTAGGAAGAGGACTGTTGCAGCTAAGGAAGAAAGGAGCCCAAATACCTCTTGGAGGATGTCTGGAGAAAAGATCCTGAGGTCCAGAGATACCAACTGGAGGACAGGACACAAAAGCTCTATTGCATACTGGCCAGAATACCAGAAGAAGCAGCCTGACGCTTGCCTGGATTCAGATAGGAACTGTGAACGTTTCTCTAGCTTTGAGCAGTGCAAACAGCAGGGAAATAGTTTCTCTCCGTGTAGAGGTCAGTTCCTAAAGCCCTCTGAGTCAGACAGAGAAACAGAATCTATGCAATTTCAAGAGCAAGGTTTAATATTTGATACAGAGGATGATTATATGGACTGAGTAAGTTGTTATTTTAGGTAAATCCTAAATATCAGAGCAAACATCAAAAGGAAACATTCTAAATATTAGCTTCCCATAAAGTTTTTGGTTGAATGAAAAAAGCTTTTGGGAAGGTTTTGTACGTGTGCTGAAATCAAGCTACTGATTGCAGTTAATTGTCACCTGCTGGTGGAGGAGGGCCCAGCACAAGCCGTGCACACGTAGGATTAAAAAGTTCTTTTCCGTATGGAGAAAGTGAGCATTGCTTTTGTATAAAGAAGTTTCCCTCTTTGATTTGTTTTTCCCCAGCACTGCTAAGGAGTTTATTAGCAGTGGCTGAAAGATGCCTTTCTGTTCTATAAAGGACTTTGATTCTTATTTGCATAAGATATTTCAGTTGCCTTATTTTGTGTTGAATAAAACCCTGGAGAAGTTATCTGGAAGGTGTTACCAAACATATCTGTGTGTGGGATAATCACCCCATAAATAAACTCTAATTTTGTCTACACTCGACCAACTACAAGAGTTTTCATTATTTGGAAAAGGCAAGCTTTGTGTGAATGGACTTCAATAACTACAATCCTTTGCAAGACAGTTAATTTGCATACTTGCCAAGATGGTGGTACCTTCATAACAAGCACCCCCTTTTACACTATGTACAGCAGGAATAAGTCCTCACAACTCTCCCACCTCCCTGAGGAGTTGTATTCTGCTACAGCTTTATCAGACTGGAGAAGATGATGCTACTGTGGCAGGCAGGAAGGCAGACACACAGGCACGGTGCATCCTCTTAAAAGCTTCCAGTAGAAGCTGAAGAGTGTTTCCACATGGGGCTCTGTCGGAGACGTCACCATACGTTTGGACTTATTCCTGCTGTCCACAGAGAGCACCCGCTACAGGTGAGCAACTATCTTATCTGTGCTTTATCATGTTTAGTCTCAGCTACAGTGCATTATTATATGTTGACTGTTGCTGCTTTTCTAATGTTATAAACTGCAGAGAGATCTTAATGATAAAGTTATAAATGATAGTTATAAAGGTTTTCACCATGGACACAGGTATAAGCAAAAATATGGACATATTAGGTGCTTTTTATTGATGATTTGTTTCAGTATTGTATGCATTTTATACCGAGATGTTAAAACTGTATTTAAAAATATTAAATGTGTTTTAATTTAAACAATTGGTGATGTTGGTGCCTTCGAGTCTATCAACTCATGACGACCCTCTGGATAGTTGACTTAAATTGTTTTCGGTCATCAGGTTGATAGTGGCACCCATAGCTGTTATTGTTGTATCAATACATCTCATTGCCAGCCTTCATCTTTAATGTTGGCCTTCTACCTTGCATTATGCCTTTCTCTAATGATCTCTCTCTTAGCATGATGTGTCCAAATTATGAAAGTCAGTCTTGTCATCTGAGCTTCTAAGGAAAGCTTAGGTTTGATCTCTAGTACTGACTGGTGTGTTCTTCAGGCAGTCCATGATATGCACAGGATTCGTTGCCAGCACCATAATTCAAAGGCATCAGTTTTCTTCCTGTCTATCTTTTTCACTGTCCAACTTTCACATCCATATGATATTGAAAATACCATGGTTTGGACAAGTCAAATTTTTCTATGAAGAGAGACGTCTCTGCTCTAAAGAATCTCGTCTAGGTCCTTCATAGCCATTCTGCCAAGAACAGTGCATCTTTGGATTTCTTGACTGCTTGTCCTTTATTGATTGTTGATCCAAGTAGGTTAAAGTTGTAAACTATTTCAATTTCTTTTCCATCAATTTCTTCTCCATCAGTGATGAACTTACTGATTTTGCTTGTTGTCAGGATCTTTGTCTTAACGTTAAGGTGCAGGCCCATTTTAAGACTGTTCATTGATTTTAAGAAGCATATGTGTCAGATCTTTATCTTTCTTTATTAAAATACTTGATCGTCTTTGCTTTCAGCCAGTAATGTACTGCTGTCAACATAGCGGAGGTTGTTGGTGAGTCTTTCACCACACCTCTGTTGTCTTCATACAGTCCTGCTTCTCTAATGATTTGTTCTGCATATAAATAAATAAAAAAATAATTATAGACATATTAAAAAAATAAATTCCTCATTGACGTTCAAGCCAGTCCAAAACAAATGGGTTATTCCCCTCTGCCAGCAGATTGAGACAAGAAACCAAAGGCTTGTGAGCTGTGCCCTATATAAGGCATCATGCAGCCACATTTTCCTCAATATGCTGTCTGTGCAGCGGTCGTTTGGTGTTAATGGCCTGCAACTCCTGGGGCCAGTTGGAGAACTGGTTGCCCAGTTGGAGAACTGGTTGCCCAGTTGGATCTTCTCAGGTGAAAAGTCCTGTCTCACCCTGGTCATGGAAATACCTGGAGGAGTCCAGATCACTTCCCTCACTCCTTCTCTCCCTCACTCCCTCTTTCTGAGTTTCTCCTTGTCCCTTTATTGTCAGGTGGGCCTTGGAAGGAGGAGCATGGTTCCTTTCCCTGACCACCTGCCTCTTTGACGGGAGGCAGAGGGAAGAGATTTAGTCAGCACGGTGTGCTGAAATGAGGGGATTGAGGAATGAGATTTTATCAATAAGGGGGAGCTCTCCTGCACAATCTTCATCCACATGAAGGGGGAAGATAGAACATTGCCGCCCTTTGCCAAAATGATCCTCAGTCGGTTTCCAGAAGCAAGGTAGGCAGTTGATCCTGGCTTTGATTTCTGTAGTGTGTGCCTGTCTTGGCTCACATGGTGGAATTCTTGTTGCAGGCAACAATTACTGTTTATAACACCAATGGAGTGTGGCTTGCACGGTTTATGGTTTGTTTTTATTGAACTTGAATACCACCTTTATAATCCAAAAGCAAAGCGGTTTACAAAATAACAAAGTAGGGGCTGGAGGTGTACACTTGGCATGGCTGCCATAGTGGTATTTGCTGGGCAGTAAAAGGCACTGTGGAGCTGCTGGCGGGACACGCCTGGCATGACTCTTTTAGTGATGGTTATGGGTGGAAGAGAGGCCAATCTTGTGGCACACTTCCCATGGTGGCAGCAGTTGTATGAAGGGGGGAGGCCAATGTTAAGGAACTGACAGAGTGCTCTGTGCTATTCCCGCAGCAGCTGATGAGGAAATGACTCGGGCAGGGCAACTCTAGAGAAGTGTCTGTTCATAGAGCTATCCTATCCTCTCTCAGGTCAAACATCACCATATTGTTAAAGATATCAGGCAGCAGTGTGGAAACAGCCATCATTTTTAAAATCTGTACTGTAGGCTGTACTGCTGCTACTGTTCCCTCTCTAGCTGGCTCTGGAGTGAGCTGCGGAAGGGTTGGGCTTGATCCCCAGCAGCTCCTGGGTTGGATACAGATCTGTGGGCTCCTTGGCTGTAGACATGGCTTTGTTTCCTTCCAACTGATGGCAGAGTAGCCATAGTTTCTTAGAGCTGGGGCCCTGACCATTCTTCCTTTCCTCTCCCCATTCCCTATTTTGTGCCTTGGTGGTTGGGGCACAGTAGATCCTCCTGAATTGTTCCTTGACTTGGGAGCCTGGGTTGTCTAAGAAATTAGCCATTGCTCATAGTTTCAGTTGAAGTCTAGCTGGCATCTGGTAAATCAAAGTGAAGTCTTGTGGAAATTCAGAAGATCGTGTTCTTCTGGTTCATGCTGGAGATGCTCTTTATAGGGTTGGGAGCTGCTACTCAGTGTCTTGCAAACATTATTTCTCAAGTGCTTTGGCACTAAGTGATGTTAACTGAGGGTCTTGCATAGTGCCTTTTTGAAGTGTTTGATGATAACCTAACATGGATTCACTCCAAAGGTGGATCTCAGGGAGGCCATGGGCCAGCAGTTATCTTTTTAGCCCTGGGCAGTTGGAAGGACTGCATGGGTTCAAGGTGAAAGTTGGAGCAGGATTATCAAGTGCCTACCATTGGTTTGAGACTGTGTTTTACATCAGTTTCAGACACAGAGTATGCTGGCGTAGATTTCATCAGTATCCCACTGACCCTTTGGCAACATTTTGTAGGCTGGTCAAGTTTGTGAGGCTAATGTTTCTGGTGAACAGCTGAAGATTTCACAGTGTCTTCTTTGTAGGGGTGCCCTGTTCTTTGAGCAGGAGCCTAGGGGCTAGTATCGCAGAAGGCCCAGACTATGTAGTTATCAGAAGGCAGTTTCAAATATGGATTAAAATTCAGAGTGAGAAACTCCAGTGAGGCACGGATGGTTTGTATGAGCTTTGGCAGTCCTGGTTTATGACCCAGACTTCACCCTAGTGGGTTATGAGACAGGCAGACCCTCAGGTCATTTAGTCCTGGCACCTGCAAAGATATCCAGTAGAGTCTGGGAGTATGTTGGGCCAGTTCGTCCTAGTTGAGTTGAGGTGGATGTATATTCTGGAGTTTCCTCCTCCTCTGTTTTTCTTAAGGTGTCTCCCTGTCAGACTTCAGCTAGATGGGCCCTGGAGAAATTATGCATTTTGGGGCAGTTGCCTCTGTTCTAGAAGCAAGGTGGTAGAAGGCTGTTACCAGGGACTTGTTCAATCCAGTTTGCCTGTCTCCTAATCCCTCGCTTGTTAAGAATTCTGCATAGATTTCAGTTAGACCAGAGCACTGTTTCTCGAGGTACTATATTGATCTCTATTACCAGGATTATATCTTTCCCAACATTAGTAATATTTCCTACATGATGCATCTGCCCTTTCACTCTTCCCCCCCCTTCACCCCTCACCATAGCTACACACACAAAGGTTCTAAGTTATACCATCCAGATATCTTCACCCCCAACACACATTAAATGCTGTTTACAATTTTTAGTTCCTTATCGTCCCAGCCCACTCCCGCACCTCTGGTTAGTGTACCTCTTCCAGAAGCTTGGAGACTGAGCATGTCATCTTTTTGATGACACTAGTGTACATATGCAGCTGGCACTGCCCACCAGCCCCGGTATGCTCAGTCTCCAAGCAGCTGGAGGAGGTTGTTATCCAGGGTGCTGGACTCACTGAAGGGACAACTAAGGAGAGGTTTAGTTTGCTTTTATTTCCCCTCTTAAGGTACAGGTTTCTTTGTTTTTAAAGGCAGAAGTTTAAAAAAAAATCAGAACAGAAAGAACCCGGGGAACAACAGGGCTGAGGAGGGGAGGATATTCCTTCTTCTCCCCTCTCCCCCCAGGATTTCGGGGGGGGGGGGAGATCTGTGGGGGCCTTTCTCAGTCCGAGACTTCTGGATGCTCCCGAACCCGTTATTGGTTGAGGAGCTGCTGCAGTTGCTTGACAGGCGTGAAAGCTTGGCTGCCCTGAGTCACCCCTCTCAGCGCCGAAGCCGGGAAGGAAGGCTGAGCGCGAGAGGTAGAAAAGCCATGCGGCAAAGAGGCTCCAAGGTAAGAGTGGCAGGAGGAGGACAGCAGAAACCTCTAGCAACCGCCAGAACACAAGGAGACAAAGAGCAGCCTGCAGCCACATGTTTGGGAGCCTGCAGCGGTTTGGGAAACTCCAACCGCTGCAATTAGTAATGATTTCTTCTTATTCAGGCCCGCATGTTTAACCCCCTGCTGTGTTTTGGGTGCCCGGGAGAGGCAGCCACTGGAGAATAAAGCAGGGAAGAGCAGCTTCTTCCTAGGGCGCCATTTGCAGTTTCTTTTTAATTTGTTTCAGTTAATTTGATTTTGGTTTGGTTTTATTTTAGTTCAGGTACTCTAGTGCTCTGTGCCTGAGCCTGTGGAGGTGCACTGTGCTGGGGATCCTTTTACCTACCCAGGTACAGATTGAGGGCATTCCTGGGGTGTGCCCCCCAGCCCTTCCCACCATGCTGGCCAGACTGCAGTGCCTGGTATAGGATGGTATGAAGGGGGGTGAACCCCACTTAATCCTTAAGCATTCCTTGTGTTATACAGCTTAAAACTGATTCAGTGCACAATGACTTAATGCAGACGTGTGAAAAGCCTAATCAGATAGGCCATTGTTTTTTGCTGGGTGGATTTCAGAGTGCTGTTGTGCCTGGTCAGTTGATGTAAGTGGCAGTTGGTTGAGACATTGTTATTTTATCCTGAGAAGGGTCAGATAAAATGTCAGAGGCAGAAATAAAGATAAGTGTAAAAAAAAAAAAAGTGGCGCTGCATATAGGTTTATAGCAGCTACAGCTCTGTGGAAAATGGGAAGTACCTGCATACAAGAAATGTATGTAATTTGAAAGATAGTCAGTCAAGTGGACAGGACGCAAATGAAATCCTTCCATCTGTCTATGGTCAGTGAGAAACCTGACATGATCATCTCTTATCTCTCAGCCCAGATTATGTACCTATTAAATCTGTAATATTACTTGTAAGGGAAGCTGTACTCCCTTATAGCCATTTGTAGTATTAGAATAAAAACGTAAACTTTACTCGGAGAACGTGTGAGTTTGATTGGATCAGGGCAAGGTCCATTTCATATCTTTAAGATACAACACTGCAGCACAATCTAAAAATCCTCAATATACAGTATGCAGTCCCCGATGTGGTGTGGTCTCGGAGGCAGGCGTCTGCCTAAACTGCATGCAAGAGGCTGTCATGGGAGCAGGACCTGCAGAATGAGATGAGGCAGGAGAGTCCCTCCCGGTTGCAAGAGACCCTTGGGACGAGGAGCACCATGTTACCTTCAACGGATCCGGCCCCCGGTCGCTGCACGATGCCTGGACCATCCACCCCTCAAGCCCAGGGAGCATTAGGGCTCCCGGGGGAGTTCTCACCAGAAGTTTGTCTTACTTTTGCATAAGGCGTTTTGCCTACCAAGTGGCTCCTCAGCCCCAGAATACAGGGATAAGAGAATGTCAGACGCAAAAGAGCACGAGTCAGGAGCAATGGTGTCTAAGCGGGCTAGAGGCTTAGAGGAGTGGCAGCACTCGCCGTTGTCGAAGGGGCTGGATCTGCAGGAGGAGTTGGAAGGAGAGAGCCAGAACCAGGAGGATCAGGCCCGGATTGTTTGGGTTTTCCACCAGGCGGAGCTACCAGCGCTCATCTTTATGCTTATGTTTATGAATTTTCTCGATATACCGCCCAGGCCGAAGGCCATCAGGGCGGTTTACAGTCATTACAAGCGGGTACTGATACAATTCCTCGTTCCCAAAGGGCTCGCATTCTATGTGTATCTTGGAGACCCTCAATGCCCTGAATATACCTGCTAACCTCCCGGCAGAGGAAGAGGCGCTGTAGGATCCGCTGTTCCAGGCGGTACGGAAATCACAGAAAGTCTTACCAGTACATGGAGTAGTAGGACAGATGATCCAGGATGAGTGGGATCTGCTGGAGGTTGGCCTTAAAGGGGTGCGATCCATGACACGCCTATACCCACTGCCGGAGCAAGAACGAGCTCCTTTGATCGCCAAAAGTGGGCGCAGCGGTGTTGGCAGCAGTAGAAGAGACCTTGACTGGTCTGCAGCTGAGAGCCGTGGAACTGGTTGCGCGAGAGCAGTACGCCTGCGGTTGATGCTTCATGTATTTCGTGGTGCTCAAAAGGAAGGTTCCTTTTGCCCAATTCTCGACTTCGAGGGCATGAACTACGGTCTCCGGGTACTGCATTTTCATAGTAATAATGGCTGTAGGAAGCGGAGATTTTGGGCGACTCTCTATCTCGCAGAGGCGTATCTGCACGGTCCCATCCAGCCAGAACATCAGCAGTTTCTCCACTTTGCGGTGCAAAGGGGCCATTTCCAGTTTTGAGCATTGCCGTTTGGTCTGGCGACCACCCCCGTACCTTCACCAAGGTCATGGTGGTGGCGGCGGCAGTTCTCCATAAGGAAGGGGTTCTTGTCCATCTGTGCCTAGACATTTGACTGATTCAGGCGAAGTCCAGGGATGATAGCAAAAAGAGCAACAGTGCGGGTGGGAGAGTTCCTTCAAAGTCTTGGTTGGGGTCAACCTGGCCAAAGGTCAGTTACGGCCAGCCCAGGAGCTAGAGTATTTGAGAACGTGCTTTGATACCTGCGTGGACAGGTTTTTCCTGCCAGCTCGCCAGGCTCAGGAGCTACGACAGTGGATACAGCAGGTCCTGAAGATGGCAAGACCATCAGAGTGGCATTATCTGCAGGTTCTGGGGACCATGGCGGCCACTCTCGAGCTAATCCCATGGGCAAGGGCGCACATGCAACCGCTGCAGAGGGCTCTGCTCAGTCGATGGTCCCATCAGAGTCAACCCCTGTCCCAAGTACTCCCCTTCCCGCGGAGCGCCAGGAGAGCCCTCAGTTGAAGGCTGCATGTGGGGAGCCTGGAAGGAGTCCCCAGTGTGGGTTCCTCTGATGACCAATGCCAGCCTGTCAGGTTGGAGAGCCCAGTGTGAAGGACGCTTTGTTCAGGAACAAGAGTCCGCATGACGTCCTGTGGTCGATCAACAGGCTCGAGATGCGAGCGGTGACCTTGGCGCTAGAAAGTTTCAAGCCATGGTTTCAGGGGAAGGTGGTCCAAGTTCTCTCAGACAATGTGACCACAATGGCTTACATTAACCGGCAAGGAGGCATGAGCAGTGCAATCCTGGAGGAGGAGGCTGAAAGGCTGTTCGGATGGGCAGCAATTCGCCTCCAGGCATTAACAGCGGTGCACGTAGCAGGAGTTGACAGTGTGAGGGCAGACTACCTCAGCCGAGTGTGCATGGACCCCGGAGAGTGGCAACTCAATCAGGAGGTGTTCGAGCAGGTGGTCTGCCGATGGGGCATACTGGTTATGGACCTAATGGCAATGTTCGAGTCGGCCAAGGCCTGCTGGTTTTTCAGCAGAAGAAGAGAGGAAGTCCAAGGGCCTCAATGCTCTAATTCAGCAGTGGCTCAAAGAGAGTCTTCTCTGTTTTTCCCCGTGGGCGTTCATAGGCCGGTTAGTGCAATGGCTAGAGGCGCACCAAGGATTTGTAATTCTGGTGGTACCAGACTGGCCGAGGTGCCCGTGGTATGCTGACTTGACTCGGATACTGGTGGACTGACTGTGGTGGCTTCCGGTTGGAAGGACCTCTTGATGCAGGAGCCACTTCGCATGCCCCAGGTGGATCAATTCAAGCTTACGGTATGGTTCTTGAAAGGGCGATGTTGAAGAAGAAAGGATAATCAGGCTCGGGGATAGCGATCTTTGTTCAGGCCCAGGGATGGTCTACGAACCTGCCGTACATTTGTGTAGGGCGCATCTTTGAATCATGGTGCGGAGAGAGGCAGGCACACCTTCCATTGCCTTCGTCCCGGACATCTTGGTGTTATTGCAGTACGGTTTTTATAAGGGTCTAGCTGCCAGTTCCTTGAGGGTGCAACTGGTGGCGGTTATCGGTTATAGTGGGAAAGTGCCCCAGACGTATTGAGCTTTCTAGGGGCGGTGACCCACCTTCGTCTGCCAAAGAGGGCGGTGGTACCGCCTTGGAATCTTAATCTGATGCTGATGGTGCTGTCTGGGGAACTCTTTAAGCCCTTTAAGCCATTGAGTCAAGCTTTCCTGAAGGATTTGACTCTGAAAATGGTATTCCTGGTAGCGATTTGCTCGGCACGCAGGATTTCGGAGCTTCGGACCCTGTCATGCCAAGAGCCATTCCTTTCCTTCTCTAAGGAGAAAGTGGTCCTGCGCCCGGTACCTTCATTTTTGCCCAAGGTGGTGTGAGCATTTAATGTATATCGGGCCGTTTCCTTTCCGGCTCTGGCAAGCGTGGATGTGGGCGAGAGCAGATATGGGCTCTGCCATTCCACAGCTGTGCCACTTGGATGCGAAGGTAAGTGGAAGAGGGCATCATCCTTTCGGAGATCGGATCTTCTGTTGGTTCTGTTTGGCGGGTCGCACAAAAGTGAGGCAGCAGCTAAGCCTCCATTTCCAGATGGATCAGTGAGGCAATCACGTCTGCATACATCTTGAAAGGAAGAGCAGTGCCGGCGGGGTTGCAGACGCATTCCACGAGGGCTCAGGCAACCTCGTGGGCAGAGTATAGTTTAGTTCCGCCGGTGGAGATCTGTAGGTTGTCATACTTTATCAGAACATTTTTGCCTGGATGTCCAGGCGGCAGGGGATGCTCGTTTCGGATCGGCAGTGCTTCAGGCTGGTTGTGCGGGTCCCTCCCGTTAAACTGCTCTGATACATCCCAGAGGTGCTGGACCGGACTGGAGGGACGATAAGGAAAGAGAAATTAGACTTACCTGCTAATTGCTGTTCCTTGAGGAACTCCCGTCCAGCCCCCCGGAACCCTCCCTGAGTGTTTTCTTTGATAATCTATGCACATCCTGGTCCTGAAGCTGGTTCCCTTGGTGGAGGAAGTGGCCAGGGAGAGCAGGGGAGGGGTGTGTAATCAGTGTTTGGGGGAGGGGCATACCAGAAGAGCTGTCGGTTGCTCGCTTCCCGCTGATTGGAGTTGCTCAGGTGCTCAACAGGTAGGCTTCCCCATCCTGGAGGGGGGTACGGGGTATCCTTTCCAGGGGATGGAGGGGGTACTAGTTTATTTAGGTGTAGAAGTGTTTGTTGCATGTTTAACTACTTAATTGTTGTTCCTCTGAGTCTGCTTTGTCAATAGGTACTGGGGCTGGTAGGCGGTGCCAGCTGCATATGTACACTAGTGTCATCAAAAAGATGACACGCTCAGTCTCCAAGCTTCTGGAAGAGGTACACTACCCAGAAGTGCAGGACTGGACTGGAGTTCATTAAGGAACATCAATTAGCAGGTAAGTGTAATTTCTCATTATATTTGTTTAAAGTTGCCTGGACATGTTTTCAATTGTTCCTTGTAAACTGTTATCTCCAGGAACAAGCAAGAATGAGTCTTCACATATGGGTACGTCGGTACCGACGGAGCCTGCACGGGAATGCTCCCCAGCATCCAATCAGAAAGCTTTTGGGAGCATCCCTCACGCCTGCGCGCTGACTTCCCGCCTTTCCCACTGCCTCTCCTCAGTTTTCGTTTTTCCGCGGAGCCGACAGGACGTCCTCCTGTCACCGCAGAAACTTTTTTCTTTAAAATTCTTATTACTTATTTTCTTGTGGTTGCGGCTGTTTCTCCCGCCGATAGCGGTACCGCCGGTGCTTTATTCTTTTCTTTTTCTGAAATTAGAGAGATTTTTTCTCCTCAGTCTTTGTCTTAACTTTTGGGCCTACCAGGCCTCTCCAACATGGAGCCTTCTTCCCCTAAGAAGTGCCTTCACTGTGGAAACATAGTTTTCTTTTTAGACTCCAATGCTTGGGGTCTAACCTGTTTGGGTCCTGACCCTTTTTCTCCTGAACCGTCAGGCTGTAGTATTGGGAGAAGACCTTCCCTTTTTCGAGTTTCCCTCGATGCCGTTTTTCCTCCTGAGGTGAGGACACCGGTTTATTCTTCTCTCCAGGATCAGGTAACCCACAAACAGTCTGTTAAGACTAGCCAGTCCTTGAGTGGTAAGTCTCATGCCAAGCATGATGACGGCTCCGGCCTTGCCCTCAAGACCTCATTGGCAATAAACCCTGGCGGGAGTCTTTGGGCTCCAAAGCATTTACGGGGTTTCAGGTTGTTCCTGGGGCTCACCCCTCACAGAACATACCTGAGCCATGCTCGGGGGTGGTATCCGCTTCGAGCGGTACCGATACCCTGGCATTGGCACCGGTGTCGAGTGTTCCACTCTTCACCAGGGATCGTCATCTGGTGTCCTCGGTACCTTCGGGGCCGATCGATACGACCCAGACTGACTTTCCTATATCCCTGCCATGCTCGGGGCTGGTATCGGCTTCGAGCGGTACCGATACCCTGGCATCGGCACCGGTGTCGAGTGTTCCACTCTTCACCTGGGATCGTCATCTGGTGTCCTCGGTACCTTCGGGATCGATCGATATGACCCAGACTGACTTTCCTATATCTTTTCCATGTTTGGAGTTGGTATTGGCTTCGACCGGTACCGGTACCCTGGCATCGGCACCGGTGTCGAGTGTTCCACTCTTCACCAGCACTCGTCATCGGGCGTCCTCGGTACCCTCGGAACCGATTGATACGACGCCGATTCACTTTTCTGTATCGGCATCGCCGATACCACCACTGACGTCGGTACCTTCTAGACACGCATCGATAGACTCGCTCCCTTCGATGCCGAGTCTGGAATCGATATCCAGTCTAGATGACTTGGTACCGACGCGTTTCGGAACCGACCCATATCGTTTCCGTCCACGCAGTACCGAGGATATTTACCAAGCCTCTCTGGCTACCTCGGTACCGCTTCAGCGGCCCCCCGGGTACTGCTTCGATGACATTACCGTTCCCAATACCGGTATCGGTATCGATGTCGATTCCTGCAGTTCCATCGGTGCCTTCGATCCTTTCTCTGCCCAGCTTGGAATCGATACCAGGCACTGACGATGCAGGACTAACTGCCTCGAATCAGAACTGTCAGTATCACTGTCCATCTAGCAGGATTCTTTTTCTGCACCAGTCAAGTATGTCTTCTGGTGCTCAAGCTGCTGCTTCAACTTCAGCTTACCCAGGAATAGTTCCCATTGGAGAACCTTCTTTTCAGAAATTTCTCCTTGACATGGCAACCTTTCTTGCCATTCCTATTCCTGGTTCTAACCTTCACCAAGATCCTGCACAAAAGGAAACTATAATGCTTCCTTTACATCATTCCTTGCAGGATCTTCTTATGAGGATCTGGGAATCACCTTTAAAGGTCCCTTCGCCTTCTACAGCCACTAATGTTCTGTATCAGGTGCCTCCCTCTCCAGGGTTTCTAAAAAACCAACTTCATCATTCCATTGTAGTGGAATCAGCTCTGAGGAAGGTAAGAAGCAAAAAGAAGCATTCTTCTTATCCGCCAGGTCGTGCATCTAAAGCACTTGATGCTTTTGGACGTCAAACCTTCCAAACTTCTATGCTGGCTTCAAGGATCATCTCATATATTTTTTATATGAGTCTGACACTTCAGGAGGTCACAGAGAAATTATCTCTTTTGTCCCCTTTTTTGTCAGAGCCTAAGGCCACTGACTTCCTTGCTTCTTAATCATAGCAGGAATATCTCTTGGTTTCTTTCTCGTGCTTCTTTAGACTCTTTTGAGTCTGTTAGCAGATCCTCTGCTATTGCCATTGGAGCACGTCGTAAGGCCTGGCTACAAGCTTCAGACTTGAGCAGATGGGCACAACATACACTGGGTAATTCTCCTTGCACTGGAGAAAATCTCTTCAATCGAGAGGCTTTACGTCAGGTTGCTCATTGCTCCACTGACTTCCCTGGTTCTGCAAACCATCCTAAGCCTTCTTCCCCAGGACGTAGGAAATGTCCTACCAAACCTTCTCTCCCTAAGAAAAGAAGGTTTCACCCTTCTCCTGCCCATCCTCCAGATGTACCCAAGCAGGGGACATCTCATCCTAGTCTGAAGTCTCCAGACTCTAACCAGTCTATGCATAACCAGTTACCATAGGTTCCTGTAGATTGCAATCTACTGTTAACTTCTTCTCAGCAGAAGTTTATTCTTAAAACTCTACACTGCTTTTTATTTTCAGTATGCTAACCTGTTAGGATACTTGTCCAATGGGTTACAGAATACTCCCCTTCTTACCACTAAGAAGGGAGCTTACAACTATCGCATGATAGTCTCTGTCCCCACATGGACATCTTTCCTTCAGCTGGCTTACCATATGGTAAGTCACCTTCCAACCCCCTCTCTTCCAGGGTTTCCCCTGCTTGAGTTGGTACCATACTGAAATACCTTTCCTGTGTAGACTTTTTGTTATCCTTGATTGCATGCTCTGAACAACTCATCAGACAGGGACAGGAATATCTCCGCTCCCTTTGTCTGTTTTTCTCTCTGTTTTCACACAGGAGAATCCTTCTGCTGTTTTGTTCAGTTGTTGTGCATGCAGGAGTTCCAGTGATTACTCACCTTGCTAGTCTTTGCAAGCTACTTCCAACTATCTTGCATAATACTACTCACGTCAGGTTGTCGTCTTCTAGCCATATCCTTTCCTAGGATGTGGCAACACACCTGACTTCATTCTTAATTCTCCTGCCCAATGCTCTCTGCAATCTTCACAGAAGCTTTCCACTATGGGCCCTTGTTATAGAGCATTGAACTTTGTCTCTAGGGGCTTTTCCATATAGTAGAAAAAGCTTATAGGATCATTACATGACTATACGGGTTCCTTAAACCCTCTTGTCTCCTGTTGTGATACAGAAGACAAGCTTTTTCTGCGTGAATGTCCAAGGAGTTCCCAATCTTGCAGGACTCTATCCTTTTTTCCTTACAGCTTGGCATCATGCTCTTCTGCTCCTCTTGGACAATGCATACTCTATTAGTATACATGATACCCCCGTGTCCCTTGGCTGGGTCATCTTGGTATCTTCTTCTATGCGTTTTTCTGTCCATTGGACATGTCAGAGTTCTAGAGAGCTCCTGACGTGCTCTTGCCAAACTGCTATTATCCTCTGTTTTTTCACGCAACTATACTGGTTATTTCACTAAACTACATTCCTGCACTGTAGAAATAGATTCTCTATATATCTTCAGGTGGTTTTCACCCCCTGTTGTTAGATGAATCTTTTCCCATCACATTCCCCATGCGCATGTTTTTGTGGGGCTCAGTTGCAGGCATGTATTCCCCAGCTTATATTCATGTATTGTTTATATCCTATACATACCTATTTCTATAAGCTATGTGGGCATAAGTCATGCCCATCCATTTATATATATCACACATATCCATATCTATCTTTATATGTATATATCTCCATATATATATATATATATATATGTATGTATAGGTGTATATATATATATATGTGTCCATTGGGAGACGTCCCTAGGACGATATGTATTACCTATTATCTCCCTAACTGTCTGTGCTATAAAGTTTTTCCTTCTTAAGGGGTCCAGACAGTCACCTTGCCTATTCTCATATGGCTCAGTAAGTGGGAGCGGTTATACATACCATTACTGCTGTGATGTCAACAGCTTCTATTTTTGTTATAAATCTCCCTGTCTATGAAGTCTCAAACTTCAATGTCTTCCTATCTCTTACCAGCTAGGAAAGACAGTGTACATTCTCAGTACTCCTGAGTACACTTCTGTTCTCCTTGAGAATAGGGGCCTTTTTCCCATACCCCCTCTTCCCTTCAGGACTGGGCAAATCATCTAGATCGGTCAGTCTTCTTCTTTTAGTCCTCAATGTTGATGCTAAAAGAGTTTTCAGCTTTTTCCCATAAAGCTTTCTATTGAAGACCTGCCGTTCTTATCCTACCCCAGCTGACACCTGGGTCACCTGCCCATTCAAGGTTTGGAACTTCATCCTCACTGCTGTGAAGTTACCTTGAGGATTCCGCTACTGCATCTACAGTACACTCCATCACAATTCTACTTCCTACAATCCAGTAGGTAAGCTCTATATTATGCTTGTTCATTAAATACTTTAATGACACTTGACATACATTCTAAAGACTCAGTTTCCTGTAGTCTTTAGATTCGCTGTTCCTGTACAGCTCTTCTCTGTTCAACTCCTACCCCTCATCCCTCATGGGATGCCGGAGATCCAGGTGTGGGAAATGCCGTCCTGTTCCACGGGTACGCATTTTATGGGATCTCCCCCTGGCACCCTCAGCTAGGGAGTCCCCATATGTGAAGACTCATTCCTGCTTGTTCCTGGAGATAGCACAGTTACTTACCTGTAACAGGTGATCTCTGGGAACAGCAGGAATTAGTCTTCACAACCCACCCACCTCCCCTAGGAGTTGTATCTATCTATCTATCTTCCTTTCCTCTTTCTCTCCTTCTGTCTCAGCTATGAAACTCAACTGAGGAGAGGCAGTGGGAAAGGCGGGAAGTCAGCGCGCAGGCGCGAGGGATGCTCCCAAAAGCTTTCTGATTGGATGCTGGGGAGCATTCCCGTGCAGGCTCCGTTGGTACCGACGTACCCATATGTGAAGACTAATTCCTGCTGTTCCCAGAGATCACCTGTTACAGGTAAGTAACTGTGCTTTGCCTGGTAGAACAACGATATATAAAACTGGTTAAATAAATAAGATCATACTTCTCAGTGCTATCATCTCAGAATTAAGGCTGTTTTTCTTTTCAGGGTTGGAGTTCTGTAGTCAACACAGCGGGGGATCTGCACATCTCTTGCTAGCTGCCCTTGGTTTACAAGGCTCGGCATCTCTTCTGGCATAGAAGCTACTTACTAGTTGTTTCTCCCTTTTTTGGGGGGAACGATTTCCATCTGGCTAGTCCCATTCTTAATTACTATGGTAAGACCTCCATTTGGATTTCAGATGTCTCACTAGAGTATTCAGTGCTGTAGAGAGATGGCAGGTTTCTGTGGATACCCATCCATCAACCCTGTATAGGAATTTGATGCTCTTTCTGAGAGTTCCTTTTCATGGTGAGCATTCATCGCTGAAACCCTCTTTATTTGGCCTTAACGTTGAGGTTTGTGGTGGAGGTATCCTGTGAAGCTTGGAATTGGATATGTTGATTATATGCTGGAATTTCACTCTTTCTAGTAATATTAGCATTCTTCTGTAAAAATCGAGACGTGTTTTGGCATTGGCAACCTTACATACCTACTGTTTGTGGCAGTAGGGTTCTCTCTCAGGCTGTCACACACACGCACACACAGAGATACTTCTCACTCCCATAATTTAGTTGCACCAGATTGTAGTTACAGTTTATTTTGGAGTATATTTATATAGGTATCCAGAGAGAGAGAGAGCTGCTCGGGAGATTACAAACTCCAGTACCCATTCATGGGAACCCCTCCTCTACCCATACGCCTCTGTGGGAGCACTGCACTGTGCCAAGTACAGCGGTCATGCCTGCCTCCTCCATTGCTTGCTCTGTGGCATATTCATTCCTGTTTGTTCCCTCAAGCCCATGCTCAGAATTGGTCTGCTACTTGCAGCTTCTCTTGCCATTGCCACCTCTGTCACTACTAGTCTTGGGCAAATCATCGCTCTCCTCTTGCAGCTGTACTTGAGTTTGTGGGTCTTCTGCACAATCTGGAGCACCTTGCTCTCCTGTGGCAGCAAGGTCAGTCATTCTTTAACTCCTTTAGCATGTGTGGAGAAAATTCAGTGCCATTTCTCCATCAGGGTTAAAAGGAGGGCTTTAGCATGATCAAACTGTCTGCTTTGTCCATGTTTCCTTTGTTAGACCTATTGGCTGGAAATGGTAAAGTGGCTAGTGAGTGCCAGTTGAACTTTTAAAAAATAAATAAATAAAGGCATTGTACAAGGTGGCTTCCTCTGGGTCATATACACTTGTTGTGGATAGGAAGGCCTGATTTGTAAAGCAGGTGTTCTCATCGTTGTGCCTTTTTATATGGATTTTAGTCTCTTGCAGGAAACACTCGGGAGGGATTTCACCTCCAGTTAGCTGTAAGATCCAGGAGAATGCAACAAGCAGGTTTTCAAGGGTAGTTAGTAAGTAGTCCATTCTCTGGCTTCCTCAAATTTTCTTTTTTGCAGGAAGTAAGCATTGTCTATCCTTAGGTTGCTGGCCCTGCAATTTTCAGAGTTCCAACAGAATTGCTGCTGTAATGTGCCATCGAGTCTCTGTCAACTCATGCGAACCTCCAGATGATAGTTCTAAACTGTGTTCGGTCTTCAGTCAGGCAGCTCACTGTTGAAAGTGGTACCCATAGTTGCTGCTGTTGTATCGATCTATCTCATTGCTGGCCTTCCTCTTTTGCGTTGACCTTCTACCTTGCCAAGCATGATGTCTTTCTCTAATTATCTCTCTTCGCATGATGTGTCCAAAGTATGAAAGTCAAAGTCTTGTCATCTGAGCTTCTAAAGAAAGTTTAGGTTTGATCTCCTCTAATACTGACTGGTTTGTTCTTCGGGCAGTCCATGGAATACACAGTATTCATTGCCAGCACCATAATTCCAAGGCATCATTTTTCTTCCTGTCTATCTTTTTCACTGTCCAACTTTTGCATCCATACGATGTTGAAGATACCATGGCTCGAACAAGTCGTATTGTTGTATGGAGAGAGACATCTCTGCTCTTGAGAATATTGTCTAGGGTCTTCATAGCCATTCTGCCAAGAACAATGTGTCGTCTGATTTCTTGACTGCTTGTTTCTTTATTGATAATTGATCCAAGTAGGTTAAAGTTGTCCACTATTTCAATTTCTTCTCCATCAGTGATGAACTTATTGATTTTGCCAGTTGTCAGGATCTTTGTTGTCTTTATATTTAGGTGCAGGCCCATTTTAAGACTGTTCTTTGATCTTGAGAAGCACGTGTTTCAGATCATCTTCACTTTCAGCCAGTAATGTGGAATCATCAGCATAGCGAAGGTGGTGGTTGAATCTCCCACCAATCTTCACACCTCTGTCTTCATGCAGTCCTGCTTCTCTGATCATTTGTTCTGCATATAAATTAAACAGGTAGGGGGAAAGTATGCAGCCTTGTACACCTTTGCTGATTTTATACCATTCTGTTTCTCCTTGTTCTATTCAAACTCTTGCTTCTTGATCAATGTAAAGGTTGTGCAAGAGAATGATCAAGTGTTCTCCAGGAACAAGCAGGAAGTCAGCCCTCACTTATGGGTGACGTTGGCATCGACGGAGCCCGCACGGAGCAATTCCCCAGCTTTCAAAGAAAGCCTTTGGGATTGCTGCCACGCATGCACGCTTAGTTATCTCCAAGAACAAGCAGGAATGTAGTCTTCACATATGGGTATCGTCGGTACCGACGGAGCCTGCGCTGGAACGCTCCCCAGCGTCCAATAGGAAAGCTTTTGGGAGCATCCCACAGTGCCTGCGTGCTGCCTTCCCACCTTTCCAACTGTCCCTCTCCAGTTCTTCGTTTTCCGCGGAGCCGACAGGTCACATACCCTGTCGCAGAAAAATTTCGTCTTTAATCTTTGTTTTTGTGGTTGCGTCTGCCTTCCTTCGACGCCATACCGGTACCGCCGGTTCTTTCTTCTTTAAAAAAAAAAAAAAAAAAAAAAAGATAGTTTCTGAGGTGTTTTACTTTAGAAACATTTTTCCTTGGTGCTAGGCACCATTTTGGGCACTAGGCCCAATTTTATCCTTAAAAATGGAAAAACCTACTTCAGGTTTTAAAAAATGTTCTAAATGTGGTGGTACTATTTCTGTCAACGACACACATGTTTGGTGTCTCAAATGTTTAGGTCCTGACCACTCTATTTCAGAGTGCCACTCCTGTGGAATGATGTCAAAAAGGGGCCGGCAGAACTGAACTGCTAAACTTAACACCCTTTTTCCCTCAGACGTGGCGTCTGTTGCATCAACGTCCTCCAGGGCCTCATCTTCCTCCCATGCATCTCAGGTAACTAAACATAAATCTAGCCGGTCCTCAAAGGGTAGATCTCCTTCTATGTATCGAGATTCCCCTGGCGTTGCCCTTGAGGAATTGTCACCAGCAAAACTGCCCCGGCGGGAGGCTTCAGCTTCCAAAGCACTAACGGGGCTCCAGGATGTTCTCGAGGCCTCAACCTCGGCAGAACTACTGGTGCCGTGCTCTGGGGTTCCGGCCGCTTCTACCGGTACTGACACCCAAGCATCAGCAGCGTCGATAGACCAGAGATTCCTTGCTATCGAACACAGTCTAGCGGCTCTTCTCACGGCTTCGGTACCGTTGAAACCGCTTCAGACACCTCAACCGATACCGGTACCGACACCGGAACCGGTACCGACTGCATTAGCATCGGCGGGTATGCCACCCATACTGGGTCATGCGTCTGTCTCCGGCATCGACAGATCGCTACCGGAACAACCCGATACTGTCTTCGTTCGATACCGGTACCGTGCTTTGCACAATCACCGGGATCGGAGGTATTTTGAATCCTCTGAGTCTGAAGACTCAGAAGACTCTGCCGATACAAGAGTACTTCTCCCCGAGGATTCCTGTTCTCAGCACAGAATGTCTCCGCCAGAGGATATGTCCTTTCAGGACTTTATCCGTGATGTGGCTCGAGGCCTTTCCATCACAGTAGCTCCTGAAAAAGAGCCTAGGGCAAAGGAGTTGGAAATTCTCCAATACCCTAAGGCTCCCAAAGAGGCAGCTACTCTGCCTATTCATGAGATTTTACATGATCTTATCCTAAGGATGGGAAACACCTTTAACCACATCTCCTCATTCTCGAAGACTCGATACCATGTATCGAGTTCCACCTTGTCCTGGCTTTCAAAAAACTCAATTACCACACCATTCAATGGTGGTGGAATCAGCCATGAGAAGGATAAAAAGTGCAAAGAGACATGCATCCAATCCTCCAGGTCATGAATGTAGGATTCTCGATGCATTTGGGTGTCGATGCTTCCAAGCTTCCGTGCTCTCAGCTAGGATCAGTTCCTATATCTTATATATGGGAATGTTCCTTAAAGAGGTCACAGGAGACTTGGAGCTTATAAGACCCCTCCTTCCTGATGACAAAAGCCCTAAAACCACACTCAACTACCCACACACATACACCCACCACATACACCCACCACATACACCCCAAAATACTCCCAAGAGATGAAAAAAGGAAATAAATTCCTCCACACACAAATATAAAAGTTAGAAAACTCTGACTACATATAATAAGGTTGAAATAACTCTGATCTAATCTAGATCAACACTACGATACAGATACTTATTTTTTTTTATAAAATGTTATTAGTTTTGAAAATTAATGCACATTTATTTGTATAAAGTTACAATGTTATAAATCTCTGTTAACAACTATTATCTGTATAAAGTTAAAAAAATCTCTGTTTCATGTAATGTATACATTAGTATACAAATTTGTTTACTTGTTCCATGTAAACCGCCCCTGATCTCTGGAAGGGGCGGTATAGAAGAAATAGCTAAATAAATAAATAAATAAATAAGACTATTTTACTCTAGTCAAACATGCTCAGGATGTTTCTGAGTTTGTAAATCGTGCAGCCTTTGACTTTTGAGTGCATAAGCAGAACCTCTGCTATTGCCATTGGTGCATGTCGGATTGCCTGGCTTCAGGCATCTGACTTGGAAATTTGGGTACGGGATAAATTAGGAAACATTCCTTGCACAGGAGAAAATCTCTTTGGCAAAAATTGGCAGGAGAAGGCTGATGAGATAGATGCTGACAATATCACCTTGGATAGATTGTTCAAATCTACAGCCAATCCTGCAAGGAAAAAATCCTCTAAGAAACCATTTTTCAATAAGAAAAAGAAGTTTTATCCTTCCTATACCCAACAGGGGCACCGTCCAGGTCAGACTGCCCAAAAGGGACAACAGGGACAACCTAGACAACAAAAGAAGCTAAAAGCTGCAAAACCTCAGCCTCCTCAGCAGGCTCAGCCTCCTCAGGGGCTTTGACTCCTCTCTAGAGAACTTTGCCTTCCTGCCTCTGAACGGTCCAGTACCCTCTACCATTCCAGGCAGGTTATGTCATTTTGCCCACAGATGGTACCAAATAACATCAGAAAATTGGACTCTCTCCATTGTACGAGGGGGGGTACAAGCTTCATTTTCACAGCATGCCCCCTCCTGCAGTTGTAAGACAGTTCAATTCTCAGACCTCTCTCGACAGTCTTAGGCCAAGAGGTCACAATGCTCCTTGCTCAAGGAGCAATAGAGGAAGTACCCATTCCCCATCAGGGTACAGGGTTCTACTCCCCCTATTTCCAAAGAAAACAGGGGGAGACAGACCCATTTTAGACCTCAGTGAATTGAACAAATATTTGTTCCGAGAGAAGTTCAAAATGGTCTTTCTAGGAATTCTGCTGCCATACTTTCAAAGTCAGGATTGACTTTGTTCTCTAGATCTCAAGGATGCGTATACTCATGTTCTCATCCATCCAAATCACAGGAGATTCCTCCAATTCCTGTTTCAAGTAAAGCACTACCAATACAAGGTTCTTCCCTTTTGGCCTGGCTTCTGTGCCAAGAGTGTTCACAAAATGCATGGCTGTGGTAGCAGCATATCTCCAGGAACAAGCAGGAATGAGTCTTCACATATGGGTATCGTCGGTACCGACGGAGCCTGCGCGGGAACGCTCTCCAGCGTCCAAAAGGAAAGCTTTTGGGAGCATCCCACAGCGCCTGCGTGCTGCCTTCCCGCCTTTCCCAACTGCCTCTCCAGTTCTTCTTTTCCGCGGAGCCAGCAGGTCGTGTTTCCTGTCACCGCTGAAGAATTTCTTATTTTCTTTTATTTTTCTGTAGTCGCGTGTCTGCCTTCTCGATTCCGGACCGGTACCACCGGTCTTTTTTCTTTCTTTAAAAAAAAAAAAAACTACTACTCTCTTCAGTGCATTTTTTCTTCTGGGGCCTTAGGCCTGCAGATATATTTTTCCTCATGGAAAAACCCGCCTCCGGGTTTAAAAAGTGCACGAAGTGCAGTAGCACTATTTCTGTCACTGACACCCATGACTGGTGTCTAAAATGTTTAGGTCCTGACCACTCCATTGCGTATTGTGAGTCCTGTTCCATGATGTCTAAGAGAGGGTTACAAAATTGGGCAGCCAAGCTCAGTACCCTGTTTCCCTCCGATGCAGCTTATGTGGCATCGACGTCTTCCAGGGCTGCTTCTTCATCCCATGGATCTCAGGTAACCAAACTTAAATCTGGCCGGTCCTCAAAGAGTTCATCTCCCTCTAAGTATCGAGATGCCCCCGGGCTTACTCTTGAGGAATCCACACCGGCAAAATTACCTCGGCGGGAGGCTCCGGCTTCCAAAGCTCTACCTATGGGGTCACAGGTTGACATCGATGGCTCGGCCTCGACCGATCACCTGTTACAATGTTCTGGGGTACCGGCGGTTACCACCGGTACCGACATCCAGACATTGGTGGGGTCAATGGATCAGAATATTCTGACCATGCAGCGTGCCATCACGGCATTCATACAAGCTGCGATGCCTACGGTACCGCAACAAGCCCCGTTGTCGGTACCTGTACCGATTCCGGTACCGGATCCGAAATCGGTTCCGATACCAGTACCGCTTGCATCGACATCAGCATCGACGGCAGCGGTACGCTAACCAGTGATGCCCATTGGTACCGATTACTCCCGATGTCGATACCTCCCGGTATGCGTATCGGGCTCTGCGAGAGCATCCAGACAGTCGATACTTCGATTCCTCTGAAGACTCTGATTCTTCAGAGGCCTCAATTGAAGCATCGGAGATCCTTCCTCAGGAACCCTCTTCTCCAAAAAGGAGAATGTCTCCTCCTGAAGACTTGTCTTTTCAGGACTTCATTAGGGAGGTGGCCAAAGGCTGTCCATCTCAGTGACCTCTGAAACTGAACCTAGAGCCAAAAAATTAGATATCCTACAATATCCTAAGGCTCCTAAAGAGGCAGCCACCTTACCAATACATGAGATTCTTTATGATCACATGTTGGGCATATGGGAGACTCCTCTTTCCACCTCCCCTCATTCTAGAAAGTTGGACACCATGTATCGTGTTCCTCCTTGTCCTGGGTTTCATAAGACTCAGCTTCCTCACCACTCCATTGTGGTAGAGTCTGCTATGAAAAGATCAAGAGTACAAAAAGGCACTCCTCTGCTCCTCCAGGAAGAGAATGCAGAACCCTAGATGCCTTTGGCAGGAAAATCTTCCAGGCCAGTATGCTTGTAGCCAGAATCAACTCCTATAGTCTCTATATGGGGATGTTTCTTAAAGAAGTTACAGATCATCTGCAAACCTTATCTCCTTTTATGTCAGAAGATGAGAGAAGAATATATCACCTGGCTTAAACATGCACAGGATGTATCCAAGTTTTCCAACCGTGCAGCCTTTGACTCTTTTGAGGGGGGCCAGTAGAGCCTCGGCTATTGCCATAGGTGCACGCAGAGTTGCTTGGTTGCAAGCCTCTGATTTGGAATCCTGGGTACAGGATGGTCTAGGTAACCTTCCCTGTACAGGCGAAAACCTGTTTGGCAAAGATTGGCAAGCAAAGGCCAACCAGATGGATGCTGAAAATTCTGCTTTAGATAGACTTTCAAAGTCTACTACTGCTCCTTTTAAAAAGAGGTTGTTCAAAAAGGGATCTTTCCCAAAGAAAGGGAAATTTTCTTCTGGTTATGGTCAGGCCTCTTCTCAAGGTCGTTTTGCTACAAAGAGACAGCAACAACCAAAACAGGCCAAACCTCAGGCTGCGAGGACTGCTACGGCCCAACAGCCTCAGCCTCCTCAGGGCCTTTGACTTTCCACTAGAGAACTTTCTGACTCTAGAACATCCAGAGCCTCTCATCATCCCAGGAAGGTTAGCTCACTTTGCTCCCAGATGGGAACAAATCTCCATCATAAGGGAAGGGTACAAACTTCATTTCTTAAACCTTCCTCCTCACACCATGGTGAAACAGTTCAATTCTCCAACATCTCTCCTCAACCTTCTAGGTCAAGAGATTGCTACCCTTCTTGCCCAAGGGGCAATAGAAGAAGTACCTCTTCTTCAACAGGGCTCAGGGTTCTACTCCCCTTATTTTCTCATCCCATAGAAAACGGGGGGCTACAGACCCATATTAGATCTCAGAGAGTTGAACAAGTTTCTGTGCAAGGAGAAATTCAAGATGACTTCTCTCGGAACTCTCCTTCCATACCTCCAGAGTCAGGACTGGCTTTGTTCTCTAGATCTCAAGGATGCGTACACCCATGTCCTCATCCATCCAACACACAGAAGGTTCCTTCGGTTCCTTTACCAAGGAAAGCACTACCAATACAAAGTGCTTCCTTTTGGTCTGGCCTCTGCTCCAAGCGTGTTCACAAAATGCATGGCAGTAGTAGCTGCATTTCTGCGCACTCTAGGAATATTCGTATTCCCATATCTGGACGACTGGCTCATCCGAGCTCCATCCCAGTCAGAGGCCCAGGCTTCCCTGGCCTGCACAAAGTGTGTTCTTCAGTATCTGGGACTGGTAATCAACATTCCAAAATCCCATCTCACCCCTACTCAGTCTCTAGAGTTTATAGGGGCCTTGCTGGATACCACATCTGCAAGGGCCTATCTTCCCCAGGCCCGTTGCCTACGCTTGGTGCAGTTAGCCTCCCAGATTCAGTTAAAATCCCATTTAACTGCTTGAGAGATGTTGCAACTCTTAGGCCACATGGCATCCACGATGCATGTGGTTCCCTATGCTCGCCTTCACATGAGGGCAGCTCAGTGGACCCTATCCACCCAATGGACCCAGGCATCAGGTTGCCTGTCAGACAAAATAGCAACCTCCAGTCGCCTCTTTTGGTCCCTCCACTGGTGGAAGTCCACTCAAAATCTGTTGCTGGGGTTCCCCTTTCAACAGGTGTTACCCCAAGCAACCCTTACAACAGATGCCTCTCCAAAGGGTTGGGGGGCTCATTTACAAGATCTCTCGACCCAGGGCATCTGGTCTCCACAGGAGACATCTCTTCATATCAACCTCTTAGAGTTCAGAGCAATCTTTCTGGCTCTCAGAGTCTTCCACACCCTGCTCAGCTACAAGACAGTCCTCATCCACACGGACAACCGGGTAGCCATGTTCTACGTGAACAAGCAGGGAGGGACTGGCTCTCTGTCGCTTTGCAACGAAGCTCTGAGATTGTGGGCCTTCGCCAGAGAGCATCAAATCCATCTCATGGCAGTGTATCTTCCAGGGGTTCAAAACTCTTGGGCAGACAGACTCAGTCGAGTTCTGCTTCCGCACGAATGGTCCCTCCATGGGGACCAGATAGCCAGGATTTTTCGGATTTGGGGTACCCCAGACAGACCTGTTTGCAAGTCCGTGGAATTCCAAACTTCCCCGGTTTTCTTCCAGGATTCCATGTCAGGGAGTTCAGGCCAGGGATGCCTTCCTCCTTCATTGGGGGCAAGACTTCTATGCCTTTCCACCTATTCCCCTCATCCCCAAGACTCTGTTCAAGCTTCAGAGAGACAAGGGGTCTATGATCCTCATAGCACCACTTTGGCCACGCCAAGTGTGGTACCCTCTACTTCTGCATCTCTCTCAAGCTCCCTCCCTAGACCTGGGGTCTGCTCCAGATCTCCTCTCCCAGGAGGAGGGAACCTTGTGGCACCCAAATCCTCAGTCTTTTCATCTCAGGGCCTGGTTGCTGAAGGCCTAGACCTTCAGGATTTACACCTTTCTCAGCAAGTGAAGGATATCCTTCATGCTTCTAGAAAGCCTTCCACCAGACGTTCATATGCTTTTAAATGGAAAAGGTTTTCCATTTGGTGTGCAGAGAAGGGTCTCAACCCTCTTGCAATACCTTTGAATTCTTTACTAGACTATTTGCTGCATTTATCCCTTGCAGGCCTTAAAACAAATTCAATCAGAGTCCATTTGATTGCTGTTGCAGCATCCCTTTAAGCCTCTCAATGGACAACCTATTTCCTCTCATCCTCTTATAGCAAGATTCATGAGAGGCCTTCTTTTGACGAAACCTCCCATTAGACCACCTCCAGTGGCATGGGACTTGAATCTGGTTCTTGGCCAGCTTATGAAGCCACCCTTTGAACCCTTAGCCACTACCTCCTTGAAATTCCTTTCCTGGAAGGTTATTTTTCTCATTGCAGTCACCTCAGCTTGCCATATCAGTGAGTTGCAAGCTTTAGTGGCTAATCCTCCTTATACAAGGTTCCATCATGACAAGGTAGTCCTCAGAACTAATCCACACTTTATGCCTAAAGTGGTCTCACCTTTTCATCTGAACCAGGAGGTGTATTTACCTGTCTTTTTTCCAGGACCTCATGCATCAAGTGCAGAGAGGAATCTTCATACCCTGGATTGTAAAAGAGCACTTGCTTTCTACTTACACAGGACACAGCAACATAGAAAGTCCTCTCAACTTTTTGTTGCTTTTGATCCTTCTCATTTAGGACTTCCAGTCTCTAAGAGAACTCTGTCCAATTGGATTGCTCAGTGTATTTCCTTCGCCTACCAGAGTAAGAACCTTTCTCTGGAGGGCCATATCACAGCTCACAATGTGAAGGCCATGGCAGCCTCTATGGCTCATCTAAATTTCTGTGTCCATCGACCAGATCTGTCGAGCGGCCACCTGGGCCTCGGTTCATACCTTCACAGCCCATTACTGTTTGGACAAGGACTCCCGCCGGGATGCCTTGTTTGGTCAGGCTGTTCTCAAACACCTGTTCCATACCTAATCAACTCCTACCCTCCATCCCTGACTGGATGCCTGAGATTCATGGGTGCAGGTGGAGCCCTTCCCAGGGACTCACAATCTGGGTGATCTCCCAGGCATCTCTAGCTGGGGAGTCCCCATATGTGAAGACTCATTCCTGCTTGTTCCTGGAGATAGCACAGTTACTTACTTGTAACAGGTGATCTCTGGGAACAGCAGGAATAAGTCTTCACAACCCACCCACCTCCCCTAGGAGTTTGTATCTCTCTATCTTTCCTTTTCTCTCTCTCTTTGTCTCAGCTTTAAAACTCGAACTGGAGAGAGGCAGTTGGGAAAGACGGGAAGGCAGCGCGCTGGCGCTGTGGGATGCTCCCAAAAGCTTTCCTTTTGGACGCTGGGGAGCGTTCCCGCGCAGGCTCCGTCGGTACCGACGATACCCATATGTGAAGACTTATTCCTGCTGTTCCCAGAGATCACCTGTTACAGGTAAGTAACTGTGCTTTCTCCACACTCTGGGAATATTCGTCTTCCCTTACTTAGACTGGCTTATTCGAGCCCCTACAGTGCCAGAAGCCAGCTCTGCTCTGTTTCGCAAAATGCGAATCCTTCAGTATTTTGGAACTGGTCATAAACCTCCCAAAATCCAATCTTGCTCCCACTCAGTCCCTAGAGTTCATAGGAACTCATCTGGATACCAGACAGACAAGGGCTTTCCTTCCGCAGCCCCACTGTCTTCGCATAGTAGCCTAGTGGTTGGGGCAAGGTACTTCAGGCCGGAAGGTCGGGGGTTCAAATCCCACTAGAGGACAGCAACCTTGGGCCGGAAGGACTGGGGTTTCTAATCCCACAGGTGCTCCTTGTGGTCTTGGGCAAGCCACTTAACCCTCCATTGCCCATGTTCCCTGTAAAATAGTTATCTCCAAGTTATAATGCCCTGTTCAATGTAATTTCAATTTGTTCAATGTAAACCGCACTGATGCAGAATAGCGCGGTATATAAGAGAATGTAAATAAAATAAATAAAATACAACTAGCTTCCCAAGCAGTACTCAAACTTTGTCACACTGCTCGGGAAATGCTACAATTGCTAGGCCACATGGCATCCATCGTGCATGTGGTTCCTTATGCTCGCCTCCATATGCGAGCAGCCCAGTGGACTTTATCCACTCAGTGGACACAGGCCTCAGGCTGCCTGTCGGACAAAATAACAAACTCAAATCGTCTTATTTCGTCCCTCCATGGTGGCAATCACCCAGAAACCTTCTGGTGGGGTCTCCTTTCCAGCAACCCCTATCCCAAGCCACCCTAACAACAGATGCATCACAGGTGGAATGGGGAGCCCACCTGCACGATCTCTCTACCCAGGGTACCTGGACTCCATAGGAGGCCTGTCTTCATATCAACCTCCTGGAGCTAAGAGCAATCTTCTTTGCTCTTCGAGTATTTCACGCCCAGCTCAACTACAGGACAGTCCTAGTTCAAACGGACAGTCAGATAGCTATGTTCTATGTGAACAAGCAGGGCGGAACAGGCACTCTGTCGCTATGCAACGAAGCTTTGCGACTATGGGCCCTCGCCAGAGAGCATCAGATTCATCTCCTGGCAGTGAATCTTCCAGGCATACAGAACTCTTGGGCAGACAAACTCAGTCGAGTTCGGCTTCCACACGAATGGTCTCTCCATGCAGACCAGGTGGCCCAAATATTTCAGATTTTGGGAACCCCGGACATAGATCTCTTTGCAAGTCCGCTGAATGCCAAACTTCCCTGGTTCTGTTCCAGAATTCCGGCTCGATGTTGTCAGGCAAGGGACGCCTTCCTCCTCCACTGGGATCAGGACTTCCTGTATGCTTTCCCACCTTTCCCCTCATCCCCAAAACGCTGTTCAAGCTTCAGAGAGACAGAGGTCATATGATCCTCATAGCTCCACGTTGGCCACAGCAAACATGGTACTCTCTGCACCAACATCTCTCTCAAGCTCCGCCTCTGGAGTTGGAATCCGCTCCAGATCTTCTCTCCCATGAGGACGGGATGCTCTGGCATCCAAATCCCCAGTCTCTGCAACTCAGGGCCTGGTTGCTGAAAGCCTAGAACTTCAGGATCTTAACCTTTCCCAACAGGTAAAGGATATCCTTCATGCTTCTAGGAAACCCTCCACAAGACTCTTGTATGCCCTTAAGTGGAAAAGGTTTACCATATGGTGCTCGCAGAAGGGACTTAACCCTCTTGCGATACCTCTGGAATCATTACTGGAGTATCTCCTTCATTTGTCAAATGCGGGTCTCAAGATAAATTCAGTAAGAGTCCATCTTACTGCTATTGCAGCTTCTTACAAGCCTCTAAGTGGACAACCTATTTCCTCTCATCCTTTCAGCGAGATTTATGAGAGGCCTTCTTTTAACAAAGCCTCCCATTAAGTCACCACCGGTGGCATGGGACTTGAATCTGGTGCTCGGGCAGCTCATGAAACCGCCCTTTGAACTATTAACCACTACATCTTTGAAATTCCTTTTTTGGAAAGTCATCTTCCTCATTGAAATCACATCAGCACGTCGCGTCAGTGAATTGCAAGTGTTAGTGGCTGATCCTCCTTATACAAGGTTCCACCATGATAAAGATAGTTCTTAGGACTCATCCACACTTTATGCCAAAGGCGGTTTTGCCTTTCCATTTAAACCAAGCAGTTTACCTTCCTGTATTCTTTCCGAGGCCTCATGCCTCCAGTGCAGAAAGGAACCTTCATACCTTGTACTGTAGAAGAGCTTTGGCCTTTTACTTGCGAAGGGTACAGCAACATAGAAAATCTTCTGAACTCTTTGTTGCTTTTGATCCTAGTCATTTGGGACTTCCAGTTTCCAAAAGAACTCTAACTGGATTGCTCATTGGATATCCTTTGCCTATGAGAGTAAGAACCTTCCTCTTGAAGGCTATGTCACAGCTCACAATGTTAGAGCCAAGGCAGTCTCAATGGCTCATCCTTACTCTGTGTCTATCGATGACATCTGTCGAGCAGCTACTTGGGCTTCGGTACATATCTTCACAGCCCACTACTGTTTAGACAAGGACTCCTGCTGGGATGCCTTGTTTGGCCAGGCTGTTCTTCAACACCTTTTTCAGACTTAATCAACTCCTACCCACCATCCCTGGTAGGATGCCAGAGATCCATGGGGGGAAGTATGGCCCTTTCACAAGGCCTAACAACTTCCTGGGGCCATCTCCCTGGCATCTGGAGCTAGGGAGTCCCCGTATGTGAAGACTACATTTCTGCTTGTTCCTGGTGATAGCGTAATTACTCACCTGTAGCAGGTGATCTCCGGGAACAGCAGGAATTTAGTCTTCACAACCTGCCCACCTCCCCTAGGAGTTGTATCTCTCTCTCTTTTTTTTTTTTTATACCGCGCTCTTTAGAATCGGTGCAGCTTACATGTATACTAACAGGTACTTTTTATTCCTTTGTCCCCAAAGGGCTCACAATCTAAGTGTACCTGAGACAATGGAGAGTTAAGTGGCTTGCCCAAGGCCACAAGGAGTGGCCATGGGACTAGAGACCCCAGTCCCTCCAGCCTCAAGTTGCTTGTCCCCATGCGGGAATTGAACCCCCGGCCTGAGGTAACCTGTCCCAACCACTGAGCCACTCCTCCCTTTTGTCTCAGCTATAAACTCAACTGGAGAGGGACAGTTGGAAAGGCGGGAAGGCAGCACGCCGGCGCTATGGGATGCTCCCAAAAGCTTTCCTATTGGACGCTGGGGAGCATTCCTGCGCAGGCTCCATCGGTACCGACGATACCATATGTGAAGACTAAATTCCTGCTGTTCCCGGGGATCACCTGTTATAGGTGAGTAACTACTCTTTCCGGTTGCACCGGTCCTCTACCTGTCCACCCTGCTCTACATTTTTAGAGCTACAGGGGATAGTTCTTTTTCTTTTTTTTTTTTTGTTGTTGTTGCAGGCTTCACGCACTCTTTTCTCCTCTAACCGCTGGCCTTGTAGTTCATAAGAACATAACATATGCCATACTGGGTCAGACCAAGGTCCATCAAGCCCAGTATTCTGTTTCCAACAGTGGCCAATCTAGGTCATACATACCTAGCAGTATCCCCAAAAGACACAGGTTCCACAATGCTTGTATTGGGTCAAGCATTGATATCCTGGGTCCCTTTTTTAACCAAACCTTTTTTAAACCAAACCTTTTTTAACCAAACCTTTTTTAAACCCAGCTACATCCTCCTACAGCTCTTACTACATCCTCCGGTAACAAATTCCACAGTTTGATTACAAGTTGAGTGAAAAAATATTTTCTCTTATTTGTCTTAGATAGTTTACCCTGTAGCTTCATTACATGTCCCCTAGTCTTTCTATATTCTGATTGCGTAAACAATTGATCTACGTTTACCCGTTCCACTCCATTCATTAATTTATAGACCTCTATCATATCTCCCCTCAGCCGTCTCTTTTCCAGATTGAAGAGCCCTAACCTTTGTAGCCTCTCTTCATAGGAGTAGCCTTCCATCCCCTTTACCATTTTGGTGGCTCTTCTCTGTACCTTTTCTAGTAATGCTATATCCTTTTTAAGATACAGTGACCAGAATTGCACACAATATTCAAGGTGCGGTCGTACCATGGAACGATACAGAGGCATTATAATATCCTTTGTTTTATTTTCCATTCCTTTCCTTATGATACCTAGCATTCTATTTGCTTTCTTGGCCGCCGCTGCACAGTGGGCGGAGGGTTTTAACATGTTATCCACGATGACTCCTAAATCTTTTTCCTGGGTGGTGGTTCCCAATGTGGAACCTTGCATCGTGTAACCATAGTGTGGGTTGTTCTTTCCTAGGTGCATAACTTTGCACTAGTCCACATTAAATTTCATCTGCTTTTGGATGCCCAGTCTTCCAATTTATCCAGATCCTCCTGCAGTTTTCCACAGTCCTCTTGGGTTTTAACAACTTTAAACAGTTTTGTGTCATCTGCAAATTTGATAACCTCACTAGTTATTCCCTTTTCCAAGGTCATTTTATGAATATGTCAAAAAGTAGCGGACCCAGTACAGATCCCTGGGGTACTCCACTATTCACCTTTTTCCATTGGGAAAATTGGCCATTTAGCCCTACCCTCTGCTTTCTATCTTTTAACCAGTTCCCGATCCACAATAGTACACTGCTTCCTATCCCATAACGTTTTAGTTTTGCCAAAAGTCTCTGATGAGGGACCTTGTCAAAAGCTTTCTGAAAGTCTGGATACACTATATCAACCGACTCACCTTTGTCTACCTGTTTATTCACACCTTCAAAAAAACATATCAGATTAGTATGACAAGATCTTCCTTGTCGAAATCCATGTTGGCTGTCTCCCATTAGGCCATGACTATCTACGTGCTGTGTAATTTTGTTCTTTATGATGGTTTCTTCCATTTTCCCCGGTACTGATGTCAGGCTCACCGGTCTGTAATTTCCCGGATCACCCCTGGAACCCTTTTTAAAAATTGGTGTTACATTGGCGATCCTCCAATCTTCAGGTATTACAGATGATTGTAATGAAAGTTCACAGATTACTAATAGCAGGTCTGCAATCTTATATTTCAGTTCTTTCAACACTCTTGGATGTATACCATCTGGTCCAGGTGATTTGCTACTATTCAGTTTATCAAATAGTTGTAATACATCTTCCCGGTGTAGCGATATTTCTCTCAATTCCTCTGCAGTATCAGCTTTAAATACCACTTCAGTCTTGGGTAACATCCCTACATCTTCCTCAGTAAAGACTGAAGCAGAAGAATTAATTCAGTCTCTCCGCTATAGCCTTGTCTCCCTTTACTGCCCCTTTTACCCCTCTATCATCTAATGGTCCAATTGACTCTCTCACAGGCGTTTTGCTACGAATGTACTTGAAAAAGTCTTTATTTCGTGTTTTTGCTTCCGTAGCAAGTTCCTTCTCAAATTCTCGCTTTGCCTGCCTTATCAATGCTTTGCATTTAACTTGCCAGTGCTTGTGCTGTTTCCAGTTTTCGTCGTTTGGCTCTTTTTTCCATTTCCTGAAAAATGCTTTTTTGGCAGCAACAGCCTCTCTGACCTCACCTTTAAATCATGCTGGCAGTTTTTTGGACTTTCTTCCACTTTTCTTAATGCGTGGAATACAGCTGGTCTGGGCTTCCAGGATAGTATTTTTAAACAACACCCAAGCTTGATGTAAGTCTTTAACCTTTGCAACCGCTCCTTTTAGTTTTTTCTTAACTATATTCCTCATTTTATCATAGTCCCCCTTTCGAAAGTTAAAAGGTAGTACTGTGGATTTCTTTACTATCCCTCCTCCACTAATTAAATCAAACACGATCATGCTATGATCACTATTGCCAAGTGGTCCCAACACCCTTATTTCTTGCACCAGATCTGGTGTTCCACTAAGGACTAGGTCCAGTATGGCTTCCCCTCTGGTCGGTTCATGAACCAGCTGCTCCAAGAAGCAGTCATTTATTTCATCTAGAAACTTTATCTCCCTAGCATGTCCTGCCATGACACTGACCCAGTCGATACCGGGGTAATTGAAATCACCCATTATTACTACTCTGCAGTAACTTTTGTTAGCTTCCTTGATCTCTTTAAGCATTTCATCATCCATTTGTTCATTCTGGCCAGGCGGTCGATAGTACACCCCCACTGCCATCACCTTCCCCTTCATACATGGAATTTCAATCCATAGAGATTCTACAGCAAATTTTGTTTCCTGCAAAACTTTAATCCTTTCTGACTCAATGCCCTCTCTAACATAGAGTGCAACCCCTCCTCCAATTTGATCAGTTCTGTCATTACGATATAGTTTGTATTCGGGTATCACAGTGTCCCACTGGTTATCCTCCTTCCACCGTGTCTCTGAGATTGCAATCATATCTAACCTCTCATTTAGTGCTATATATTCTAACTCTCCCATTTTATTGTTTAGACTTCTAGCATTTGCATACAAGCATTTCAGAGACTGTATTTTATTAATATTAATCTGGCTATTGGTAGGCATGGGTAATTTGTAATCTTTACGCTCTGTCTGCACCATACTCAAGGGCATTTGGGCTACTTTACTCTTTTTTGGAACCTCACTGCTTTCGGTAGTATCCTTCAAGGATACCTTCTTCCGAACCATGCGCTCTTGGGCGACTGTCGGCTTTCCTGTATTTTCTAGTTTAAAAGCTTCTCTATCTCCTTTTTAAAGGTTAATGCCAGCAGTCTGGTTCCATCCTGGTTAAGGTGAAGCCCATCCCTTCAGAAGAGCCCCTCCTTTCCCCAGAATGTTCCCCAGTTCCTAACAAATCCAAAACCCTCATCCTTGCACCATTGTCTCATCCACGCATTGAGACACCGGAGCTCTGCCTGCCTTTTGGGTCCTGCACGTGGAACAGGAAGCATTTCGGAGAACGCTACCCTGAAAGTTCTGGATTTCAACTTCCTACCTAAAAGCTTAAATTTAGCCTCCAGAACTTCCCTACCACATTTTCCTATGTCATTTGTACCGACATGTACCAAGACAGCAGACTCCTCCCTAGCACTATCTAAGATCCTATCTAGGCGGTGCATGAGGTCCGCTACCTTCGCACCAGGCAGGCATGTTACCAGGCGATCCTGACGTCCACCAGCCACCCAGCTATCTACATACCTAATGATCGAATCACCAACTATAACAGCTGTCCTAATCCTCCCCTCATGGGGACATGGCCCTGGAGAAACATTCTCGGTGCGAGAGGGTTATACATCACCTGGAGGGCAGGTCCTAGTTACAGGATCATGTCCTGCCACACCAGGGTGATGCTCTCCTGTCACGTGACCTCTCTCCTCCATGGCAACAGGGATGCTGCCAGACTGGAGGTGGGACTTCAGGACTGTATCCCTGTAGGTCTCGTCCATGTACTTCCCTGTCTTTCTTATGTCTTCCAGGTCTGCTACTCTAGCCTGTAGAGAACGGATTTGTTCCCCGAGAGCAAAGAGCTCCTTGCACTTAGTGCATACGTAAGACCTCTCACCAACTGGGAGAAAATCATACATGTGACACTCAATGCAAAAGATTGGAAAGCTCCCATCTCGCTGCTGGACTGTTGTCTGCATCTTAGTTTAAAGCTTGTGTTTAGTTCTTAAAATTCTGTATTCACTAAGAGTTGGTGTAGGTGCTTATACTAATAAGTGTATCTAATACCTCTAATATACCCTGTTTACCTGAAGCTTAATTAATCTCAGGTCCTCAATGTATGACTGATTTGGATAAAGAGCGGAACCTGAGAGCATCCCCTTTCCTCTAAGATGTGTATGTACCTATAAAGCTACAATTACCTCAGGGGCGGGTGGGTGTTGGGGAGGGAGGGGGGGAAATAAGACCTATTAAAAGAAGAGGGCTGTTACAAGGTACCCTATCCTGTACCCTCAGCAGGGGGGGAGGGGGGTAGTCCCTCAGGTAGGCTAGAGCAGGAAAAAAAGTTTAAAACGCAGCAGGTTCTGGGGACAGAGCAGGGAGAGATATTTAATTTAAAGTAACAGTTAACCTGGCTACCACACAAAAGCCAGTTAGTTGTGAGAGGCAAGGTAAGTTATACAGCTGAGAAGCTGCAGTGCAAAACTAAAGGGAACAGGGGAGGTGAAGTAGCACACCAATAAGAGAACAATAAATAAATATATAAATAATCAAATAGACAGCTAGAATGTTTGTCGACCTTGCAGGGGCTATTTTTGCCTCCATGGCCAACGGCTTCAAAAAATGCGATAGATGCTCTAGGAACATGTCGCTTACGGACCCCCACGACTGTTGTCTGTGGTGCCTCGGAGCCGACCATGATCCGGAGCTCTGTTCACTTTGCAAGAAAATGTCCTCTAAGGCCCTGCTCAGCCGTAAGCAGAAGTCCGAAGACATTTTCCAAAAGGCTGCCTCGGAATCCCCTTGGTCGTCTCTCCCCCGGTGGAGTCCCCTCCTGCGGCCCCATGCTCTCGGTAGTACTCCGTCCAAGGATCCCCTGAAGTGGAGTGGCGCAAAAAGAAGGCGGCCTCAAAATCTGTGTCGGGGGCTCCCCTCAAGCGCGAGCGCCCCTGTTCTTGGTCGCTCAGCCCCCTTCAACATTCCCAAGAGTTGGACAGGGAGCAGCCCCGCAAGATACCCCGCATGGAAGCGGAGGCTTCCGGCGAAGGTGCCCGGTCTCCTGAGGGCCGTCCCGGTGAGGAACCCCTCTCCTCGACGCCCGACCCGGTGACCCCAGGATTGGCGTCGCAGGACCCCACACCGGTGTGGGAGTCCCACATGCTGGCACTGTAACGCAGCGTTTCTGCGTTCATTGCTTCCCAGCAGGCACTCATGGCCAACTTTGCTGACTTGCGCCCAGAGACTGTGGGTCCCTCGTGTGGGACACCAAAATCCGTCCAGGAAACCCCCGAGAGCCGCAGGCCTCATGAGGGTCCTCGGCGTCTCTCGCTCGCCCTCCCATTCCTCGGAGGCAAGATCCTCCAGGGCCTCCGGCTCCAAGCTGGCATCAGCCACTGGACAGGGCAATCTGCCCGGCTCGGACTCCTCAACCGATTTCTCAGAGTGGGAGTCCGATGGGAACACCTCCCCCAGAAACCCGTACCCATCCGGATCCTCTGTCGGACACCTCCCCGCCTGCATTCCAGCGGCGCTTGCCACCCGAGGATGACACCTTCCTGGTGTTCGTTTGGGACATGGCCGGGCCCTTAACCTAGCCACTCAGGCCGAGGAAGATCCTCGTGCTGAAGAACTCGATATTCTTCAGTACGAATCCCTGCCCAGGGAATCCCTCACTGCGCCGGTCCCTCCTATTCAATCTCAGCTGCTGCCCGCATGTGGGAGGTCCCCGCCTTGGTTCCCATCGTGAGCAAGCGCCTTGACATGATGTGCAAGGTACAACGTGGGCCGGGGTTTCAGGAAGACCCAACTCCCCCACACCTCTGTGGTGGTGGAGTTGGCTGCGAGGAAGCAAAGGAGCCCAAAATCGCACTCGTCGATACTGCCCGGTCGAGAGTTGAGAGTCCTTGATGCCCTGGGCAGCAAGGCCTACCAAGGCTCCATGCTTTCTTGTCACATTGAAGCATACCAACTCTATATAGGTATGTTCTTGCGAGATCTAGCCAAGGAGCTCGGAGGGTTCTCCGCACCCTTCGAGGCGAGCCCCTCAACAGATTCGGCACCCTGCTGAAATCCATGGCAGACTGCTCTAAATACCTCTCTCAAACTGCCTACGATGGGTTTGAGTCTTTGGCTCGGGTGGCAGTTGCAGGCATCGGGGCCCGCCGCCAGGTATGGCTCCAATCCTCTGATTTGGAGCAATGGGTGCAGAAGAAATTCCTGGATGTGCCCTGCCTCGGTGAGGTCGGGACTTTTATTCCTGGTACTTCCTCATCCCGAAAAAGACAGGGGGGGGGGGGTCTGCGGCCCATCCTCGACCTCCGCAAGTTAAACACATTCTTGGTGCGGGAGAAATTCAAGATGTTATTCCATGGTGTTCTGCTGCCCTTCCCCTGGCAGGATGACCGGCTATACTTCTTGGATTTAAAGGACACTTACACCCACATCTTAATCCACCCCCAGCATAGGCAGTATCTGCGTTTCAGGGTGCAGGGAGAGCACTTCCATTACAGGGTGCTCCCCTTCGGCCTCGCGTCTTCCCTGCGAGTCTTTACAATGTATCTCGTGTTGGTCGCCGCTCATCTCCGGCATCACGGCTTGCCGATTTTCTCCTACCTCGACGACTGGCTCGTTATGGGCTCCTCGGTTGACGAGGCCCGGCGAGCAGTTTTGGGCACCATCCTTCTACTGGAGACCTTGGGGTTGTTGGCCAACTACCCAAAGTCTCACCTCGAGCCGGCATGCCTCGATACTCAACAGGCGACCACCACCTTACCAACGGATCTTGCCAACCGCCTCCGAGCTCTGGCGGGCCGCGTCCAAAGCAGACCCCGTGTCACCGCTTGGACCCTACTACGCCTCCTGGGCCGCATGGCCTCTACCATACATGTGGTCCCCCACTCCCGCCTGCACATGCGGACAGCTCAGTGGTGTCTCAGTGCCCAACGGAGCCAGTCCCTCGGTCACCTCAGGGACCCCGTCAGAATCCTTCCTGGCCTCCGTTTGTCCCTGAGCTGGTAGCAAAACCCCCGCAACCTCCAGCGGGGATTGCCCTTCCAGACCCCGCGGCATGATGTGGTGCTGACGACAGACACTTCCCTGTTAGGTTGGGGAGCCCACTGCGGACTGCTATGCATGCAGGGGCAGTGGTCGCCCAAGGAGTCTCAGCAGCAGATAAACTTGCTTGAACTCTGGGCGATTGGGTGGCCCCTGAGGGCCTTCGAGGACCACCTTAGAGGGAGGTCGGTTCTCGTGCAGACAGACAACCATGTGGCGATGTTCTACATCAACAAGGAGGGAGGCATGGGATCGTGCTCCCTCTGCTGGGAAGCGGTCCTTATCTGCTCTTTCGTTGTCCGTCGGAAGATGTCCCTCAAGGCGACCTACCTTCCGGGTCAGAAAAATGTCTTTGCGGACAGACTCAGCAGAATTCTTCCCCCCACAAATGGCGGCTGGATCCAGGAGTAGCAGGCTGGCTGTTTCTCTGCTGGGGGACGCCAGCGATAGACCTCTTCGCCAGTCCCCAGAACGCCCAGCTTCCCCGCTTTTGTGGGCGGTACCGCACCCAAGCAAGGAGAGCCCCGATGCATTCCTTCTGGACTGGTCATCCAACCTGCTCTATGCATTCCCTCCCTTCCCTCTCATTGCGAGTACCCTTTTCAAGGCTCAGCGGGATCGGGCATTGTTGATCCTCATAGCCCCCTTGTGGCCTCGCCAACCTTGGTTCCTGCTCCTGCTCTGGCTGTCTATGGAGCCTCCTGTTCCCTTGGGCTCTGCCCCGGGTCTGCTGACACAGGAAGAGGGGTGGGTGCAACACCCGAACCTAGCCTCCTTTATCCCTCACGGCTTGGCACTGAATGGGTCTCTCTAGCCTCTCTGGCCCTTCCGGTGGAGGTCGAAGAAGTTCTCCTCGTCTCGAGGAAGGACTCCACTAGATGACCCTACGCCTTCTAGTGGAGACGCTTCTCGGTCTGGTGCTCGGAGCTCCAGATCGACCCTTTCTTGTGCCCCATTCGATGGATCCTCCAGTACCACCTTCATCTCTCAAAGGAAGAGCTGAAGTCGAACTCTGTCAAGGTACACTTGAGCGCCATCTCGGCAAATCACCTCCCCATCGAAGGAAAGCCCCTCTCAGGGCACCGTTAGTCTCCTGCTTCATGCGAGGTCTTCTGCTTTCCAAACCACCCATCCGCCCTCCCCTGGCAGAATGGGTCCTGAATGTGGAGCTCATGCAGCTCACCCATTCACCTTTCGAGCCAGTGGCGACGTGCTCACTCCGGCATCTGTCCTGGAAGTTGGCCTTCCTGGTGGTGCTGACCTCTGCCCGCCGAGTCAGTGAGCTCCAGGCTCTCATGCCTGACGCCCCTTACACCAGGTTCTGTCGAAACAGGGTGGTCCTCCATACCCACACTAAATTCCTGCCTAAAGTCGTCTTGGAATTCCATCTTAACCAGGAGATAGTCCTGCTGACATTCAGAGGCCCCACGCCGACCAGGCGTTGGCGGCTCTCCACACCCTCGACTGCAGACGGGCTCTCGCCTTTCACTTGCAGCATACCCAGACTCATCGCAAGTCCAGCCGGCTCTTTTTGACCTACGATCCAAATAGGCCGGGGCAGGCAGTCACCAAATGCACCCTCTCGATTTGGGGTTGAACTGCTTCGCTTTGGCCCATGCGAAGGCGGGCGCCCCGCTAGATCATCATGTCACCGCACATGTGGTCTGTCCAAAGCAGCCTCGCTACGCTCCGTGCCCCTGATGGACATCTGCCGGGCGGCGATCTGGTCGTCCACAAATACCTTCGCTGCTCACTACTGCCTGGAGAGGGAGTCCCGCCGGGACAGTGCCTTCGGCTAGGTTTTACTCCATAATCTGTTCGGGGTATAAGCAACTTCTGCCCTCCTACCCTTCTTCATGGCTACCGAGGGCTTCGCCCCGAGGACTCTAGCTCCTTCAAGCTTCGGCTTCTGCTCACGGCCTCGCGGAGGCATTTTTTGGTTACAGGTTCGGTAGCCTGTAACTGGGGAGTCGATAAGTGAGGACTGAGTTCCTTCTTGTTCCTGGAGAAAACGTAGTTACTTACCTGTCACTCTCCAGGGACATCAGGAATCTGTCCTCACTACCCTCCCGCCTCCCCTGATGAGTTGCTAGATTTTTGTCCTTCCCTTGCCATCTGATTGGTAGGGCTCAAGCTAAGGGACCTGACTGAGCAAGATGGCACCCTTGGACAGGACGCATGCATGTGGCAGCAATCCAAAAGACTTTCTTTGAAAGCTGGGGAATTGCTCTGCGCGGGCTCCGTCGGTGCCGACATCTCCCATAAGTGAGGACTGATTCCTGCTGTTTCTGGAGAACACCTGTTACAGGTGAGTAACTATATCCATGCTGCTTAATGTGGCCCAGAGATTCTCATGATTTACACAGTCAGAAACCTTGCTGTAGTCAATAAAACATATATTGAATATCCTTTTGGTATTCTTCAGTCTTTTCAAGGATCCATCTCGCAGTCAGCTTTTCCGGCTCTGGGGGTACCTGTGATGAACCTGTTCGCCAGCCCGGACAACTTTCAGTTGCCCTGCTTCTGCTCCCGGCAGGCCCACCCCTCCAGGGTGACAGCGGACGCATTCCTGGTCTAATGGTCGGGAGGCATCATGTATGCCTTCCCTCCTACGCTGCTGATTGCCAGAACCTTGTTCAAGATCCTCCACGACAGGGCCTCGCTCATCCTTATAGCTCCTTGGTGGCCGAGGCAACCATGGTTCCTGCTGCTTTTAAGGTTGACGGTGGAGACCCCCCATTCCCTTGGGGAGCGGCTCGGGACTCCTATCTCAGGAGGGGGGGGGGTTTCTCTTGCACCCCAACTTGGGGTCCCTGTCACTGACAGCGTGGCTGCTGAGAGGGTTACTCTGGCCCCTTTCAACCTTCCAGCCAAGGTGAAAGACATTCTTCTGGCCTCTCTCAAGGCCTCTACTATGAAGTCTTAAGCCCTCAAATGGCACCGGTTTTCTGTTTGGTTTGCCGAATATGGGGCTGACCCTTTCTTTTGCCCGGTGGCTCTGGTGTTACAGTACCTTCTGCACCTCTCCTAATCCAGGCTCAAGTCTAACTCCGTTCGAGTGCACCTTAGTTCACTGGTGGCACACCACCATCCGGTGGATGATAAGCTTCTCTTGGTGCAACCGCTGGTGGCCCACCTTCTTTGGGGTCTGCTCTTATCGAGACCTCCGGTTCACACCCCTTCAACCGAATGGGATCTCATCGTAGTGTTGGGGCAGCTCACGTGCCTGCCCTTTGAACCTTTAGCTACCTGCCACCTTCACTACCTCTCTTGGAAGGTGGTTTTCCTAGTCGTGCTTACCTCTGCTCGCATAGTTAGTGAGCTTCAGATCCTTGTGGCAGAGGCACTCTATACCAGGTTCTACAAGAACAGAGTGGTGCTTCGTATGCACCCCAAATTCCTGCCGAATGTAGTGTCACCCTTCCATCTCAACAAGGAAGTGGTGCTTCCTACTTTCTTTCCAAGACCTCACTCCATTATGGCAGAGACGTTCCCCCACACTTTGGAATGTAAGAGGGCTTTGTCCTTCTATATCCAAAGCACTCTGGGCCACCGCAAGGCTTCTCAGCTTTTCATCTCCTATGACCCCAGTAGGCTGGGGGTGGTGGACTGTATCGCCCCCGCCTATGAGCAGGCGAGGCTCCCACTGAAAGGCCGCATCAGGGCTGTGGTGCTCTCGGTGGCAAACTTGTGCTCCACCTCGATGGTGGACATCTGCCGGGCCACCACCTGGTCTTCAGTCCATACATTTGCAGCCCATTACTGCCTGGAAAGAGAGTCCCGACGGGACAGTACCTTTGACCAGCCTGTGCTCCATAACCTTTTCGGTGTGTAGGCAACTCCTACCCTTCTGTGTTCAGGCTACCGGAGTTCTGGTTCATGGGACGCGGGGGTCTTACTCTGGTCTGTGTACATGGGCTAAAATTGCTGCTGCTTGCAGCTCCCCATGAGGGAGCCCCTATTTTTTGCTGTGGGCTTTTGGTAGCCTGTAGCTGGTGAGTCCCATATGTGAGAACTGACTTCTGCTTGTTCCCGGAGAAAGCGTAGTTACTCACCTGTAACAGGTGTTCTCCGGGGATAGCAGGAATCAGTCCTCACAACCCTCCCTCCTTCCCTTGGAGTTGTTCCTTTACCATCTTTTAGTTATGTCGTCTGACTGAGCAAGATGGCACCCTTGGGTGGGAAGGGGACCACGCATGCGTGGTAAGATCTCCCAAAGGTTTTCTTTGAAAGCTGGGGGGATGCCTCTGCGAGGGCTCAGTCGGTACCGACGTCACCCATATGTGAGGACTGATACCTGAACAGGTGAGTAACTACGCTTTTGGAAGCACTCAAATTTTGGGGTCTCTTCAGGACTGTGGCAGCTGGGAAAAGGAGTGCTTAGAGTTTAAAGTGTTAGGTGCCACCCTGAGTAAAGGCATGTTTTGTTACATACCACTCATTCTAGACTGGTCTGGTTGATGATGTGGAAGGAAAGATTAGGTCTTACCTGCCAATTTTCTCTCCTTGAGTCCACCAGACCAGCCCAGAAGCCCTCCCTAAACTGCAGTTATGGGTGCTTTTTGTTGTTATCTTCCATTCGTGGTAGTGTTTGAGTTGTATTCCAAAAGATTCCTGCAAGCTCTGTTGGATGCTTATATGGAGGTTGTAGTCCCCCCCCCCCCCCCTCATTCTCCCCGATCCTGAGTGTAGATTGATTTTGGGGGCTTGCTGCCTCCTGATTTGTTATTGGATATACTGAGGAACTATGTTGCTACATGGTGCCCTATATATGGCAGAGTTCTCAAGCCTTTGGTCTCTGTTTTCATGTGCTGGTAGAGGAACATAATCCATTCTTTCTGGATTGATTTGGTGAACTCAAGGGAAAAAAAATTAGTAGGCATAAGAAATCAAAAGTCTTAATTTACATAAGTCTTTACACCCTTTGTTATAGCATATGTATTGACAGTACATTTTTCCTAGCGAAAAAGGAGCTGGTACTCATATGCAGGGCTCTTTCATGAATGTATGAGGATTATGGGTCAATTTTAGTAGACAATGAAAATGTTGCTGATATTCCAGTACCACAGAGCACCACCTCAAAAATAGCCATGCATATTGAGATCGTTAAATCTATCTCCATATGCCTTATGATGGAGGTCACTGACCATTTTTAGTAGCTACTGTCTGGACAGACTCCATCTTGTTTATATCCTTTGGAAGGTACAGTCTCCAGAACTGGACCCCAAATGAGGTCTCATTAGAAACATCCAAAGGCACTGTCATCTCCATTTTCCTGCTGCTCTTTTTTTTCTCCCTATGCACCCAAGTGTCCTCCTGGCTTTTGCTGTCACCTCTTCTACCTGGGCCAGATGCTGGGAGAAATTTCATGCGCGTCTTATTGTTTTACATAGTAACATAGTATATGTCGGCAGATAAAGGCCAGTATGGTCCGTCTAGTCTGTCCAGCAAGGCAGCAAGAGTAGGTGCACCTGCTGTTCCGTGCAGGTCACCCCCTCCCATGCCTTTGTTTAGGGGTGTACCCTCTGCTTCATGTAGTTCACCCCTATTTATTGAGATATAAGAGAGAGTTATGTTTGCTATAAAGGTATCCACTTTGTCTGACCCATGCCATTTTGAATTCTGTCACTGTATTTGCCCCCACCACTTCCATCTGGTGTGCATTCCAAGCATCCACCACTCTTTCAATGGAAAAAGTATTTCCTGACTTTGCCTTTCAGTTTACCCCCTTGCAGCTTCATGTTATGCCCTCTAGTTTTACAGCTCCCCCATCCTTGGAAGAGATTTGTTTGTTCATTAATGCTCTTTAAGTATTTAAAGGTCTGAATCGTATCTCCCCTGTTCCTCCTCTCCTCTAACGTATACATATTTAGCTCTTCAAGTCGCTTCTGACGCAGGCTCCAAATCATTTTGGTTGCCTTCCTCTGAACCATTTCCAGTCTTTTTTATATCCTTTACGAGATACAGTCTTCAAAACTGAACACAGTATTCCAAGTGAGGCCTCACCAGCGACTTGTACAGTGACATTAGTACCTCTTCCTTTCTGCTGGTAATTCCTCTTTGTATGCAACCCAGCATCCTTCTGGCTTTTGCCACCGCCTTGTCACACTTTCACCACTTTGGGATCCTCAGAAGCAGTCATTCCGAGGTCCTCCTGGTCCATGCTCACAAATCTCTCGCCCCCTATTGCATACAGTTCCCTTGGATTTCTGCTTCCCAAGTGCATGACCCTGTACTTCTTCACATTGGTCTAATGCTTGGCAGTTAAGATTTATTCTTCCAGCTTTTGTAGATCTTTCCTCATGTTATCCACTCCCTCAGGGGAGTCCACTCTGTTGCAAATTTTCGGTCATCTGCAAAATGACAGACTTTTCCATTCAGTCTTTCAGCAGTGTCACTACAAATACATTGAACACAGTACCTTTTGGTCCTTTCTTCACCCCATGGAGCACTTTGGACTGGCGAGTTTAAAAAACAAAAAAGCAAACTCAGAGGAATGCTACTTCAGGCTTGGCTAAGTATGAGCCAGATGGACTGGGGGAGACTTTGGAGCGATCACCATCCACTGGTTTGGATATGCCCTCAAAGGCCACGTGTGTGGCATGCGGCTCGAAGCGCAGCTCTCTTTTATTTATTTTATTTATTAAACATTTTTATACCGCGCTTTCCAAGGGATCAAACACGGTTTACAGAAAACAGAAGTATGAATAGTACAATTAAAACGAATACTTATTCAGTTACATAGAACTTTGTGGAACTATATACATGCATAACAGAAAACACATAACAGTAATAAACTATATACAGTAGTTGAGCCTTTCTTAGTTATTGGTTGTACTAACAAGACAGAACAATTATGTTCCTATAAATTGTTCGCTGCTCTGTTTGTGCTGTAGAGTGTGTGTGATCTGTTGTCTACACTATGGCTCACAACCAAATACTGACACTCAAGCAGAGTAAAAAGGGGTGTGTTTATTTTTTTGCGGAATGTCTTGAGGTCATTCAGTTTTCAGGTAGATCATTCCAGAGGGTTGGTGCAATTTGAGCAAAAGCTTTGTTTGTTAATTTTTTGGCTTTTCTGAAATCCTTTGGTGTTTCAAGTTTGTTTTTACTCCTTTGTCTACGATTTGATGTTTCCTTGGTGATTAGGGTTTAAGAAACGATGGAGCTATGTTGTTGATTATTTTGAAGGTAGTTACAATTATTTTGTAACTTATGTGGCTATGAATTGGTAGCCAGTGTAGTTCAGATAGGATTGGAGTAATATGTTCAATAGAACTAGCATTCAAGATTGTTCTGGCTGCTACATTTTGTGCTAACTGAAGCCTTCAGAGATTTTGTTTTGATATGCCTTGAAATATGGTGTTCGCAAAATCGAAATGAGGTGTAATGATTTGCCTGTATTACAGATATAAAGTCATGAAGATGGATCAGTGGCCGGAGCTGTTTAAGTAGTTTAAGTTTGTAATGTATTTTTATTGCCGTGTTCTTGATATGGGATTCCATACTGAGGGTCTGATCTAGTATGACCCCTAGGTATTTCACCTCTTTTTTTTTTTACTACAATGTTGGAGCGAAATTGATGTTGGGGGTGCAAAATTTTGATTTCTGGAGACATATAATAGGTCAGTTTTTGAGAAATTGATGTATAGGTTGTGGTTTCTGAGCCATTGCGATATTTCGTTGAAGCATTCTGAGAGCAATTGGGTTGGTGGGTTTGGAATCTTGAATGGAAGGTATAACATAATGTCATCCGCATACATATGGTAATTTACACGGAACCGTTTAAAGATAGAACAGGTTAAAAAGGAGGGCTGAGAGGGCAGATCCCTGGGGGAGATCTTGTTGGTTGATTGATTCTGTCACATAGGTACGAGGTGAACCAGTTAAGGACTGTTGCATTTAGCCCTATCTGTTGAAGTCTGCTTAGCATTAATAGATGATTCACGCTATCGAATGCAGCAGTGATGTCCTAGAATAAGAGTATGAAGGCTTGTTTGGAGTCATCTATTCCTCTTGACAAGGTCAGTTAATACTGTGAGTAGCGTTTCCACTCTGTGAAATGGACGGAAACCGTATTGTTCATCAAAGGGAGCCGATGCGTCGATGTAATCCTGAAGTTGTGTTTGAACAACTTTTTCAGTTAGTTTAGCCAGAAATGGTATGCTTGAAATGGGTCTGTATGAACTGGGGGAGCTTTTGTCCAGGTTGTTGTTTTTTAGGATTGGGCAGATTTGGGCATGTTTGAGGGTGGGTGGTAAGTACCCGCTCTTAAGAGAGAAGTTAATCACGGGGAGGATGAAAGCTGAGAGTTCAGGTAATGTTGTTTTTAGCCAGTGCACCGGACAGGGATCAAGGTAAGAAGTAGTGGTATTTAGTTTGACAGTGATGATCTTGAGAGTATTTTTTTGATATTGGGTGAAAATTGGACCAGGTGTTAAGTTGATTTGGGTGTGTTACATTGTGTGTTATAGAGGGATTCTGCATAAAGCAGCAGGAAGTAGAGCCTTCAGCGCCATCAGAAAAGAGGTAAAAGGAAACGACTGCCAAAAACAGCAGCAGTGGATGAGGAGCCCACAGTTTGTAGGTGGCGTTTGGAGACAGACCTCTGGGAGGCCACACAGTTGCTCCACTCTGAATAGGTGGTGGACCTGAAAGGTGATATGGACTCGGGGGTCGAGCCAGCAGAGTTCTAGGAAGGGGAGATTCCACAGGCGGAATCCCGCATCGTATGAGTGTTCCGCTGGGTGGAGTTGGCTGCCCTCATTTCACAGTCATTGAAAGTGTTGATTATGGTGGCACATATATTTCCCAGGATGAGGATCCTTTGGAGGACCTGCTATTTCAAGCCCTCCAAAAGACACACTGTTTCTACTGCAGAGGGTGATTAAGCAAATGATTCAGGATGAGTGGGAGGTCCCGGAGACTGTGCTAAAAGGCACATGGACCATGGCCAGACTCTATCCTTTTCCGGAGCAGGAGAGAGAGATCCTACACTCCCCTAAAGTGGATGCAGCTGTGTCAGCGGTCACAAAGAATACCACTGTACTAGTGGACGGTAACACCGCACTCATAGATGTATAGGACCGAAAGTTAGAGACTTTGCTGAAACAAGCGTTTGACATAAATGCGTTGTCCTTACAGCCATCAGTTTGTGGGGCCTTTGTGACCAGCCTATTTGCGCTGTATGCAGGGCATATTGGAAAATGATGGAGAGGGGCAATCCCTAAATCCAGAGGCAGCTAAGCTGGAATTGGGGGCAGCCTATTTAGCAGATGCCTGTTACGATCTCATTAGAGGCCTAGCAAAGACATTATCTGTGGTTGTGGAACTGGTTGGCAGATGTCTTCTCTTAGTCACGTTTGAGCAGGCTACTCTTTAAGGGTAAGCTGCTCTTTAGTGAGTCTTTGAATAAGTTGATGAAGGACTTGGGGGAGACCAAAGGGGGGCAGGCTCCCGGAGGATAAGCAGAAATCGGGGTGTCTAGCAATGCCAGTGAGATGACAGTCACAGGATTTCCACCACTTCCGGGCGGTGCGATTTGCACCCTATCAGAAGGGGGTGCTTTCTGGCCCAAGGGCAGGCCTTTCATGGGTTTTGAGGGGTAAGACGAGGTTTTTACTCCTGCACCTCAACTGCACCTAAGACACAATGAAAGGAGGGAGTCCCAGCCGGCGATAGTTCCCATGGAAGGTCAGCTGTGGGAATTCTACCCAGCCTGAGCCCACGTCGCCTCCAACCAGTGTGTCTTGGAAATCATCAGAGAGGGCTACACACTATAGTTGCCCAGCCCCTTTCGGATGCCTTTGTCATGTCGTTTGCAAGGCAGTAGAAAGTCAGGGCATTACAAGGCACTCTTAGTTGGTGTTGGCAATTGCAAGCCGTGGTGTAGGTACCCCAAAGCCAGTGCGGCTATGTTCGGTACTCCATTTATTTCATAGTCCCCAAAAAGGAGGGAGCATTTTGCCCAATCTTGGATCTCAAGCAAGTAAATCAGTGTCTGCGCATACCCCGGTTTCCGCATGGGAGACACTCAGGTCGATGATTGTGGCAGTCAGGGAAGTTTCTAATCTCTCTGGAACTCAGAGGCCTACTTGCACATTCTGATTTGCCCCGAACATCAACAGTACCTCTGCTTCACAGTTCCAATGGGGCACTTCCAGTTCCAGGAATTGCCCTTCGGCCTAGTGATTGCTCTGCGCACGTTCACCAAGATAATGTTAGTGGTCGCAGCGACCTGCGACAGGAGGGCAATCTGGTGCATCCTTACTTGGACAATCGGGGTAAAGTCTGCAGAAGAGATCGAACATGCCACAGCAAGAGTCATTCTGTTTCCACAAGAGCTCAGCTGGGTAGTCAATTTCTCAAAAAGCCGGTTGTTGCCCTCCCAGGACCTCGTATATTTGGGGGCCTGTTTCCAAATGGACAAGGGCAAAGTGGAGGTGGTTAGCGCAGCGCCACTTACTGATGCATCTCTTGGCATGCCAAAGGACTGTGAGGTTGGCACTCCGGTGGTGGATGTGGCCAGAAAAGTTGTTGGCATATCTCTGGAGACTTTTCATACAGGTTTGGGAGTGCCACTGCCCCTTTATGAAGGAGTCGGTTTCCGTTTCTGACACAGAATTTAATTTGCTAAAAGTCAAATAATCTATACATAAGTTACAATACAGGATCTATGCTGATGATATAATGCTCTCCCCCCCCCATCAACCCCCTCCTTCCAGAGCTCTCAAACCTGCAGAAATGTTTCACAGAAGCACATAAATGTGTCAACGCACACAACCTAACCATCAATACAGAGAATATGTGACTTCTGACCCAGCCTTCATCCCCCCATCAACACTGAAACTTAATAATATAACAATCAGAGTTAAAACAGAAACAAAATACCTGGGAGTCACTATTGACCAAATTGAGTTTCCAATCACACATAAAAGGAACAACCTCTGCCATCTGTTACAAACTAAGAACTCTAAAACACCTCCGTCCCCTCCTCTCCACAGAATTATTTCGGACAGTCTTCCAAGCCATGATCACACCAATATTAGATTATACTAACATCTACCACGGTCTTCCAAAAAACACTCTTCACTCTTTACAGATGGCACAGAACACAGCAGCACAAATAATCTACGGAGCCCCTCGCCAAGCCCATATAACTCCTATACTGATCCAGCTACACTGGCTTCCCATCACAGCCAGAATCAAGTTCAAGGCACTTACCACAATTTTCAAAATACTCCACAACGGATCAGCCAACAGCCTCCAGACCCTGCTCTCAAAGCCTCCAAAAGAAAGGTCAGGAAGAAATAAATCTATCAATCTACTCACAATCCCCTCTCAGATGCTAAAGAGTAAGCAATCTCTATGCAACCATGCACTAGCGTTATTTGCACCCACACTCTGGAACTCTCTACCATCAACGCTATGAGCATGCATTGAAACTAAAAAACGAAAAAAAAAGACACTCATCTTCCTAGAAGAATACAAAACACATTTGGAATCATGAACGCAACCCAATGCTATTAAGTCAACTTAGCTCATTGTGAATAGCCAAGAACTATGAATGCTATTATTCAATCTTAATGTACTGTAAATAGTTGAGAACAATATATACTGCTTATATACTGTTTTCTCCAGGAGCAAGCAGGAAGTCAGTCCTCATATATGGGTGACGTCGACGTCGTTGGAGCCCCGTGCGGAGCAAATCCCCAGCTTTCAAAGAAAGCCTATGGAAGTTGCTACCACGCATGCGTGGTCCCCTTCCTGCCCAAGGGTGCCATCTTGCACAGTCTCCTTTTTTCCCGCTGAGCCCATCGGACGTAGTCCCTCATGTCCCAGAAAAAGCTGTGTTTTTTTTCTGCGTGCCTTTTTGGCTCGACCGGTCGACACCAGTACCCCCCGGCCTCGGTACCCCGGTATTGGGTCGGTCATTCCTTTTTCCCTTTTATCCTTTTTCCTTCGCTGGCAGACCGAAGGGTCTTAGACCTAGTCAGGGTCCTTTTTCCCCCAATGACTACCAGCGCTTTCAAGAAATGTAATAGGTGTGTGAAAATTATGTCCCTCACCGATACGCATGACTGCTGCCTCTGATGCCTCGGGCCAGACCACAACCCGATGGTCTGTGGTCTATGTAAGAAAATGTCCTCTAAGGCCCTGAGGAGCTGCCAGCAGCAGCATAAGATTTTTCCTGAACCCCCTGTGCCTCTGAGAGCCAGGACCTCCTCTAAGGCCTCTACGTCTCGGGGGGGGAACACGCCAAGCCTAAATGTCATCGGGGTTCCTTAGAGAGGGCGTCTCCCTCGAGGGAACACAAGAGGAAGAAGAAATCCTTGAAGACTGCGTCTCTGGATGGTTCTGAACAACTGGGCTCCTCTTGGGGCCGGTTACGGAGCCACCGAGCGCCTGCCCGGACCGTTGGAGAATGCGTGCCCAGCCAAAGTTCTCCCATCAGGAAATGGATCAGCCTAGGCAAGTACTGATTGTTCTTGTCGAAGATTCCCCTCCGGGGGAACCGGCAACAGGGCCGAGCGGGTTGGCACCTGAGCTGGAGGCTGCGGAGCATCCCGGACTCGAGTCCAGGATGGCGACTTTGGAGCGCAGTTTTACTACCTTCATAGAACAGCAGCATGTCCAGTTCCTCCCCGACCACCGGGCCCTCGACGTCCAAGTCGACCTCAGAGGCCGAGCCGATCCTCGAGACCTTCCGGGCTTGAGTTGATCCTTGGCCAAGGTCGCACTCAACTTCCTGTTAGGGACCGAGGTCATCGCCACCGAGTCTGCTGGCGTCGGGGCCCTCGATACCCGAGGAGCCCCTCGAGTCCTCCTCGGGGGCCTCTGCTTGGGAGACTGAGGACAAGGAGTCCCCGAATACCCAAAGGCATAGGGATATCCCCTCTGATTCCCCAGTATCCGAACCTCGGAGAAGGTCCCCACCGAAGGATATGGATTTTTGGACTTCGTGCGGGACATGTCCAAGGCTTTGGCTTTCCCCACGGAGTACGAGGAGGATCCTCAAGCCGACGAGCTTGAGATTCTCTAATATGAGGCTTGCCCTCATGGTACCCATCCCTCCGATCCTTGAACGATTAATGCTACGCATGTGGGAGACGCCGGTGTTGATGCTGGTGATCAGCAAACGTCTTGACTCGATATATTGAGTCTGCCAGAGCCCTGGGTTCCAAAAAACGCAACTGCCGCACTGCTCCATGGTTGTGGAATCGGCCATGCGTCGGCTGAAGAGCCAGAAGGCGCACTTCTCAGTGCCCCCGGCAGGGAGGCCTGCACCTTGGATGCCCTCGGCAGGAAATGTTTCCAGGGCGTGATGCTGAATTGTCGGATCCAGGCGTACCAGTTGTACATGGGCATGTACCTGAGAGATCTGGCGAAGGAACTCACCGGGTTCTTGTCTGGTCTTTCCGAAGAACCTTTGCAGCGCTTCAAGGGCCTGTCCAAAGCTGTCTGTGAATGCTCCAAATTTATGTCTCGGGCGGCCTTTGACAGGTTTGAGTTGGCGGCCTGGGTAGCCGCGGCGGGTATCGGTGCATGCCAACAAGCTTGGCTGCAGTCGTCTGACCTCAAGCAATGGGTTCAGGACAAGTTGGTCGATGTGCCATGCTAAGGGGAGAATCTCTTCGGCAAACCCATGACCGACAAGGCCGCAGAGCTGGAGACCAAGTTCTTGATGAGGACATGGCTCTCTAAGAAGACCTCTGCCCCTTCTCGTAAGAAGGGCTCGGGTAAGAAGCCCTTTTGCTGCTACTGCTGCTACTACTGCTGCTACTAAGCATTTATACCCGAGGAAGTCCACTGCTTACTGAAATTACCCCCCTTATCAGGCCTCCCTGGCTCCCTAACAGAGGCAGCAGGCCAAGGGACAGCAGCATGACCCATGTAAACAGAAGGGCCCCAGGCTCCGGCCCCGGCCCCGGCCCAGCCTGGTGGGGGTTTTTGACGACTGCAGCATGGCCCTTATTCCAACCACAGCCAGGCAGCCCACAGGAGGTCGGCTCGCCTTGTATGCCCACAGGTAGACAACCATCACCACCGATTCCTGGGCCTTACAAGTGGTCAGGGAGGATTACCTCCTCCACCTAGCCCAAGTGGCTCCACGCTGCTTCCCAGGAGAGCCTCCCAGGTCTCCCCTTCACCGGGACCTTCTTCTGAAGGAGTTGGCGGGTCTTCTCGAGGACCATGCGTTGGAACCGGTGCCCCACCACCTCAGAGGCAAGGGGTTCTACTCCAGGTACTTCCTCGTGCCAAAGAGGACAGGGGGCCTAAGGCCTATCCTCAACCTGCGCAACCTCAACAAATTCCTGGTGAGGGAGAAGTGCAAGATGTTCTCCCTTGGAATATTGCTGCCTTATCTCTGCCAGGGAGACTGGATGTGCTCCTTTGATCTAAGGGATGCCTATACACTCATCCTAATCCACAGGCAATACCTACGCTTTGTGGTAGGGGACAACCATTACCAATACAGAGTACTTCCCTTTGACCTGGCCTCGGCCCCCAGGGTATTCACAAAGTTCCTGGCGGTGATCACCGCCTTCCTCAGGCTTCAAGGGCTCTTCGTTTTCCCCTGTCTGGACAACTGGCTCATCAGAGGCACTTCAGCCACCGAGGTGCAGCAGGCCACAACTCGCATCATCCAGGTCCTGCAGAACTTGGGATTTGTAATCAACTACCCCAAATCCAGCCTTTGTCCGACTCAAGAGCTAGAATTCATTGGGGCGAAGATTAACGCCCTTCAGTCAAAGGCCTTTCTGCCTGCAGACAGGACAAGTAGGCTTATGGCCCTAGCAGGGCATATGAGTCACAGCTCCTCAGTGTCAGCAAGGCAACTACTGCGCCTTCTCGGCCACATGGCCTCCATGATTCATGCCACTCCAGATGCCCGCCTCCACATGCGAACTGCGCAGTGGTGCCTCAGAGACCAGTGGTCCCAGGCCACGGGACATCTCCAGGACAGGATCAAAGTGATCAGGTGCCTGGTGCAGTCACTGACCTGGTGGCTCCTGCCCCATCACCTGGAGGCGGATATGTCCTTTCAGGCCCTTTCCCACTCGAGGGTCCTCACCACATATACCTCATTGCTGGGCTGGAGAGCCCAATGCCATGGGTACCGCACTCAGGGAGTGTGGTCCCCAGAAGAGAGTGTCCAACAGATCAACTTGTTGGAGCTACGTGCCATCCGTCTTAACCTAATGGTTTTCAGGCAGTACCTGAGCCACAGGACTGTCCTAGTCCAAACGGACAACCAAGTGGCCAGGTTCTATGTGAACAAACGGGGGCACGGGGTCCCGTACCCTCTGTCAGGAGGCCCTGGACTTGTGCTCTTTTGCAACCTGGCAGGGGATTCTCCTCAAAGCGGTGTACCTGCCGGACCAGGAAAACTGGCTGGCCGACAAACTCAGCAGGATCCTCCAGCGCATGAGTGGCAATTGGACCAGGTGGTGGCCAACAGGCTTTTCCAGACCTGGGGGGAACCGGTGATGGACTTCTTTGCGAGCCTGGACAATCACCAGCTACCCCGTTTCTACTCAAGACAGCCGCACTCGGCCAGGGTGGCCGCCAATGCCTTTCTAGTCTCATGGTCGGTGGGTCTTCTGTATGCTTTTCCCCCGATACATCTGGTTGCCAAGACTTTGTTCAAGATCCTTCAGGACAGAGCTTTTGTCATCCTGATAGCTCCATGGTGGCCCAGGCGACCATGCTTCCCGCTTCTCCTGCAGCTAGCGGTGGAGACCCCCATTCCCTTGGGTTCGTCTCCACGGCTCTTATCCCAGGAGGGCGGCTCTCTTGCATCCCAACCTCAGCTCCCTTTTGCTGTTGGCGTGGCTGCTGAGAGGGTGAATCTCGCCTCGCTCCTCCTTCCGAAGGATCTTGAGGAGATCTTGCTGGCTTCGCGTAGACCGTCTACTAGATGGATGTATGCCTTTAAGTGGTGCAGATTTGCTTTTTGGTTTGCTGGGCAAAGGGTGTACCCCTTTTCTTGCCTGGTGGTTGTGATGTTGCAATACCTTCTCCACCTCTCTGAAATGAGACTCAAGTCCAACTCCGTCAGAGTGCATCTCAGTGCCCTAGCGGCGAACCACTTTCCCGTGGACGAGAAGTCTCTCTCTTCTCATCCAATGATATTGTGGTTTCTAAAGGGCCTGCTCCTGTTGAAACCCCCGGTCTGTCCCCCAGTGACTGAATAGGACCTTAATGTTGTGTTGGGGAGCTCACCTGGCCGCCCTTTGTGCCGATGGCCACGTGCCATCTTTGTTACCTCTCCTGGGAAGTGGTCGTCTTAGTTGCGCTCATTTCTGCCCGGAGAGTGAGTGAGCTCCAGGCTCTCATGGTGGAGAGGCCTTACACCAGGTTCTACAAGAATAGGGTGGTGCTTCACACACACCCCAAGTTCCTTCCGAAGGTGATCTCCTCGTTTCACCGCAACCAGGAGGTGGTTCTTCCTACCTTCTTTCCCAGGCTGCATGCCAGTCCTCCATACCCTGGACTGTAAGAGGGCTCTGTCCTTCTACATCCAGCGTATGCACAGTCACCGAAAAGCCTCTCAGCTTTTCGTTTCCTACGACCCCAGTAAGCTGGGGAAGGTGGTGAGAAAGCGTACACTGTCCACTTGGGTGGCGGACTGTATTGCCTGGGCTTATGAGGCAGCGGGGCTTCCGCTGGAGGGCCGTGTTACGGCTCATAGGGTCAGGGCCATGGTGGCTTCAGTAGCTCACCTGCGTTCTGTTCCTTTGGCGGACATCTGCTGGGCCGCCACCTGGTTTTCGGGTCAGACTTTCGCAGCTCATTACTGCCTGGGTTGGGAGTCCCAACGGGACAGTGCCTTCGGCCAGGCTGTGCTCCGTAACCTGTTCGAGGTCTAAGCAACTCCTGTCCTCCGACCCTTCTGTGTTCAGGCTAGCGGAGTGCTATTTCTTATCAGATTGAGAGTTTTTTTCCACTGCAGCTGCTCGCAGCTCTCGATGAGGGAGCCTTTTTTGGCTATAGGTTCAAGGTAGCCTGTAGCTGGGGAGTCCCATATGTGAGGACTGACTTCCTGCTTGTTCCCGGAGAAAGATCTCCAGGAACAAGCAGGAATGAGTCTTCACATATGGGTACGTCGGTACCGATGGAGCCTGCGCGGGAACGCTCCCCAGCGTCCAAAAAGAAAGCTTTTGGGAGCATCCCACGTGCATGCACGCTGCCTTCCTGCCCATTCACTTCCGTCTCATCAGTTTTCCGCGGAGCCGGCAGGACGTATTCCTGTCACCGCAGAAAATTCTTCTTTTTATTCTTAGTTTTTTGTGGACGCGTCTGCCTTCCCTCGACGCCACCGGTACCGCCGGTGCTTTTCTTTCTTTTTTCTAAAGAATTTCTTCTTTCCTCAGAAAGTTTTGCTGTTTAGTGTCTGACGGTTCTAGGCCACTAGGCCTCCATCTTCCCATTATGGAAAAGCCAGCCACTATCCTTAAGAAATGCTCAAAGTGTGGTGGTACAGATATATTTTCTGACACCCATACTTGGTGTCTAAAATGTTTGGGTCCTGACCATCGCCCACTGGAGTGTCTTTCCTGCTGGAGCTCAAATAGAAGAAATCTTCAGAATCGAGCACAACTCGATACCCGGTTCACATCGCACTCGATGTCACCAGCTACAATATCTCCACAGGATCAGGTAACCAAACAAAAGTCTGTAAAGACTAGCCAGTCCTCGAGTGGTAGATCTCCTTCCCAGTATCGAGATGGCTCTGGCCTTGCCCTTGAGGACATTTTGGCAATACAGCCCCGGCGGGAGTCTTCGGGCTCCAAAGCATTAACGGGGCTTCAGGTTGTTCCCGGGGTTCTTACCTCGATGAACATACCTGGGCCATGCTCGGTGGTTGTGGCCGCTTCGAGCGGTACCGACACCCCGGCATCGGCTATGGTGATGGATGAAACACCCCTCACCGAGGATCGCAGTCTAGTGTGCTCGGTTACTTCAGTACCGCTAGAGTTGCTGCAGACCATTCCTCCAGTATCGGTATTGGCTTCGGTACCGGCATCGGTGTCGGTACCGTCCATGCTTACTTCGACAGACTCGCTTCCTTCGATGCTGAGCCTGGAATCGATCTCTAGCATGGAGGATTCGGTACCGACTCGTCTCGGTACCGACCTCGGGCGGTACCGAAGACATCGCTTTAAGGAAAATCCGATGCTTCATCCTTTCAGGTCTTCCGATCCCGATGACTGGGATGAATCTATCGTTTCCAAGGCTAAATCTTCAACAAGTCTAGCCTTTACCTCTCATTTGAGAGGGTCCTCCTCAGGGGAGATTTCTTTTCAAGCTTTTCTGCTTGATATGGCAAAGTTACTTGCCATTTCTATACCTGGTAAAGAATTTTTGCCAGGGGATTCAGAGATCCTGCAATCCCCCTGGATTTCAAAGGAGGTTATCATGATTTCTTTGCATCAGATCTTACAAGATCTACTTTTAAGGATGTGAGAAACTCCTTTAACGGTATCACCACATTCTAAGACACTTGACTCCATGTACAAGGTGCCACCTTCTCCAGGTTTTCAAAAGACTCAACTTCCTCATCATTCTATTGTTGTAGAATCAGCAATGAGGCGTATTAAGAGTGCAAAGAAGCATTCTTCTTATCCGCCAGGTCGTGAGTCTAGAACTTTAGATGCCTTTGGACGTCGATGCTTCCAGGCATCCATGCTTTCAGCAAGAATTATCTCTTATATTTCTATATGGGATTATCTCTTGAAGAGGTCACAAAGAACTTAAAGCTTTTGAACCCTTTTCTTCAAGAACATAAAAGAGCAGACTTTTTCATATTAGTCAGTCATGCTCAAAATGTCTCTAAATTCCTTAATTGTGCTTCCCTGGACTGTTTTGAGTCTATTAGCAGAACTTCTGCTAAAGCCATAGGAGCACGACGCATGGCCTGGCTCCAAGCTTCAGACTTGGACAAATGGGTACAAGAAAAGCTGGGAAATACTCCTTGTACTCTTGAAAATCTCTTTAACAAGGATGCTTTATTTCAAGCTAATCAGTTAAACACTGATATTGTTGCTTTCAGAGGATTGTCAAAACTTAGCTCTACCCCAGCTAGTAAAAAATCTCCTAACAAACTTTATTCCCCTAGGGGGAAAAAGTTTTATTTATCTTCTACCCATCATGCAGATGTTTCCAAAGAAGGGCAACATCATACCAGGCTAAGAAAACCAAAGTCTCAACAGGCTCAGCAAACTCAGCAGTCGCAGGGTTTCTGATTTTTATTCATTAAATCTTTTTTCCTGTTGAGTTTCAGAACCACTACTTCTTAACTACAGACGCATTTACAGTTCTTCTCATCCTCATTGAGAGGTCAGTGATACACTGCCTTAATCCTCGACTTTAGGCATGACTCTCTTGCTAAGAGCAGTCTATCCTTTTAGCTCTTAGAGCTATTAAGGATAATCATGCCCTACAGGTAACAAGTTTCTCCTCTCCTTTTAAAAGTAAACAGAGGAGTTACAACTACTTATAAGGGTATGCTATGTCCTTCACCTTGGCAGTTGTCTTGTACGAGGATATCTTATACTTTTCACTGCAGGGGAGCTTTACCCTTTTCAGAGACTTACCAAATTGTAAGTCTTCCCAACTCTGTATTACTTCCATCCCTCTTAGTTGAGATTTTCAATCTGAGTGATACTATTTGACTGGAGGGCTTACCTTTAAGCCATAGGATTGTCCCTAATACCTACTCCAGTAAATAATTTCCATACAGAGTTTCTCCCCTCTGCAATCTTTCAAATATTTCTTTTAAGACAGCTTATCAGACCATAAGTGAGAGTTATCACTTCTAATTCGGTCTCTCGGTCTTTTTCCAATCTATAGGACCTAACCTCTTCTGCCTTAATAACACACAATTCCAAGAGAGGTTCCAAAACCTACTTGGATAGTTTATCGTTGCAGGCAACCTGCCTGTCTGCTATTCTTAGCCATCTTCAATTCTTTGGCTCCCACAGAATAGCTTAGATTGCACACTGGTAATTAAACAACCAGATCTCACCTGGGCAACCTACAACATGCTCTCTGCAATTCTACAAGAAGCTCTGCAACTATGGGCCTTTGCCAGAGAGCGTCAGAGCCATTCCTGGTGGGTAACTTTCAGATGGTTGGAAGGCTTACCCAGTCATGCTCCCACATGACCGGGTTTTTTCCTACTTTTATCATCTTCCTTAAAATTTTCTTTTTAGGAAAAATGAACCAGGGTGTAGATCACGTGAAAGCATAAAGAATTGCTTAATTCCCTGAGTTGTTCCACATCTCCAGTGGAACTTCTCCAACAGGGATGCATTTCTTTTCACTGCAGTCTGTCCTTCTCTAGTGCATTCCTTCTAATTCCTAATACTTCATTGGAGCTTATGCTGAACAAAGAATGCAGTATACTTATATTGCCCTCATAGACAGACAAATATGGTATTCCCTTTTATTGAGTCTTTTCTCCACACTGAAGTTATAGAAAGATCCAGACTTGTTGTCTTAAGACTAAGGTTTTCTTTGCACGTAGATCTCCACTTCTGGTTATTCAGTCTAGAATTTTAGAGAGATCTAGACCTATCCTTCTGACTAGGAACATTCCACTGGTTTCTATGTAACCTTCTTCATGGTTCTTCTATGTGTAACCAGTAAGGGGTTCTCTATCCATATTTTGCAAGCAAGTCTTACCCCTTCTTGTTGTTAAGTGAGTCTCTCTTATTTATATATAATATATATATATATAAATATCTCACTCTGAAAGATTTGTTACTGTCCATATTAATGCTGTTCCAGCATGTCATAGGATGTTAAATGGACAACCAATTTCTATGGTAGTCACAAACTACCTTCTTTTACTGTAACCTTTCCGGTTACGTTACATCTGAAGCTCTCCATGTAAAGTCAACCTAAGTGACATCACTTACGGAAGACATTCCTGATCTTCAAGAAATTGGAGGCTACACCGCCTACTACAAATGTTTCTTTCTGTTTTTCATTTGGATAGAGGGGTCTCAAAGACCCATCCTTTTTCTGCAAACCAGTCAGATTTATCTCCTCCCTTTCCTAGAGCCTTTTTCTGCTCCAAGGACAAAGAGCTTCAAACGTTGGCCTACAGAAGCTTTAGCTTCTCATCTAAGTCCAACCTCAATAAACTCTCCCAGGTTTTTTTTTTTTCTGGGATTAGTTCTAGCCTTTTAGGCTTCTGACCTCTGCCTGTATTGCAAAATTTATTTTCCTCTACTTCCCAGTAAGGTATTTTCTTTGAGGATAATGTACTGGTTTCTAGCACCAGACCATTAGTCTCAACAAATACTTTCGCAATACTTCTGACTGAGGTCCACGTTAGAGAATTGGAATCCAATTTTCACTAACATTTCTGATCTACACAAGGACTCCTCTCCAGACGCCTTGTTTAATCCAGCTGTTCCACAGCACACCCCTTTTTAGTTCAACTCCTACCCTCCATCCCTTGGATGCCTCAGGTTCTGGGAAATAGCATGGCCCATCAACTAGATTTGCAACATGCTGGGACCTCCTCCAGGCATCTTTAGCTTGGGAGTCCCCATATGTGAAGACTCATTCCTGCTTGTTCCTGTAGATAGCACAGTTACTTACCTGTAACAGGTGATCTCTGGGAACTGCAGGAATAAGTCTTCACAACCCACCCACCTCCCCTAGGAGTTGTCTCTCTTTCTCTTTCTTTCTCTAATTTGTCTTCTTCCCTCCTTCGGTCTCAGCTACAAACCCAGCTGATGAGAGGGAAGTGAATGGGCGGGAAGGCAGCGCGCATGCGCGTGGGATGCTCCCAAAAGCTTTCTTTTTGGATGCTGGGGAGCGTTCCCGCGTAAGCTCCGTCGGTACCGATGTACCCATATGTGAAGACTTATTCCTGCTGTTCCCAGAGATCACCTGTTACAGGTAAGTAACTGTGCTTTACTCACCTGTAACAGATGTTCTCCGGGGACAGCAGGAATCAGTCCTCACAACCCTCCCTCCTCCCCTTGGAGTTGCAGTCAAATTATTTTTGCTTGTTTGCCGTCTTTTTTAGCTATGTCATTTGACTGAGCAAGATGGCATCCTTGGGTGGGAAGGGGACCACGCATGCGTGGTAGCAATTCCCAAAGGCTTTCTTTGAAAGCTGGGGATTTGCTCCACTCTGGGCTCCGTTGGCATCGGCGTAGGCGTAACCCATATGTGAGGACTGATACCTGCTGTCCCCAGAGAATACCTGTTACAGATGAGTAACTATGCTTTACTGTATATACTGTTCTATTGTTTAAATGTTTAGTTCTATGCACAGCTAAGGCTCACCACAGCCCTGCTAAATTCTTGTTAAATGTAAACGCCTTGAATGGTAGAAAGGTGGTATACAAACAAGTCTAAATAAATAAGTTATGGAACTGTTATTAATTTACATAATTTCTCTTGAGTTTCTTGGTTGCTTACTGCTTGGGGAGTTTCATTCTGGCTTCTCTCAGGACTGTACCAGTATATATACCAAGTGATGACATCACTGAACGTTACTCTGATCTGCCTCCACCTTCAGGCTGGGGAGCATAACCCACTCATCTGGACTGGTCTAGCAGGATTCAAAGAGAAAATTATTATGTAGATGTCTCCTTAAAAGAAGATGGTGTGGTTACCTATCAAGTATATTGTAATAACAAGTTGATTATTTTATAATGCTTCACACTCATTTGCATTGTCACAGGCTACTTAATCTGAATTAACAAGACTAATAATGCTAATGAAAAAGGTTTTAACCAAGGTGCTCTGTTTTATATTGGTAGGATGTACAAAATTCTTAGAGATGACTGGGAGGCAACTAGGCTTGAGAGAGCTAATTAGTGGGGCCAAGAGGTTTGGAGACATCCTAGGTTTAGATATATTTGGAGAGCCTTGTTCTCCGGGAACAAGCAGGAAGTCAGTCTTCACATATGGGTGGCGCTGATGGAGCCCATGCAGAAGCATCTCCCCAGCTTTCAATGAAAGCCTTTGGGAGATGCACCACACATGCATGGTCCACTTCCCGCCCAAGGGTGCCATCTTGCCTCAATCTCCTTTTTTACATGGAGCCCATAGGACGCTGTCGTTTTCCCTGGAAAAAGTTTGATTTTTATTGTGTTTCTCTGGTTGTGTACCTGTTCCTTTCTGCCCCCGAGCCAGCTCGCCTCTGTGTTGCTCCTCAGGTTTGTCTATTTTTTGTTTTTTCATTGAGGTGCTCTTCGTCCGGCATTTGCGCCCTTTTTCAGCCAAAGGCCTTGTATCCTTGCCGGAAGGCGGGGTCCCCCTTTTTCTGATGGCTTTCAGTGGCTTCAAAAAGTGTGACCGGTGTGACAAAATGTCACTCGCCGACCCACATGACTGCTGCCTCTGATGTCTTGGCCCGGAGCACGATGACTCTGACTGTGAACTCTGCAGAACCATGACCTCTGAGGCCTTGACGAGCCACCATCAGCAGCAGATAAGTTTCTTTCAAAAGTCTGGCTCCATGCCAGAGCCTCCTGTGATGCCACGCTCCTACGATACCTCTGTGCCCCATGAAGCCAGCGCCTCTTCTGAGTCCCACGGCCGTGGCTCCTTCGAGGGGAAATCCCCAGAGGTAGAGCACAAGAAGAAGAAATCCTCAGACTGCCTCGGGTGGATCTGGGAAGAAGGAGAAATCTCACCCCAGGACCCACAGTCCCAGGTGTGAGTCCAAGGAGTTGGGGTAGGAGCAGCCCACCAAGCTGCCCCATAAAGAGTTTTGGCCCTGGCCTTGTGCCTCCAAGGCAATTCTCATTGAGGACTTTCCCTTGATAGTACAGACGCCGGGCCCGAAACTCTCGGTGCCTGCTTCGAAGGCTGTGGAGACCAGAATGGCAGCCCCAGAGAGCTCTCTTGTGGTGTCTTTAGATCTCTCTTCCGCTTTCGACATGGTCGACCATCGCACTCTTCTCACCCGCCTGTCTGACTTCGGTGTTCACGGCACCGTCCTGCAGTGGTTCCGTTCCTTTTTGTCTTCCCGCACTTTTTCTGTTCATTCTGGCTCCTCTGCCTCTTTCTTTTCCCTCGACCTGTGGTGTTCCCCAGGGGTCTATCCTTGCCCCGTTGCTTTTCAACATTTTTCTGGCCCCACTTGCCTTGCTCATACAACAATTCGGTATCTCTGTTTACATCTACGCTGACGATATTCTTCTGGTTCATCATACCTCTCCCTCCTCCCCTGATCTCGCTCCACTAAATCTCTTTCTAGCTTCCGTCGCCTCATGGTTCGATCTCAATTTCCTTCATGCCAACCCCCTTAAGTCGTCTGCAATCTGGTTTTCCTTCGGACTTTCCCCTCCCGCCCTGGCACCTTCTATGTCTTCTCGTTCTATTCCCCTGGTTTCGACTCTTCGTTATCTGGGTGTCACTTTGGACTCTTCTCTCTCCTTTCATCAACACATTTCCTCTGTCGTACGTTCCTCCTTCTTCCACCTCCGTCAAATTAGGGCTGTTCGCTCGTTCCTCCCCCCTTCATCTGTTGTCACTCTGGTCTTGTCCCTGGTTATCACACGTCTGGATTATTGCAACGCCATCTATGCTGGTCTTCCTTCCTCTCAGCTTCGTCGTCTCCAACTCGTCCAAAATACCGCTGCTCGTCTCGTTACCTGCTCCCCCGCCCGTTCACATGTCACTCCCTGCCTTCTCGCCCTCCATTGGCTTCCGGTGAAGTTCAGATTTGTTTACAAATTACTCACCATCACACATAGAGCTCTTCACTCCAGAACCCCCCAGTATCTGGCGAACATCATTCGTCTTCAACCCTCTCCACGCCTTCTTCGCTCAGCACATGGCAATCGTCTCTTTCTCCCCTCCCCTTCTCACGCACGGCTGGAACTCACTCGTCACTCCGCTTTTTTCTTCCTAGGCCCCACTTTATGGAATTCCCTTCCTCTCTCTCTCCACACTGAACTGTCTTATCCCCGCTTCAAAGCTCTCCTCAAAACCCATCTCTTCTGTCAAGCTTTTGATCTCTCCCCCACCACCGTTGGCGCTCTGCCCCCGGCCGCGCCCCCCCCCACCCTCCGTAGCTTTCCCGCAAGTATTTTTTTGACTAGCCCTTCCTCGCCGTCTCTCCCGTCCCCTACCCTCCTTTCCACTTTATGGACCTCCTTTGTTCTCTGTCTTCTCCCTGCCCCTCTCTGTCCTGTTATTGGCGTTCTTTTCCAACTTTAATTCTCAGTAGCCTTGCTTTTTTTGTATTGTACACCGCCCTGACGCTATGGCTTGGGCGGTCTATCAAGCCTTACAAATAAAGATAAAGATAAAGTATCTCTGCCCTAGTGGCCATGCAGTGTGCATTTGTCTGGCTCGTCCAGTTTATTCACCCCAACGATGGGACCCTCTACCTCGAGGGCTTCCCTGGACATTGAGACGGTCCTCCAGTGCCATCAGTCTCTAGAGAGCCCCCAGCCCCAGGTGAGGTCCTGCTCCCGTTCCTTGAGACAGCAGTCTACCCCGACAAGTGCCAGTGGCTTGGACAGACTATCCCCCGGAGGTCACGGACCGCTGAGAACGGCCCTCGGCCGAGGTGATCACACGGTGTCAGACTTAGAGTCTGAATGGTAGACTGAGAACGAAGAGTCCCAGGACATGAGGTAGCACCGTGATGTGCCCTTGGACCTGTCTCCTCCAACGACCCTATGCCACTCTCTGCCCGAGGATGTTGCATGCCTTGGTTTTGTGTGGGACACGGCCAAGGCCCTCACCATCGAGACAGAGGCCAAGGAGAGGACCCTTGCACCGAGGAATTGGAGATACTCCAATATGAGGCACCCCCGAAGGAAACCCTTACGGTCCCGGTTCCCTCGATCCTTGACCACCACCTCCTCCAAATGTGGAAAACTCAAGTGTTTCAATGTCCTGGGTTCCAAAAGACCAAACCTCCCCGCAATTCCATGGTCATGGAGTTGGCTATGCACCGGCTCAAGAGCCAGAAGACCTATTTGTCAGTGCCACCCGGCAGGGAGGCCCGATCCCTTGACGCCCATTGGCTGAAAGGTTTTTTTAGGACTCTATGCTAACATGCTGGATCCAGTCCTACCAGCTCTACATCAGCATGTACCTGAAGGAACTGTCGAAGGAGCTTGGTGGATTCTCTGCAGGCCTTGAGGGGGAACCCCTTCAGAGGTTCAAGACCCTAACCTCGGCAGTAAAGGAATGTTCAAAGTTTTTGTCTCAGGCAGCCTATGATGGCTTCGAGTCATCGGCCAGAGTGGCCATCACAGGCATCAGGACTCGATGCCAGGTAATGCTGCAGTCATCTGACCTGGAGCAGTTGATGCAGGGCAAACTGATAGATGTCCCCTGCATAGGTGAAAACCTATTCGGGAAACCCATTGCGGATAAGGCAGCGGAGATAGAGACAGAGTATGTGGCGAGAACCAGGCTCTCAAAAAAGACCATGATGCACCCCTGGAAGAAAGCCCTTGGAGGGGGGGGGGGCCCTTCTTTCCGAGGAAGAAAGGAGGCTTCAGTGATACTCCGCCTTGCCAGGCCTTCTTGGCCCCTCAACAGGACCAGCAACAAAAAGGACAGGGACATGTTTCCAGGAAACAAAAAGCCACGAAGTCCCAGGCGCCAGCTCCAGTACAGCCTGGGGGAGCTTTTGACTGCTTGGGCGTGACCCCTCTACCTGCAGGGGGTCCTCTGCTGCCCACAGGAGGATGTCTAGTCATGTTTGTCCACAGATGGACAGTCATCACCACCAACACCTGGGTGCTGCTGGTGGTCAAGGATGGTTACCTCCACCTACATTGGGCACCACCTATGTACTTCCCAGGGGAACCCACCAGGCCTCTCATTCATCAGACCCTGCTCTCACCGAGCTGGCAGGCTTAATCAACAACAAAGCAGTCAAAACAACTTTGGGACACAGGTTTCTATTCCAGATACTTCCTCATCCCCCAAGAGTACGGGGGACCTCAGACCCGCCCTGGAACTGCGAAAGCTCAACAGGTTTCTGGTCAGGGCGAAGTTCAAGATGCTCTCTCTTGGGACACTACTGCCATTCCTCTAGCAAGGAATCCCAGCTGCAAATCAACCTGCTGGAACTCCAGGCGATATACCTAGCTCTCTGAGCCTTCCTCCACCAACATCAACACCGCTTGGTGCTGATCCAGACAATCAGATCTGAATATTCTCTGTGAACAAACAGTAGGGTACAGGGTTGTATCCCCCCCCCACCCCCCTCTGCCAGGAGGTGGTAGCCTTCTGCTCCTACGCTGCAGGCAGAGGGATGCTCCTAAGCATGGTATACCTCCCGGACCAGGCAATGCCCTGGCAGACAAATTGAGCAGGGTCCTCCATCCTCATGAGTGGCACCTGGATCCAGCGGTAGCCTCATGGCTGTTCCATCGCTGGAGCGCCCCCTGAACAACACGCAGTTGCACCGATTCTGCTCATGCCAACTGCACCTGTCCCAGGTGGCAGCGGATGTGTTCCTCATCCCATGAATGGAAGGCCTCATGTACGCCTTCCCACCGACACCACTGGTAGCCAAGACATTATTCAAGATCCAGCGTGACAGAGCATCGCTAGTGCTGATAGCTCCTTGGTATCCCAGGCAGCCCTGATTTCCACTGCTCCTCTCCCTTTCGGCAGCGTCGCCGATTCCCCTGGGCTGAGCTCCAGGGCTCTCTCCTGCATCCCAATCTGGGGTCCCTCTCATTCACAGCTTGGCTGTTGAAAGGGTAGCATTAGCTTCCTTCAACCTCCCACGGGACATGGAAGAGCTTCTTCTGGTCTCTTGTAAGGCCTCCACTAGAACAGCAGATGCCTTCAAGTGGTGCTGATTCCCGGGTACTCAGTACAGATGGTATTCAGTACCTGCTTCACCTATCGCAGGTAGGACTAAAGTCCAATTCGGTCCGAGTACACGTGAGCGCCATCACAGCACATCACCATTCCTTTGAGACAAAATCCTTCTCGGCCCAGCCCCTTCTGTCCCAATTCCTGCGGGGCCTCATGTTATCCAAACCCCCCATATGCCCGCCAACAGCGGAGTGGGATTTCAGTGTGGTGCTCTCGCAGCTCACTAAGTCTCCATTTGAGTCTCTGGCTTCCTGCCACCTCCAGTATCTGTCCTGGAAGGTCACCTTCCTGGTAGCACTCACATAAGCTTGCAGAGTCAGTGAGCTCTAGGCTCCGATGTCAGAGCCCCCTTACACAAGGATCTACAAGTTCTCTGGGAACAAGAAAGAAGTCAGTCCTCACATATGGATGACGACACTGATGGAGCCCTCGCGGAAGCATCCCCCTAGCTTTCAAAGAAAGGCTTTGGGAGATGCCACCACGCATGCGTGTTCCCCTTCCCGCCCAAGGGTGCCATCTTGCTCAGTCTCCTTTTTTCTGCAGAGCCCTTCAGATAGTCATCTGACTTGTCCCCGGAAAAAGTTGATTTTTCTCTCCAAGTTTCATACTTTCCTCCAGTATCGCACCGGTACTCTTCCTGCCACCCAACTTCGCTGCCTTGGCGTCGAGTTCGGGTCTATTTGTGTAAGTTTTTGCTTTCCTCTATTTTCTGCCATCTTTGCGCCTTTTTTCCAACTTGCAGCCTGGCGAGTCTTCGACCTCGCAGGGGTACGTTTTTCCCCCATGGCTACCAATGGTTTTAAGAAGTGTGATCGGTTCTCGAAAATTATAAGTTTGACCGACACACACGATGGCTTTCTCGGGCCGGACCATGATCCGGCAGCATGCGGTCTTTGCAAGAGGATGTCCAGCAAAGCTCTCAAGAGCCACCAGCAGCAGCACAATAAGTTTTTCCCCGAGTCCCGGGTGCCTCTGAAGGCCAGGGCCTCGTCTGAAACCTCGCCGTGGATCTTCAGAAAGGGGGTCTCCCTCGAGGGAACCCAGGAAGAAGAAGAAACCCTCAAAGGCGGCATCCTTGGATGGATCTGACCGGCTGGGTTCCCACCCCTGCCAGGTAACGCAGTCCGAGATGCTAGTCTGAGGCATTGGAGAAGGATTAGCTTGCAAAAGTCCCCCAGAAAGATTTGACTTCGGACCAGCCTCTGTCCCTAGACACCATTCTTGTCAAGGATTCCTCTTCGGGGGATCTGGCACCTGGCCCGAGTCCCTCGGTGCCTGCGCTGAAGGCTGCGGAACCTTTTGGCCTGTAGTCCAGAATGGCAGCCCTGGAGCGCAGTTTGTCTGCCTTCATGGACCAGCAGCAAGTGCTGTTGTCCGGTACAACTGGTTCATCCGCCCCGACCACCAGGCCCTCGACATCAAAGGCATCCCCGGAGGCTGAGCCGATCCTTGAAGTCCTTCGGCCTTGAGTCGATCCTCTGCCGAGGTCTCGATCTGATTCCTGCTAGACGGGACCACAGTCACCCCCGGCAAGTGTGCTGGGCACTGGCCGCGGAGCTTCAGGAGCCCCGAGGCCTGCGGAGCAGCCCTCCTATGAGTCCTCGACAGACTACTCTGAGTGAGAAACAGAGGATGATACCTGATACCCGTCGCCACCACGATGTCCCATCAGACTCTCCCATCTCGGAACCTCAGGGCAGTCCCCGCCAGAGGATATGGGCTTCCTTGATTTTGTCAAGGATATGTCTAAGGCCCTGGCGTTCCCTTCGATTTCAGAGGAGGACCCTCAGGCAGATGAGTTGGAATCCTCCAGTACAGGGCTCCTCCGAGGGAATTGCTCACGGTGCCCATCCCTTCCATTCTAGACCGGCTGATGCTCTGGATGTGGGAGACCCCTACAGCGGTATTGGTGGTGAGCAAACGACTCAACTTGATGTATCGAGTTCGCCGGTGCCTGGGCTTCCAGAAATCACAGCTGCCACTTAACTCCATGGTGGTGGATTCAGCCATGCGTCGGCTGAAAAGCCAGAAGACACACTCCTCGATGCCCCCCGGCAGGGAGGCCTGCATCTTGGACGACCTCGGCAGAAAGTGTTACCAGGGCTCGATGCTCATCGGCTGCATCCAAGGCCTACAAGCTGTACATGGACATGTACTTTGAGACACCTGGGGAAGAAACTCTCCGGGTTCTCAGCTGGTCTCGCCAAGGAACCCCTGCAGCGGTTCAGGAACTGGCCAAGGCAATCCGTGAGTGCTCCAAGTTCATGTCTTGGGTGGCTTATGATGGGTTTGAGTCGGCGTCTTGAGTAGTGGCGGCGGGCATCGATGCATAACGCCAAGCTTGTTACAGTTGTCTGACCTCAAGCAATGGATTTGGGACAAATTGGTCCATGTCCCATGCCAAGGAGAGAACCGCTTTAGCAAACCCATGACTGACAGTGCTGCCGAACTGGAGACAGAGTTCATGACGAGGCAAGGCTCTCAAAAAAAGACCACTGCCCCTCCCAGACGGAAGGACTCTGGTAAAAAGTCCTTCTACCCGAGAAAAGGGGCTGCTTACAGAAACTACCCACCTTTCCAGGCCTACCCAACTCCCCAACAGGGTCAGTAGGCCAAGGGACATGGGCATGGCCCTCATAAGCAGAAGGTTCCAAAGCCCCAGGCACTGGCTCTGACCCAGCCAGGGGGGAGTTTTTGACTCCTTGAGCATAGCCTCTCTAGCCCAAAGAGATCAGCAGCCCACCCGGGGGGGGGGGGGGGGGATCCCACTATGCCCAGAGGTGGTGACCATCACCACCAACTCCTGGGCAAGAATGGTAACTCCTCTACCTGACTCACACATCCCCCTTTCCCCTGCACCGGGACCTTCTACTGAAGGAGTTGGCAGGTCTTATCAAGGACAAAGCGGTGGAACCGGTGCCCCACCATCTAAAGGGCAAGGGGTTCTACCCCAGGTATTTCCTCGTGCCAAAAGAACAGGGGGCCTAAGGCTCATCCTTGACCTGTGGAACCTCAACAAATTCCTGGTGAGGGAGAAGTTCAAGATGCTCTTCTTTGGAGCAGTGCTGCTCTACCTCCAGAAAGGAGATTGGCTATGCTCCTTAGACCTCAAGGATGCCTATACCCACATCCTTATTCACCCAAACCACAGGCAGTATCTGAGGTTCATAGTGAGGGGCGGGTACTATCTGTATAGGGTGCTCACATTCGGCTTGGCCTCTGCCCCAAAGGCCACAAAATGCCTGGCAGTCGTGGCCGCCTTCCTCCGTCTCCAGGGGTTCTTTGTCTTCCTCTACTTGGACGACTGGCTCATAAAGGGAGGCACGGCCTCAGAGGTGCAGCAAGCCACTGCACGCACCATCCAGGTTCTGCAGCACTTGGGCTTTGTCATAAACTACCACAAGTTTTACCTCCTCCTGATGCAGTGTCTGGAGTTCATTGGGGCAAAGCTGGACACTTTCCAATCTAAGACCGCCTTGCCCAGGAACCAAGCCGACCATCTCAGGACTCTGGCATGGGACATACAGTACCATCCCTCTGTGCCTGCTCGGCTTCTTCTGTGCCTTCTCAGGCACATGCCTCCACTAGGCCACATCACTCCAAATGGCCTGGATGGAGTGGAGGCGTGGCCTAGTGGTTGGGGCAAGGTACTTCAGGCCGGAAGGTCGGGGGTTCAAATCCCACTAGAGGACAGCAACCTTGGGCCGGAAGGACTGGGGTTTCTAGTCCCACAGGTGCTCCTTGTGGTCTTGGGCAAGCCACTTAACCCTCCATAGCCCATGTTCCCTGTAAAATAGTTATCTCCAAGTTATAATGCCCTGTTCAGTGTAATTTCAGTTTGTTCAATGTAAACCGCACTGATGCAGAATAGCGCGGTATATAAGAGAATGTATGTAAATAAATAAATAAAAATGCCTCAACATGAGGGCAGCACAGTGGTGTCTCTGGGACCAGTGGACGCAAGCTGTGGTGCGCCTCAAAAGACAGAGTCTCTGTAACCTGCCAACTGGTGGACTCTCTTATCTGGTGGCAGTCCCTCCAGTATCTCAGGGCAGGCATGCCTTTTCAGGCCCCAAGCTCCTTAAGGGTCCTCACCACAGATGCCTCCTTGCTCGGCTGGGGAGCCCACTGCGGGGAGCTCCGCACCCAGGGCAGCTGGTCACTAGGCGTGAGCACCTGGAGCTGCAGGCGATATACTTAGCCCTGTGTGCGTTCTGCCACCACCTGCATCACCAGCCAGTGACAACCAGGTGGCGATGCTCAATGTGAACAAACATGGCAGCATGGAGTCTCGTGCCTCTGTTGGAAGGCAGTGGTCCTCTGCTCGTACGCAATCCGACAGGGTATCCTCCTGCGAGTAGTATACCTACCAGGCCAGAATAACCTCCTGACTGACAGGCTGAGCAGAGTCCTCCAGCTACACGAGTGACAGCTGGATCCCAGGGTGGCCTACTGGCTCTTTCAGATTTGGGGAAACCCATCATGGACCTGTTAGCCAGCCTGGACAACTTCCAGTTGCCTCGCTTCTGTTCCCGGCAGGCCCACCCCTCCAGGGTGGCAGCAGACACGTACCTCGTCTCATGGTCAGAGGGACCTCCTCTTACAGGCGTTGGCAGGTCTTCTAGAGGATCAGATGGTGGAACCGGTGCCCCACCACCTGCAGGGCAAGGGCTTCTACTCCAGGTATTTTCTCATACCAAAGAGAACAGGAGGCCTCCGACCCATCCTCGACCTAAGAAACTTAAATAAGTTCCTGGTGAGGGAAAAGTTCAAGATGCTTTCCCTTGGCATGTTGCTGCCTTACCTCCACCAGGGAGATTGACTATGCTCCTTAGACCTGAAGGATGCCTATACACACATCCTCATACATCCAGACCACAGACAATATCTGAGATTTGTAGTGGGAGGAAAACATTTCCAATACAGAGTTCTACCCTTTGGCTTAGCCTCTGCTCCCAGAGTGTTTACAAAATGCCCGGCTGTAGTGGCAGACTTCCTCAGAAGTCAAGGAATTTTTGTCTTCCCTTACTTGGGCGACTGGCTCATCAGGGGCCAGTAGCCTCAGGAGACCCAACAGGCCACTTCTTCGCACTATCAGTGTGTTGCAACGTCTAGGCTTTGTCATAAACCACGCAAAGTCTACTTTGCTTCCCACTCAAATCTTAGAGTTCATAGGAGCAAGATTGGACACCCTTCAGGTGAAGTCTTACCTGCCGGAGGACAGGGCACAGAGGCTGCTAGCACTGACCTAACAGTTTGGGCGCAGGTCTCAGTTCTCAGCGAGACACTTCTTACGCCTCCTGGGTCACATGGCCTCCACGGTGCATGTGACCCCAAATGCCCGTCTCCACATGAGAACAGCTCAATGGTGCCTCAGGAATCAGTGGACACAAGCCACCGGCAGCCTCAGAGACAGGATAACAGTATCCAGGCGACTGGTGAAGTCATTGCAGTGGTGGAGTCGGCCACCCAAATTGCTCGAAGGAGTGTCTTTTCAGATTCCCTCGCACACAAGAGTGCTAACAACAGATGCCTCCTTGCTGGTCTGGGGAGCCTATTGCCAAGGATCATGCTCTCAGGGGCTATGGTCTCCTCAGGAGCCTGCACACCAAATCAACCTCTTAGAGCTGCGGGCGATTCGCCTAGCTCTCCAAGCCTTTTGTCATGGCCTCGCACATTAGTCTGTATTGATACAGACGGACAACCAGGTAGCAATGTTCTACATGAACAAGCAGGGAGGTATGGGGTCTTGTATCCTATGTCAGGAGACACTGGACCTCTGCTCCTTTGCCATCAGACAGGGTATGTCTCTCAAAGCAGTGTACCTGCCTGGTCAGGAGTACTGCCTAGCAGGCAAACTAAGCAGGATTTTCCAACCTCACGAATGGCAACTGGATCCGGTGGTGGCTCAGCAGATTTTCCACTGCTGGGGACATTCGTCCATAGATCTATTTGCCAGTCCGCAAAATCACCAGTTGCCCAGATTTTGCTCCAGACAGCCACATCCCTTGAGGGTGGCTGTAGATGCTTTCCTGAACTCCTGGTCAGGGGGCCTCATGTATGCGTTTCCTTCCACGCCACTGGTGGCCCGGACTCTGTTCAAAATCCTTCGGGACAAGGCCTCTGTCATTCTGGTAGCCCCCAGATGGCCAAGACAGCCTTGGTTTCCGTTTCTCCTCCAGCTGGGAGTGGAAACCCCACTTCCACTGGGGACGTAGCCCGACCTCCTTTCACAGGAGCAGGACTCTCGCTTGCACCCCAATCTCAGGGCCCTCAACCTGATGGCATGGCTGCTGAAAGGGTAGTGCTGGCTTCTCTCCTCCTACCTCGGAATGTGGAAGAGGTGTTAATGGCCTCCAGGAGACAGTCCACTAGGAAATCCTATGCTTTCAAGAGGCGTAGATTTGAGGTGTGGTGTAACCAGCACAATGAAAACCTTTTCTCTTGCCTTGTACCAGTGGTGCTGCAGTACCTGCTTCACCTCTCAGAATTAGGTCTCAAGTCTAACTCTTCTCAGGGTCCACCTGCGTGCTTTGTCAGCAAACCACTCGCCAGTGGAGGGGCAACCTCTTTCGACTCACCCCCTGGTGTCCACATTCCTCAGAGGTCTGCGTCTGCTGAAACCCCCGGTTTGTCCTCCGGCAACTGAGTGGGATTTGAATGTGGTTTACAGCAGCTTCCTCACCCACCTTTTGAGCCGATGTCCTCTTGCCATCTGTGCTTCCTCTCCTGGAGGGTGCTCTTTCTGGTGGCACTCACATCAGCCAGACGTGTGAGTGAGCTGCAGGCTTTTGTAACTTATAAACCGTACACAAGGTTTTATAGGAATAGGGTGGTCCTCCGCACTCACCCAAAGTTCCTTCCAAAGGTGGTCTCTTTCCACCTCATCTAGGAGGTGATTCTTCCTACCTTCTTTCCCAGACTGCATTCCAGCCGGGCAGAGGCAGTCCTGCATACCCTTGATTGTAATGTAAGAGGGTGTTGTCCTTCTACTTGGAGCGTACGAAGGGACATCGAAGGGCTACTCAGCTCTTCGTCTCCTATGGCCCCAATAAGCTGGGGTTACCTGTTTTCAAGTGTATGCTGTCCACCTGGGTGGCAGACTGCATTGCCTGGGTGTACAGGGCGGCCGAACTCCCGTTGCAGGATCGAGTCACGGCCCACCATGTCAGGGCTAAGGCCGCATCAGTGGCTCACTTCCGCTCTGTTCCGTTGGCAGACATCTGCCGAGCCGCAACTTGGTCTTTAAGCCAGACTTTTGCAGCCCATTACTGCCTGGATAGGGAGTCCCGATGGGACAGTGCTTTTGGCCAGGCGGTTCTCCATAACCTATTTGAGGTTTAGGCAACTCCAACCCTCCGACCCTTTGGTGTCAGGCTACCGGGGGGTGTTTCTTTCTCGGCTGAATTCCTATTGCAGCTGCTGTGGCTTTTCTAGAGGGAGCCAGTTTTCAGCTGTGGGTTCTCGGTAGCCTATAGCTAGGGAGTCCCATATGTGAGTACTGACTTCCTGCTTGTTCCTGGAGAAAGCGTAGTTACTCACCTGTAACAGGTGTTCTCCAGGGACAGCAGAAATCAGTCCTCGCGGCCCTCCCTTGGAGTTGCAGTCCTATTATTGTTTTTTATTCATTTTGCCGTCTTATTAGCTATATGGCGGTTTATATGATCTGATGGAAGCAGCACTTGATACAGGGAGGGAATCCTGAAACGTGCACGTCGTGCCTGATTTTGGGTACCGCATTGTGGGATATTAAGCCTAGTCCATTCTTATAAGCTACGTTTTTTTGAATTTTTATAATATGATTAAAATGGATTCTGCCGTCTAATGGGGATAGATAGCAGTTCTTACTTCCCTCGGCATAACCCGACAAAGAGAAATTTTCACTTAGAGTTTTTTTGTGGGGGGAGGGGGGTTTGTTTGGTGATTCATTTTGTCTGTCTTTTTGACTGAGCATTTGACTGAGCAAGATGGCATCCTTAGGTGGAAAGGGGACCGCGCATGCGCGATGCAATCTCAAAGGCTTTCTTTGAAAGCTGGGGAATTGCTTCGCACGAGGGCTCCGTCGGTGCCGACGTCACCCATTTGTGAGGACTGATTCCTGCTGTCCCCGGAGAACACCTGTTACAGGTGAGTAACTATGCTTTCCTGGCGTTTGTGCGGGATATGGCTCGGGCCCTCAATCTGCCGACGCAAACTGAGGAGGAGTTGAGGGCAGAGGAACTTGACATCTTGCAGTACAAGGAGTGGAGGAGTGGCCTAGTGGTTGGGGCAAGGTTCTTCAGGCCGGAAGGTCGGGGGTTCAAATCCCACTAGAGGACAGCAACCTTGGGCCGGAAGGACTGGGGTTTCTAGTCCCACAGGTGCTCCTTGTGGTCTTGGGCAAGCCACTTAACCCTCCATAGCCCATGTTCCCTGTAAAATAGTTATCTCCAAGTTATAATGCCCTGTTCAATGTAATTTCAGTTTGTTCAATGTAAACCGCACTGATGCCGAATAGCGCGGTATATAAGAGAATGTAAATAAATAAATAAATAAATAAAGTCTCCGCCCAGGGAGTCTCTTACGGTTCTGATACTGTCTATCCTATCCCGGCTGCTTCTCTGCATGTGGGAAGCACCCGCCTCGGTCCTTATTGTCAGTAGAAGACTCAATGCCATATATAAGGTCCAGTGCGACCCAGGGTTTCGGAAGACCCAACTTCCTCACACCTCCATGGTAGTCGAATCCGCAATGCGGAAACAGAAGAGCACGAAGTCTCACTCTTCGGTCCTGCCTGGTAGGGAATCCTGTACCCTCGACGCCCTCGGGCACAAGGCTTACCAGGGATCCATGTTGATGTGCTGCATCCAGGCATACCAATTGTATATGGGTTTGTTTCTTTGCTACCTCGCCAAAGAACTCGGTGGTTTTTCTGTGGGCCTGGGTGAGAAGCACCTCCTCAGGTTCCAGACCCTCCTGAGGTCGGTTTCTGACTGCTCAAAATACCTATCTCCAGGAACAAGCAGGAATGAGTCTTCACATATGGGTACGTCGGTACCGACGGAGCCTGCGCGGGAACGCTCCCCAGCTTCCCAAAAAGGAAAGCTTTTGGGAGCATCCCACAGCGCCTGCGCGCTGCCTTCCCGCCTTTCCTAACCAACTCTCCTCAGTTCTTCTTTGCCGCGGAGCCAGCAGGTTGAGCCCTGTCACCGCTGAAGAAGTTCTTTATTTTATTTCTTTGGTCGCGTGTCTGCCTTCCCCGACTCCGGACCGGTACCGCCGGGTTTTTTCTTTCTTTCTTTCTTTAAAATAAATAAATAAATAAATAAATAAAATATATCTACTTTTCCTCACTTGGTGTATTTTTCTTCTTGGGCCTCAGGGCCCACAAGAAAATTTCCCTCATGGAAAAACCAGCCTCCGGGTTCAAAAAATGCACTAAGTGTAGCGGTACTATTTCTGTTACAGATACCCATGAATGGTGTCTTAAATGTTTGGGTCCTGAACACTCCATTCCGGATTGTCCGTCCTGCTCTCTAATGTCTAAACGGGGGTTACAGAACCGAGCAGCTAAGCTCCATGTGCTGTTTCCCGCTGATGCACCGTCGGTAGCATCGACATCTTCCAGGTCTTCTTCTCCTGATGGATCTCAGGTAACCAAACATAAACCTAGCAGGTCCTCGAAGGGTAGATCTCTCCCTCTAAGCATCGAGATGCCTCCGGGCTTGCCCTCGAGGATCCTGCCCCAGCAAAACAACCCCGGCGGGAAGCTCCGGCTTCCAAAGCTCCTCCTATGGGGTTACAGGTTGACATCGATGGCACGGCCTCGACCGATCACCTGTTAGATTGCTCTGGGGTACCGGCACCATTTCCCGGTACCAACATCCAGGCATTCATGGCGTCGATGGATCAGAATGTTCTGTCCATGCAGCAGGCTATCACGGCCTTCATTCAAGCTGCGACGCCGATGGTACCACAACGAGCTCCGTTGTCTGTATCGGCTCCGGTACCGGCACCAGCGCCGATACCGGTACCAGCGCCGATACCGGTACTGACTGCATCGACATCGACCAGGATACCGACTGCAGCGGTTCCTTGTCCAGGGCTACTTCTCGGTACCGATCCGGTACCGGGGACGCCCGATGTCGATACCGCTCGATACGCGTATCGAGCATTAGAAGAGCACCCTGACAGGCGATACTTTGATTCCTCTGGTGATTCTGATTCTTCAGATGAGTCTCCTGAAGTATCCATAGCCCTTCCTGAGGAGCCGCCTTCTCCAAAAAGAAGAATGTCTCCTCCAGAGGACTTGTCCTTTCAAGACTTCATAAGAGAAGTAGCTAAGGGACTCTCTATTTCAGTAACCTTTGAATCAGAGCCTAGAGCAAAAAAATTAGATATTTTAGGATACTCTAAGGCTTCTAGAGAGGCAGTCACCTTACCAATAAATGAGATTCTTCATGAACACATGATTGATTTATGGGAGACTCCTCTCACTCTTTCTCCTCATTCTCGCAGATTGGACACTATGTATCGTGTCCCTCCATGTCCTGGATTTCAGAAAACTCAGCTTCCTCACCATTCCATTGTGGTGCAGTCAGCTATGAAGAGGATAAAGAGTACAAAGAGACACACTTCTGCTCCTCCAGGAAGAGAATGCAGGACCTTGGATGCTTTTGTTAGGAAAATCTTCCAAGCCAGTATGCTTATTGCCAGAATCAACTCATACAGCCTTTACATGGGTATATTTCTAAAATAAGTTGCACAAAAACTGCACAACTTCCTCCCTTTTCTTCCAGAAGATAAAAGGGATGAATTCCTCCTTGGCTTAAGCATACTCAAGATATTTCAAAGTTTTCCAACAGGGCAGCTTTTGACTCCTTTGAAGGTGCCAGCAGAGCCTCAGGCATTGCCATACCTGCTCGCAGAATTGCTTGGCTCCAGGCTTCTGATCTAGAACCCTGGGTTCAAGATGGCTTAGGAAATCTGCCCTGTACAGGTGAAAATCTATTTGGCAAAGAGTGGCAAATAAGCCACTCAAATGGATGCAGAGAACTCTGCTCTGGATAGACTTTCAAAGTCAACCTCCATTCCTGCCAAGAAAAAGATTTTTAAAAAGTCTTTTTACAAAAAGGGCAGATTTCCTTCTACTTCTGGCCAACAATCTTCTACAGGTCGCTTTGCCACTAAGCGTCAGCAACCTAAGCAGGCCAGGCCTAAGTCTACAGGGGCTGCTGCAACTCAGCAGTCCCAACCTCCTCAGGGTTTTTGACTTGATGCTAGAGAACTTAGCCTTTCTGGCTCTACAACAGCCAGAACCTCTCACCATTCCAGGAAGGTTAGCTCATTTTGCTCCCAGATGGGAGCAAATCACATCAGAGCAGTGGACCCTCTCCATCATAAGAGAGGGCTACAAACTTCATTTCTCAGACCTTCCTCCCTACACCATGGTGAGACACTTCAATTCTCCCACATCTCTTCTCGACCTTCTGGGTCAGGAGGTGACTACCCTTCTTGCCCAAGGGGCAATAGAAGAAGTTCCTCTTCTTCAACAGGGGTCAGGGTTCTACTCCCCCTATTTTCTCATTCCGAAGAAGACAGGGGGATACAGACCCATCTTAGATCTCAGAGAATTGAACAAATTCCTATGCAAGGAGAACTTCAAGATGCTTTCTCTGGGCACTCTCCTTCCATACCTTCAGAGTCAGGATTGGCTTTGTTCTCTAGATCTCAAGGATGCGTACACACATGTCCTCATCCATCCATCTCACAGAAAATTCCTACGTTTTCTTTTCCAAGGAAAACATTACCAATACAGAGTGCTTCCTTTTGGTCTGGCCTCTGCTCCGAGAGTGTTTACCAAATGCATGGCAATAGTTGCTGCATTTCTACGCACTCTGGGAATATTTGTCTTCCCATACCTGGACGACTGGCTCATCCGAGCCCCATCTCAGTCAGGGGCCCAGATTTCCCTGGACCGCACAAGGCGCATTCTGCAGTATCTGGGACTTGTGGTAAACCTCCCAAAGTCCCAGCTCACCCCCACTCAGTCCCTGGAATTCATAGGGGCCTGGTTGGATACCACCTCTGCAAGGGCCTACATTCCTCAGGCCCGTTGCCAACGTCTAGTGCAGCTAGCCTCCCAGATTCAGTCAAAGAACCACTAACTGCCCGGGAGATGCTACAACTGCTAGGCCACATGGCTTCCACAGTACATGTTTATTTATTTATTTATTTAGACAGTTTTGTATACCACCTTATCCTTCAATCAAAGCGGTCACAACACAATTGGGGGATACATTTAACATGCGGGGCAATGAGACACATACACTAATACTTACAGGGAACATGGACAATGGAGGGTTAAGTGGCTTGCCCAAGACCACAAGGAGCATCTGTGGGACTAGAAACCCCAGTCCTTCCGGCCAAGGTTGCTGTCCTCTAGTGGGATTTGAACCCCTGACCTTCCGGCCTGAAGTACCTTGCCCCAACCACTAGGCTACTCCTCCCTATGATATGGAAGGGCAGACTAGATAGAAACATGACAGCAGAAAAAGACCATATGGCCTATTTTCCTCAGCACTAATGACAGGCTCACTGATCTATAGTTTCCAGAGAGTCCTTTCTAAAGATTCTCTTTACATTGGCCCCCTCTAGTACTTCTGGCCATTTTGAATGATAGGTTACAAATTACTAATAACAAGTTAGCAATTTCATGGTTGACACTTTCAGACCTCTAGGGTAAATACCATTTGGTCCTGGTGATTGGCTCTTGAATATGTTGATCTATTACATCTTCTAAACATAATATTTAGTTTCTCCAGGTTTTCACCATAAAAAGAGATTTTGCTGCAAGTATAAACCCACACATAATCAAAGAACTAAACTATGATGTAGAAATCAAACCATTCACATGATTGATTGATTGAATTTTGATGAGAAGTGGACAAATTAAGTCAATAAATTAAATCCCCTGTTATCACCACCATCTTTGTGTACAGAACAGGAAGCTGTATCATTGGAACATACAAGTTCATAAGTAAGATCTTGGATTTGTTAGCCTATTCTTTAATATGTAAATATATTACTTACGCACCCCCACTCATCCTTGCAGCGTTAACATCCCCCTGGGGGGGGGGGTTAGAAATATGGCTGCTGCATCAAGGCAATGATGAAAAGGCTCTGCTGTATGAGCCACTTTCTTCATTATATTTAATAGCTTTTTTAAAACTATGGAGAAACCAAAGGCTGAAGTCAAGACACATCCTTCAGCAAGCCAGCCAATAATTTGAGGCTTCATGGATGGCCATCATGTCCCATAATCATCATAGAAGAACTGTAGTATTTCTTATTGATTTCAGTGCTACACTGAACATGGAAGGGAGGACACCCCCTCCCTTTTCCTCCAATGATATGTATTCCCAGCAAAGTGGAGAGAGAGAGAAGACTGAGATAATGGTCCTGACGAGAAGAGCTGCTGCTGTTAGGAACAAGGCAACAGCAGGGTGAGGGCAATCATTTAGAGCCCAGAGAGGATATAAACAGGCTGATAGTAAGATGGTTTATGGTTTATTAAAATTTGCTAACTGCCCTTTGTAACAGCAGAATGGTGTACATAAAAACAATTGAGAAAAAGAAACACCAATAAAAATATAGCAAAGCAAAGTTAAGATATACAACAGAATTACAAAGAAGGGGAAGGATAAGAAGAGGGTCAGGAGTGAAGGGGATGGGAGGCAGAATCTGAGCAGAGACACATTGAAAGCTAACTGAACAGTTGATTCTTGAGACGGACTTGAATCTAGAGAAGGACAGTTTCAAGTGAAGGTCAGCAGGTAGCGCATTCCAAAGACTGGGAGCCAGAAATAAAAAGCAGAGTGATGGGTAGATTTGTATCCAGGCGCAAAAGGGAGAGGGGAGGTAACGGCAACTGGCATTAATGGAACGAAGAAACAGCAACAGAGCATGGGGAATAATATGAGAAGAAGGTAAGAGGGAGTGTCAGTATGTAGGGTTTTCTGAACCATAGTGAGGCGTTTTATATTGAATCAGAGGTAACCATCTTAGAAAAGGTCTACCTGAATTGAAGTGCCCACTATCAGCAGTATTGATGTTCCTTGGTGGGAGGTGGCAACCTTCTACCACCCCAAAAAGGTATCACTGGGAGATATATGAGAGGGCTTTTATAGTAATGAGTCTAAATTGTCTGATTCTATTAATTCTTTTTAAGAGACAATAGTCAAAATGGAAGAATATGAGAGAAGACTGGGAGAATTGGATCATCATTTGATCAGTGTGGGACCTCAACTGTCCATACTTCAAGCTGCTGGGGGCATCACATACATAGTACAGTCCCACTGAAACATTAGCTTGGTAAACACATCCCCCCCATTTTGCTGCTCCTTTGATGAGTGAGTATCAGTGAGCAGGCAGCATAACAGGGAAGTGCAGGGCCTAGCTGAGGCCATGGGTGGGATCCCTGTTACAATATCTGAGGCAGTGCATTAGGGGTGAAGGGACTCCAGGATACCACAGGCCTCCAAAGTGCTAAAAGACAGGCAGTCACTGGTTCCACAAACTAGAAATCCAGTCCCATTGGAACATTAGCCATGCAAACATATCCCTCAATTGATCCTTAGCAGAGTGCCAACTGGCATGCAGCCTAACTAGACACTGCAGAACATAATGCCTAACTGGCATGTCATAATGTTTCAGAAGGGAACATGTGGCAAAATTAAATGATCATAGAAGGAAGGGAGGACAGGCAAAACCAGTACTGTTCAGTCTTCAATCAGGTGACTAATTGTCTTTCACAAATGATCTCTCTCTTCACGTGATGTATTCATAGTATGAAAGTCAAAGTCTTGCCATCTGAGCTTCTAAAGAAAATTTATGTTCAGTCTCCTCTAGCATCATTCTATTCTTTGGGCAATTAATGTTTTACATAGTATTCTTCGCCAGTACCATAATTTGAAAGCATCAATTTTCTTCATGTTTTCCTTCTCCACTGTCCAGCTCTGGCATCCATATGATGTTACTGAAGATACCATGGTTTGGAAAAAGTTGAATCATTGTATGCAGAGACACATCTCAGCACTTCAGAATCTTGTAGAGGGGTCCTTCATAGTTATTCTGCCAAGAGCAATGCATCATCAGATTTCTTGACTGCTTGTTGTTTCTTTACAAGTAGGCTAAAGTTGTTTAATATTTCTATTTCATCCCCATCAAGGATGAAATTATTGATTTGTCAGGTGTCAGGATCTGTGTCTTCTTCATATTAAGGTACAGGCCCATTTTAACACTATGTTCCTTGATACTGTTAAGCAAATGTTTCAGATCATTTTCACTTTCGGCTAGTAACATGGTACTTGTTAGCACAGCGAAGGCTGTTGAGTCGATCACTAATCTTCACACCTCAGAGTCTTCATACAGTGCTGTTTCTCTGATTATTTATCCTGAAATAAATTGAATAGGTATGGAAAAAGTATGCAGCCCTCTCGTAACTTTGACTGTAAAACATTCTGTGTCCATTCGAACTGTTGCTTATGATCAATGTAAAGATTGTGCATGAGAACTATCAAGTGTTCCGATACTAACCATGCTTTTTAATGTGGCCCAGAGTTTCTCATGATTTATATAATCAAAGGCCTCGCTGTAGGTTAATAAAACACACATAAATATCCTTTTGATATGCCTGTGTCTTTCCAAGGATTCATCTCACATCTGTGAGACACCTCTCATTTCTTACTCTTTCCTGAACCCTGCTTGCATTTCAGGCAGTTCTTGTTCCAAGTATGATTTCAGTCTCCACTGAATAATCTTGACTCGAATCTTGCTGTCATATGGGAGCAGGGTGAGTGTGTAATAATTTCCAGAGTCAGCTGGATCACCTGTCTTAAGTATTGGTATGAATGCAGATATTTTCCAGTCAGATGGCCATGATGTTGTCTTCCAAATTTCCTGGCAGAGTCTTGTACGTAAGTATGGTAAAAGTTGCATCCAATTGCTGTAATACTTCAATGCGAATGTCATCAATGCCCGGTGCTTTGTTCTTTGATAGTGCCTCCAATGTTGCTTCAACTTCTTTCATTACCAGTGGTTCCTCACTTTGCTGACTTTGAAGTCCTGATGGCAAAAAATTTCCAAACTGCAGCAGCAAACTTTTATGCAAACAAAGCACTTTCATCTGTCACCCCTGCCCCTTCACATTGGGCATCTTCGACTTTGTTGATGGAGTCTCAGCTCGATGTACTGCTTGCATATTTCAAGTAATCTGACGTTTCTTCAATCATTTTGCTTAATCTTTCCATTCTTTGTTTTGTTGTCTCCTTTGAAATATTTGTCAAACTAGAATAATTAATAGTTGTGGCTTTGGGAGATGTGTCTGTGGATAGTAGTGAGCTATATCCAGACGACTGATGATGAAGACTTTCTGGCAACGCTTCCTTTGTCTCTTGAGAAATTGGATTCATGATTCTACTAGAGGTCCGTTCTTCACTCATACTATTAAACTCTGAAGACAAATCATTCTTTTTAGACTTCAGTAGCAGCTCTGTTTCAAGGAGAACGACTCTGCTCAGAAGATTATTCCAGTCCTTCTCATCAACAATCACTTTGCCTTTCAACCTTTCTTCTAGAGAATTCAGCTTGTTCTCCATCCAGTTCACTTTTTGGAGTTTTTCTTGGCATTCGGCAAGCTGAACATTTAATATCTCTATCTGAGCTTTATATTCTATGTCCATTATTTCATATTTTGCTTCAAAATTATCAGGCGGTGTGAAGGATTGTTCTCCATTTTCCTCTGCCACTGGACTACCCGTATCACGTCTCTTTTGGTCTCTCCAATGGTGGATGTCCACTCAAAATCTGTTGCTGGGGTCCCCCTTCCAACAGTTGTTGCCCCAAGCAACCCTCACAACAGATGCCTCCCAAACAGGTTGGGGAGCTCATCTACAAGACCTCTCCACCCAAGGCACTTGGTCCCCACATGAGACCTCTCTTCATATCAACCACTTGGAACTTCGAGCAGTTTTTCTAGCTCTCAAGGTCTTTCATACCCTCCTCAGCTACAAGACAGTCCTCATTCATACGGACAATCAAGTAGCCATGTTTTACATAAACAAGCAAGGAGGAACTGGCTCTCTGTCGCTTTGCAACGAAGCTTTAAGATTATGGGCCTTCGCCAGAGAGCATCAAATCCATCTCCTGGCAGTATACCTCCCAGGAATCCAAAACTCTTGGGCAGACAGACTCAGTCGAGTTCTGCTTCCACACGAATGGTCCCTGCATATGGATCAGATACTCAGAATCTTCCAAGAATGGGGAACCCTGGACATAGACCTCTTTGCAAGTCCGTGGAATGCCAAACTTCCCCGGTTCTGTTCCAGAATTCCGTGTCAGGGAGTTCAGGCCAAAGATGCCTTCCTCCTTCATTGGGGTCAGGGCTTCCTGTATGCCTTTCCACCCATTCCCTTGTTTCCCAAGACTCTATTCAAACTCCAGAGGGATCAAGGATCTATGATCCTCATAGCTCCACGCTGGCCACGCCAAGTGTGGTACCCTCTACTTCTGCATCTCTCCCAAGCCCCCTCCCTGGACTTGGGAGCTGCTCCAGACCTCCTGTCCCAGGAGGAAGGGACTTTGTGGCACCCAAACCCCAAGTCCCTTCGCCTCAGAGCTTGGTTACTGAAGGCCTAGACCTTCAAGACTTGAATCTTTCTCAGCAAGTGAAGGATATCCTCCATGCTTCCAGAAAACCTTCCACCAGGCATTTCTATGCTTTTAAGTGGAAAAGATTTTCCATTTGGTGTGCTGAAAAGGGTCTTGACCCTCTAGCACTACCTTTAACTTCTCTGTTAGATTATCTCTTGCATCTCTCCAATGCAGGACTTAAGACAAATTCAGTAAGAGTCCATTTGAGTGCTATTGCAGCGTCCCTTAAGCCCATCAATGGACAACCTATCTCCTCTCATCCCCTCATTGCAAGATTCATGAGAGGCCTAACTTTAACTAAACCTCCCATTAGGCCTCCTCCGGTGGCATGGGACTTAAATTTGGTTCTTGGTCAACTTATGAAGCCACCTTTTGAACCCTTAGCCACTACCTCCTTGAAATTTCTTTCCTGGAAGGTTATTTACCTCATTGCAGTCACTTCTGCTCGCCGCATCAGTGAACTGCAGGCCTTAGTGGCTAATCCACCTTATACAAGGTTCCATCATGATAAGGTAGTCCTTAGGACAAATCCACACTTTATGCCTAAAGTGGTCTCACCTTTTCATCTTAATCAAGAGATATATTTACCTGTCTTTTATCCAGCTCCTCATGCATCCAGTGCAGAGAGGAATCTTCATACTCTGGATTGTAAAAGAGCTCTTCCTTTTTACTTTCAAAGGACACAGCAACATAGAAAGTCTTCCCAGCTTTTTGTTGCTTTTGATCCTTCTCATTTGGGACTTCCAGTCTCTAAGAGAACACTGTCCAATTGGATTGCTCAGTGTATTTCTTTCGCCTACCAGAGTAAGAACCTTTCTCTGGAGAGCCATGTCACAGCTCATAATGTGAGGGCCATGGTCACCTCTATGGCTCATCTAAATTCTGTGTCCATCGACCAGATCTGTCTAGCAGCCACCTGGACCTCGGTTCATACCTTCACAGCCCATTACTGCTTGGACAAGGACTCCCGCCGGGATGCCTTGTTTGGTCAGGCTGTCCTCAAACACCTGTTCCATTCTTAAACAACTCCTACCCTCCTTCCCTGGATGGATGCCTGAGATCCATAGGAGGACGCAGAACCCTTTCAGGGTCTCATATCCTTGGGGATCTCCCAGGCATCTTAGCTAGGGAGTCCCCATATGTGAAGACTCATTCCTGCTTGTTCCTGGAGATAGCACAGTTTCTTACCTGTAACAGGTGATCTCTGGGAACAGCAGGAATAAGTCTTCACAACCCTCCCACCTCCCCTAGGAGTTGTACTTCTTTTCTATGTTTCCTTTCCTCTCTCTCTCTATTGTCTCAGCTTTAAACTCGAACTGAGGAGAGTTGGTTAGGAAAGGCAGGAAGGCAGCGCGCAGGTGCTGTGGGATGCTCCCAAAAGCTTTCCTTTTTGGGAAGCTGGGGAGCGTTTCCGCGCAGGCTCCGTCGGTACCGACGTACCCATATGTGAAGACTTATTCCTGCTGTTCCCAGAGATCACCTGTTACAGGTAAGTAACTGTGCTTTCCCTTGCCACATATGATGGGTTTGAGTCTTCCGCCCATGTAGCGGCGGCTGGCATCGGAGCCCGACACTAGCCGTGGCTCCAGTCTTTGGTCCTAGAGCAGTGGGTCCAGGAGAAGCTCCTGGATGGTCCCCTACCTCAGTGAACAGCTGTTCGGCAAGCCCATTGAGGACAAGACAGCAGAGATCGAGACAAAGTTTGTGACTCGCACTCGTCTCTCTCGCAAAATCTCCTCACTTCCACGGAAGAAGTAGCACACCAAAAAGCCTTTCAGAGGAAAGGATTCCCCTACTGGGGATACCCACCATACCTGCCTATTCCTGCACAGACAACCTGCGCTCAGGGCAAAGGGGGTGCTCAGGGTCACCGGAAACCCAAAGAGCCCAAGACCCAGACACCGGCACCACCCCAGCCAGCCCCATTGTTTTTGATGCCAAAAGCATAGCTGCCTGCCGCCCGGGGATTCTTCTGCCCATGGGAGGACACCCATCTCTTTTCGCCCCCGAATGGGCGGCTATTACATCGGACACCTGGGTCTTGCAGCTGATCCGGGATGGGTATCATCATCTTCTAGACTGATTCCCTCCTCCCTTCTCCCCGGCAGAGCCTACTTGGCTTCCCTCGCCCCAGGCTTGCAGCAGGAGCTGAACAATATCCTTGATCAATAGGTGATCGAAAGAGTTCTGCCGCACCTCCGGGGTCAGGGATTTTATTCCTGGTACTTTCTCGTTCTGAAGAGGACGGGGGGGGGGGGGGAGGCGGCTGTGCGCCTCATCCATGACCTCGGGAACCTGAACAAGTTTCTGGTGCAGGAGAAGTTCAGAATGTTATCCCTTGGCGTCCTGCACCCCTACCTCAGGCAGGGTAATTGGCTATGCTCCTTGGATCCTGGAGATGCTTACGCCCACATTTCTGTCCACCCAAAGCACAGGAAGTACTTGCGTTTCAGGGTTCAGAGAGATCGCTTCCAGTACAGAGTGCTCCCCTTCGAGCTCATGTCTGTCCCACAAGTCTTCACCAAGTGCCTGGCCGTGGCTGCAGCCCACCTCCAGCAGCAGGGCATATCCGTCTACCCTTACCTAGACGATTGGCTCGTCTTGGCAGATGAGGCTCATCTCTCAGCGTCGCGCACATTTCTCCTCGAGCGCCTCGGTTTCCTGATCAACTACTCCAAATCCCACCTCTCTCTGGTGCGGACCCTGGAGTTCATTGGCTCTCTTCTCGACACAGAACGTGCGACTGCTTATCTCCAGGAACAAGCAGGAATGAGTCTTCACATATGGGTACGTCGGTACCGACGGAGCCTGCACGGGAATGCTCCCCAGCATCCAATCAGAAAGCTTTCGGGAGCATCTCTCGCGCCTGCGCACTGACTTCCCGCCTTTTCCACTGCCTCTCCTCAGTTTTTGTTTTTCCGCGGAGCCGGCAGGACGTCCTCCTGTCACCGCAGAAACTTTTTTCTTTAAATTCTTCATTTCTTGTGGTCGCGGCTGTTTTTCCCGCCGCCACCGGTACTGCCGGTGTTTTTTTTCTTTTCTTTTTCTTAAACTCAGAGAGATTTTTCCCTCTGCTTCTGTCTTAACTTTTTTGGGCCTACAAGGCCTCTTCATCATGGAGCCGCCTTCTCCTAAGAAGTGCCTTCACTGTGGAAACACAGTTTTCTTTTTAGACTCCAATAACTGGTGTCTAACCTGTTTGGGTCCTGACCCTTTTTCCCCTGAACTATCAGGCTGCAATACTGTGAGAAGACCTTTCCTCTTTCGAGTTTCCCTCGATACCGTTTTCCCTCCGGGAGTGAAGGCATCGTTTTTTTCTTCTCTACAGGATCAGGTAACCCACAAACAGTCTGTTAAGACTTGCCAATCCTTGAGTGGTAGGTCTCATGCCAAGCAAGATGACGGCTCCGGCCTTGCCCTCAAGACCCCATTGGCATTAAAACCCCGGCGGGAGTCTTCGGGCCCCAAAGCATTTCAGGGGTTTCAGGTTGTTCCTGGGGCTCACCCCTCACAGAACATACCTGAGCCATGCTCGGTGGTGGTATCCGCTTCGAGCGGTACCGATACCCCAGCATCGGCACCGGTGTCAAGTGTTCCACTCTTCACCAGGGATTGTCATCTGGCGTCCTCGGTACCTTCGGGACCGATCGATACGTTCCAGATTGACTTTCCTGTATCTAAGCCATGCTCGGGGATGGCACCCGCTTCGAGCGGTACTGATACCCCGGCATCGGCACCGGTGTCGAGTGTTCCACTCTTCACCAGGGATCGTCATCTGGCGTCCTCGGTACCTTCGGGACCGATCGATACGACCCAGAGTGACTTTCCTGTATCGGCATCGCCGATACCACCACCAACGTCGGTGCCCTCTAGACATGCATCGATAGACTCGCTCCCTTCGATGCCGAGTCTGGAATCGATATCTAGTCTAGATGACTGGGTACCGACGCGTCTTGGAACCGACCCTTATCGTTTCCGGATACGCAGTACCGAGGATATTCACCAAGACTCTCTGGTTACCTCGGTACTGCTTGAGCAGCCTCCGATGACTGCCTCGATGACATTACCGTCTCCGATTCCGCCTCAGCTACCAGTATCGGTATCGATGTCGATTCCTGCAGTTACATCGGTACCATCGATCCTTTCTATGCCTAGTTTGGAATCGATACCTGGCATGGACGATGCAGTACTAACTGCCTCAAATCGTGACTGCCAGTATCACTATCCATCTAGTAGGGTTCTTTTTCTGCACTAGACCAGTACATCCTCTGATGCTCAGGCTGCTTCTTCAACCTTAGCCTACCCAGGGATGGTTCCCATTGGAGATCCTTCTTTTCAGAAATTTGTCCTTGACATGGCAACCTTTCTTGCTATTCCTATCCCTGGCTGTGATCTTAACCGAGGCTCTCCTGCAGAAAAGGAAAATATAATGCTTCCTTTACATCATTCTTTGCAGGATCTTCTTCTGAGAATATGGGAATCACCTTTAAGGGTTCCCTCAACTTCTACAGCAACTAATGTTCTGTATCAGGTGCCCCCCTCTCCAGGGTTTCAAAAGACTCAACTTCCCCATCATTCCATTGTAGTGGAATCAGCAATGAGGAAGGTAAAAAGCAAGAAGAAGCATTCTTCTTATCCGCCAGGTCGTGCATCTAGAGCACTTGATGCCTTTGGACGTCAAACCTTCCAAACATCTATGCTGGCATCAAGAATTATTTCTTATATATTTTATATGAGTCTAACACTCCAGGAGGTCACAAAGAAATTATCTCTTTTGACTCCTTTTTTGTCAGAGCCTAAGGCTGCTGACTATTCCTTGCTTCTTAGTCATAGCCGGAATATCTCTTGGTTTCTTTCTCGTGCTTCTCTAGACTCTTTTGAGTCTGTTAGCAGATCCTCTGCTGTTGCCATTGGAGCACGTCGTAGAGCCTGGCTCCAAGCTTCAGACTTGAGCAGATGGGCACAACACACACTGGGTAATTCTCCTTGTACTGGAGAAAATCTCTTCAATAAGGAGGCTTTACATCAGGTTGCTCATTGCTCCACTGACTTCCCTGGCTCTGGAGACCATTCTAAGCCGCCTTCTTCCCCAGGAGGTAGGAAATGTCCTACCAAACCTTCTTTCCCTAAGAAAAGAAGGTTTCACTCTTCTCCTGCCCATCATCCAGATGTACCCAAGCAAGGGACACCTCGTCCTAGTCTGAAGTTTCCAAACTCTAGCCAGTCTGAGCATACCCAGCAACCATAGGTTCTGAAGGTTGCAATCTACAGTTCACTTCTTAGCAGAAGTTTGTTCACTGTTTTTTCTTAAAGCTCTACACTGGGTTTTCCTTTTCAGTATGCTAAGCTGTCAGGCTATTCTTGTCCATGGGTTACAGAATTCTCCTCTTCTTACTATCAAGAAGGGAAGTTACAACTATTCCATGATAGTTTCTGTCCCAACATGAACATTTTTTCCTTCAGCTGACTCACCATATGGGTAAGTCACCCTCCAATTACCTGTTTTCTCTACCCTCTCATCCAGGGTTTTCCCTGACTGAGTGGTACCATACTGAAAAGCTTCTCTAGCCTTTCATTCCAGTGTAGACTTTTTGTTTCCTTGAATAGATTCTCAAGATAACTCATCAGACAGGGACAGGAATATCTCCTCTCCCTTTGTCTGTTTCTCTTTGTTTTGTACAGGAAGATTCTCTCTGCTGTCTCGTTCAGCTGCTGTGCATGCAGGAGTTCCAGTGATTGAACTACTGGTACTTTTCCACAGGTTCCAGTCTATCTTCCACAATTTTTGTCTAGCCTTAGTAGTGATTCCAAGCTAGTCCTCATCTATCTTGGATAATCCTACTCACTTTAGGCTTCTCACATTATCTTCTTTCTAGCCATCTCCTTTTCCTAGGATGTGGCAACACACCTGACTTCAGTCAGTTTTATCTCATAATTCTCCTGCACAATGCTCTCTGCAATCTTCAGAGAAGCTTTCTACTATGGGCCCTTGCTACAGAGCATTGAACTTTGTCTCTGAGGGCTATTCTATATAGTAGAAAAAAGCTTATAAATCATTCCCATGACTGTGAGGGTTCTCCACACCCTCTTGTCTCCTGTTATAATACAGAATATAAGCTTTTTCTGCGTGAATGTCCAAGGCTACTAGTAACGCATGATACCTCTATGTCCCTCCAGTGGGTCCTCCTGGTATCTTCTTCTATGCGTTTCTATCCATCTACCATGTCAGAGTTCTAAAGGACTCCCGACTTGCTCTTTAGAGACTGATATTATCCTCTGTTTTTTCAAGCAAACATCCTGGTTATTTCACTGGATTGCATTCCTGCATCCTCTTAGCCCACGGAAATAGATTCTCTATATATCTGTCAAGTGGGTTTCACCCTCTTGTTATTGGATGAATTTTCCCCTTCACATTCCCCATGTGAATGTTCTTATGGGGCTTAGTTGCAGACATGTATCTTCAGACTCATATTCATGTATGTATATATCTCTATATATGCCTCTACATACATGTGTCTGTGAGCTGTGTGTGCATAATTTATGCCCCCACATATATATATATATATCTTTACACATATCTATATATACATATATATAGGTATATATATCCCTCTATATATATATGTATCTGTTGGGAGGCTTTTTATAGGTCGATATGTATTACATACTATCTCCCTAACTGTCTATGCTATAAAATATTTTACCTTCTTAGAGGTTCCAGACAGTGGGCTTCCATATTTTCATACTGTTCCTCAGTATGTGGGGGCTGTTATGCACACAACCACTGCTGTGGTGCTAACAGCTTCCACTTTGCTCTAGGTCTCCCTATCCTTGAAGCATCAGGCTTCAATATCTTTCCTATCTCTCACCAGCTAGGAAAGACAGTGTACATCTTCATTAGTTCTGAGTACCCATCTGTTCTCCTTGGGAATACGGGCTTTTTTCCATACCCCTTCTTCCCTCCAGGACTGGGCTAGTTGTCCAAATTGGTCAGTCTTCTTCTTTTAGTCCTCAATGTTAATGACTCTGTACCTAAAAGAGTTTTCAGCTTTTTCCCATAAAGCTTTCTGTTGAAGACCTGCCGTTCTTATCCTACCCCAGTTGACACCTGGGTCTCCTGCTAATTCCAGGTTTGGACCTTCATCCTCACTGCTGTGAGGTCACCTTGAGGATTCCGCTACTGCATATCCAGTAGACTCCATCCCGCTCTCTACTTCCTACAGTCCAGTAGGTAAGCTCCATATTATAATTGTTCATTAAATAATTTTAATGGTACTTATCATACATACCAAGGACTCCTCTCCTGTAGTCCATAGGTTCGCTGTTTTTCCTTACAGCTCCTCTCTTCTCAACTCCTACCCTCCATCCCTCATGGGATGCCGGAGATTCCTGTGTGGAAAATGCACTCCTGATCCAGGGACACGCATTTTATGGGATCTCCCCCTGGCATCTATAGCTAGGGAGTCCCCATATGTGAAGACTCATTCCTGCTTGTTCCTGGAGATAGAACAGTTACTTACCTGTAACAGGTGATCTCTGGGAACAGCAGGGATAAGTCTTCACAACCCACCCACCTCCCCTAGGAGTTGTATCTATCTATCTATCTATCTATCTATCTATCTATCTTCCTTTCCTCTTTCTCTCCTTTGTCTCAGCTATGAAACTTAACTGAGGAGAGGCAGTGGAAAAGGCGGGAAGTCAGTGCGCAGGCGCGAGGGATGCTCCCAAAAGCTTTCTGATTGGATGCTGGGGAGCATTCCCGTGCAGGCTCCGTCGGTACCGACGTACCCATATGTGAAGACTTATTCCCGCTGTTCCCAGAGATCACCTGTTACAGGTAAGTAACTGTGCTTTCTCCCCCGAACACACGCTGATCTGCTCTGCTTTCTGGCTGCTGAGGTCCAGGGCCGGCCCAGAGTCTCAGCGCGGGCCATGCTGCGCCTCCTGGGACACATGGTTTCGATGGTACACATCGTTCCCCATGCTCGCATGCACATGTGAGCGGCCCAATGGTGCCTCAAAGCGCAATAGGCCCAGGCCTTGGGCCACCTCCGGGACCACGTCCGGGTGACTTGCATCCTAGTCGAGTCCTTAATCTGGTGGCAGGGCCTCAGGAACTTCCTTCGGGGTATGCCCTTCCAGACTCGTCCACACAAACTCATCTTGACGACGGATGCCTCACTGTTGGGCTGGGGAGCCCACTGCGGCCACCTCTGTACCCAGAGGTAGTGGTCACCCAAGGGATCTCAGCAGCAGATCAACCTGCTCAAGCTTCGAGCGGTCCGGTTGGCCTTGAAGGTCTTTGAGTGCCATCTGAGGGGCAGGTCGGTGCTCGTGCAGACCGACAACAGAGTTACGATGTTCTACATAAATAAGGAGGGGAGCACGGGCTCCCGCCTCCTCTGTCAGGAGGTAGTCCTCCTCTGCTCCTTCGCAGTGCGCCGGGGCATGACCCTAAGAGCTGTCTACCTCCCCAGCCAAGACAATGTCCTTGTAGACAGGCTCAGCAGGCTTCTCTGCCCGTACGAGTGGCTCCTGAGTCCACAGGTGCTTCTCCACCTGTTCTGCCGTTGAGAGACTCCGGCCATGGACCTGTTCACTAGCCCGGCGAACTTGCAGCTCCCCCGCTTCTCCATGCCGACACCACACCCGAGCAGGGTGGCCCCGGATGCATTCCTCCTGAACTGGACCTCTGGCCTACTGTATGCGTTCCCTCCCACTCCTGTCCTGGAGAGGACCCTCCACAAGATCCAGCGCGACAGAGCCTCGGTGATTCTTGTGGCTCCTTCATGGCCTCGAAAACCTTGATTACCGCTTCTACTCTGGCTCTCATCGGAGCCTCCAGTTCCCCTGGGCAGTGCCCCCGGTCTGCTGATGTAAGAGGAGGGGCGGGTGCGTCATCCGAACTTGGTCTTGCTATCCCTGACAGCCTGGCGGCTGAATGGGTCTCTTTAGCCTCACTGTACCTCCCAGTGGAGATCGAGGACGTCCTCCTCGCATCGAGGAAGGACTCGATGAGGAAGGCCTACACCCTTAATTGGCAGTGGTTTTTGATCTGTTTCTCTGAGCTCCAGATTGACCCGTTCTCCTGCTCCTCCTGTTGGGTTCTCCAATACCTTCTCCACCTTTTGCAGGTGAGACTGAAGTCCAACTCTGTCAGGGTTCACCTGAATGCCATCTCGACCAACCACTTGCCCATCAAGGGTAAACCCCTCTCGGGCCAGCCTCTGTTCTCACGCTTCATGCAGAGCTTCTTACTTTCCAAACCCTTCATCCAGCCTCCACCAGCTGAATGGGACCTGAACATTGTGCTCATGCAGCTGACATGGCCACCCTTTGAGCCAATGGCGATGTGCTCGCTCTGGCACCTTTCCTGGAAGGTGGTTTTCCTGGTGGCACTGACCTCGGCGCGGCGAGTCAGCAAACCTCAAGCCCTCATGGCTGAGGGCCCTTACACCAGGTTTTACGGGAACAGGGTGGTCCTTCGCACTCAACCCAAGTTCCTACCGAAAGTTGTCTCGGATTTCCATCTCAACCAAACGATAGTCTTATTGACTTTCTTCCCAAGACACCACGCCGACCGGGCATCAATGGTCCTGCATACGCTCAACTGCAAGAGGGCTCTCTCCTACCTGCAGCGCACCCAAGGTCATCGCAGGTCCAACCGACTTTTCATAGCCTATGATCCCTACTGTTTGGGGCTGGCAGTCACCAAGCGCACCCTCTCCATTTATGTGGCGGACTGCATTGCCTTCACCCAGGCAAAGGCAGGCGTTCTGCTGGATCATTGGGTCACCGCACATGACAGTGGTGGTCTCGCTGCGCTCCATGCCTCTGACGGACATCTGCCGGGCTGCAATCTGGTCTTCAGCGAATACCTTTGCTTCACACTACTGCCTAGAGAGGGAGTCCCGCCGGGACAGCGCCTTCGGCCAAGCTGTACTCTGTAGTTTGTTTGGGGTATAAGCAACTCCTGCCCTCTGACCCTTCTTCTGCGGCTACCGAGAGCTTGCCCCGAAGGCCCGAGGACTGTCTCCCTTTGGACATCGGCTTCTGCTCACAGCCTCGCGGAGGCATTTTTGGCGTACAGGTTTGCTAGCTTGTAGCTTGGGAGTCCCATGTGAGGACTGACTTCCTGATTGTTCCTGGAGAAAGCGTAGTTACTCACCTGTAACAGGTGTTCTCCAGGGACAGCAGGAATCGGTCCTCACTACCCTCCCACCTCCCCTATAGAGTTGCAATTTTTTTGTCCTTCCCTTGCTATTTGCTTAGTAGGGCTCTAGCTCTGGGACCTGACTGAGCAAGATGCCACCTTTGGGTGGGAAGAGGACCACGCATGCGTGGCAGCAATCCCGAAGTCTTTCTTCGAAAGCTGGGGAATTGCTCCGTGCGGACTCCGTCAGTGCCGATGTCACCCATAAGTGAGGACTGATTCCTGCTGTCCCTGGAGAACACCTGTTACAGGTGAGTAACTACGCTTTCTGAAACCACTTCCGCCTCCTCCCAACACATACATCTGTAGACCTCCATTTCTCTCCGCTTATAACATACCCTCCTATAGCTTTCTCAATCCATCCCCCAAGCAGTCGCTTCATAGCTTCCTCTCAAAACACTCCTACTCACAGCTCTCTTTATGAATACCCCTATATGCTTCCCTATCTTTATCTTTTCACCTGTACACATCTTTCCTTCCCCCATCCAATCCTCCAGGCACCCCCAACAGCACATACACATTCCCCATAGCACCTCCCCGCCCACCCCGCTTGTCCTCCTGTACTCTTCCATTACCCTCCCCTCCTCCCACACGCGCGCACAAGGAGGAGAGTGACTGCTGATAAGACTGCATTGTCCTTGACTGCTCTGGCCCTTACATCTGAATTTTATTTATGCAGGTGCTATAATCGGACAGTTTTACACTGTCATTTTTTCATATCTATAAGTTGAAAATTTGTAAACATTTTTCTTGAAAGGAAAATGGTTGAAATCTGCACTACTTTTTTTTTTAATGTAGCAGCCATTTGGATGCAATGCCAACAAATAATGGAAATCTATTTTAGATGTTACCCACATTATTGAAAATATGAGTGGATAGTGTTTGAGAGACGTCCCCTTCAGCAGTTTAAAAGTGCCCTCAGCTATTGCAGCTTTATGTTAAGCACTAGACTACTTTACTGTGTCTAGATAGTTGGATTTTTTTTTCTTCCCAGTGCAGTGGATCCCTCTTATAATAGAAGGCTTTTAGAATCTGTTTGTAAAAAAACAAAACAAAACACTTTCATGCATTGAAATTTTGTTATGTTCTTGTAGCAAGTGTTTCTTATAAGTGGAATCTATTGTATTTTGTTTTATTTCAAAGGTATGTATTTTTTTTCACTAAAAAGTGGCTTTTCTTCCTACAGATAATTTCTCCAACTGCATTATTCTTGGCTGCTAAAGTGGAAGAACAGCCACGAAAACTTGAACATGTCATCAAAGTGACTCATGCTTGTCTTAATCCTCAAGAGCCACAATTGGATACAAAGAGTGATGTATGTTAAGTGAGGTTTTGTGAAGGTTTACTTTTACAATTGAAACTGTAGCATGAATATAGTTGTACAAGTTTTCTTCCCATTCTATTAGACTGTATTAGCTACAGTTGCCATCAGTCAGTGCAATACAACTTCAGTTTTACAGCACCTTCAAAGTAAAAAGTAAATATTTTTATCGCAGTTACATCATGGATCTATTTATCAGCAAGATGTTCTTGAAGTGCTTGTAAGACTGATCAGAATGGGACCGATGTTCAAAGTGATTGACACTGTTAGACCGCGATATTCAGCGGCACAAACGCGGTTAGTGCTGCTTCTGAATGCCACAATGCTAGCCAGCTAGCATCGGGGCATTCTGGGGCGGATTGGAGGTGGCACCCGAGGATAACAGCTAGCGGTGATATTTAGCTACTAGCCACTTATCCCATGGCAGCGAAGGTTAGGCACCTGAAAGGCTCACTAATTTTCGCTGCCATAGCTAAGCAGGCAGTGGCTAAATATTGCCGCTGCCTGGTTAGCTTCTGCACTATCCAGCTGACCCCCAGATATTCAATGCTGGTGGTTTAACGTTCCAATATATAATAAAAATTCCCCAAGGAGCCAAAAAAATCAAAAGAAAAATTCAAAGGCCCAAGCTAGGCTCAAAAGAAAAGAAAAATTATTACAGTCAATACCATGTGAGGAAAAATGAGAAACAAAGAAATCAACCAATTTAGAATTATCATCAAAAAATATACTACATATGCAAATATAGAGGAAAAAAGACCTCAGCCACCCTCCGCCAACATCAGCAAGAAGGGAGAGCCAGTTGATGGACCAAAACGCCACTATAATCGAACCGGACTCATAAAGACATCAGTGGTCAAAATAACCTCTATGCAATAATCCCAATTGGTTGTAAAGACACAGCAGAAAATATGAACATGGTAGTAACAGCTACCATGGCCTCAGAAACATAGCAAAAAACACAGCGTATCAGCAGGCTGCAAAAATATGCAGAAGCAGCAGTTCAATGTAGAAGAGCAGTCCAATGTAGAAGATAAACGCAGCAAGCAGAATAACAGCTGGAGCCCCCACACCAGGTGTTTCACCCGACGGCTTCTTCAGGGAGATCAAAGGAATCCACATCACTGTTCTCAAGGCAAAAAATATATAATACTGCTGGTCCTAAAAAAACAAAATCAAAAGAATACTCACATGGATAAAAAGAAACAAAGTGGAAAACAATAAACTGTTAAAGGAACACAGGACTTACACAATGCAAAGAAATCCACAAAAGAAAAGAGGAAGAAGCACCGGAGCAATACTGCACAATACTTTTGCTTCTGCATCTTTTTGCAGCCTGCTGATTTTCAGTTAAGTGCTGCCTCGCTGTGTTTTTTGCTATGTTTCTGAGGCCATGGTAGCTGTTACTACCATGTTCATATTTTCTGCTGTGTCTTTACAACCAATTGGGATTATTGCATAGAGGTTTTTTTGACCACTGATGTCTTTGAGTCCAGTTTGATGTTAATTCTAAATTGGTTGATTTCTTTGTTTTCATTTTTTCTCACATGGTATTGATTGTAATAATTTTTCTTTTCTTTTGAGCCTAACTTGGGGTTTTGAATTTTTCTTTTGGTGGTTTAAAGTTCAGCAGCGATGTTTGGTCACTTTACAAGGGCTAGCTGCTGCTGCTGAATATCCCCCCTTCCCCCAATGTTTTTAAGAGCCATGTCCCTATTTTCACATGTGTTAGTTTGTAGAGGATTAATGTACTGGAAAAAGAGTATGAAAATGGTTTTCTGTGGAGTCCATTTGTTTTATACATTTTATGTTTGTTCAAGGTGTGTGTTTAAAATAGCTGCCTTAAACATATGTTAGTACATTGTAGTCATTGTAGAGGAAAAATTAGAATCCATATACCTATTTGTTTTAGCTTAACTGTCTAGAGAATTCATTAGTGAAAGTATCATCGTGGTAATATTGTATTTTTATGTAGTTTGCTAAATCATAACACATTGCATGCTTTAGTAGTCTATACCATATATATATTGTAATCTTGCTAGTCTTCTGATTTACTTTACTACGTTATTTGTATTCCACCTTTTTTCAACAGTTGCTGTTGAAAGTGCCTTACAACATGTATAAAATTACCATAGATGCAGATTTCGGCATCTTATCTTTTAACAGTGCATCAAATACAGGATCAAAATATAAATAAAATTAAATGCAGGAATCATAAAACTGCTTACCCTATGCCTTCCATATTTTTCTTGCAATAAATACTTTGAGTAAATTCTCTTGCTTTAAAAACCAGTCAATAATGTAGCAAATTGGTTGCATTTTGAGGGTACATTGTATTAGGTTGTTGAAGAGAGGTCCATGATTCTGCTTTTGTGAAAGTAGAACTGTGAAATGACCAAAAAATATTTTTTATTTGTAGGCATACCTTCAGCAGGCACAAGAACTAGTTATACTTGAAACTATAATGCTACAAACTTTAGGTAAGTAAATTAATTTATGAAAACATTGTACATGCTATATGTTTGAGTGTGCATTTTCCAACTTTTTATCAAATCAAATTACGGAGAAAATAGTTGAGCAACTTGCAGTGTTTGTTTTGTGCATACCCTCTTAAATAATGAAAGGATGAATGAGATGCTGTCTTCACTGAAGAGAAATGAGTCTGAAAGACTAGTAAAAGACTACATGTCCTGCCTGTAGCTTGGAAAGTAATTATATGAGAGAGAGCTTTCCAGGTTATGGCTTTCATAACCTACAATATGTTATCAAGTAATATTTAAATGGAGTAGAACTACTTGTTCCACAGAAAAATTAAAACTTACCTGTTCCAGCAAGTTTAGGGAGAGAGCTGAATCTGTTTGATGCAGAGTCAGACATCATTTGAATGCAGAATCTGTATTTTAATGATTTTGTTTGGTTTTATTGTTTTTATGTTAATTGTTTGATATATTATTGCAAGCCATGACACATTTTCTTGTAATTTAGGAGCTGGCTGCCGAGAGCTGTCAGTGTCCGAAAAGGTGTAAATCTGCTCCTTTTTTGAGGGCCTGATTTTACTGTCTTCCCATTGTCTATGGGAAAATAAAACTTAATAAATCATGCCCTTAACGTGCCTTTCCACAGTGCCAACAGAAGGCAGCAATCCCTTCCACCAACTCATAGCCATCACCTGGTGAATGTCTCTCATAGACGCTGGAAAATGGATGTGGGGTTGTTTCTCTATCTCTCTTTCGTGTATAAATAGCCCTCTCTCAACCATCACCCAGTGTCTGTATGTCTCTCTCATAGCCCATCCCAGCCATCACTCAGTGTCTCTCTCATAGTCCATCAGCACCTGATGTCTTAACATTCCAGTGCTGCCGCTGCCCTCCACCATGATGGACTTCCTGCATATGGCTTAAGCTGCACAGCGAGATCAACGTAACGTCTCCACCGTGCGGCTCAAGCTATATGCAGAGAACCAATTGCGATGAAGGGCAGTACTGGTGTAGGAATTAGATTTCAGGGGCATGAAATCCTGGGCACCTGGGTATAATTTGTGTGCCATGGCAACCTGGCGCCTGGGATTTATCGAGCCCTGTATTATGGGATGTAAGATATTAACTGCTTAAGAACATGGGAGATCTATAAATAAAATAAAAAAGATGAAACTTGTATTTGGATGGGCTGCCAGCATTTTCTGTGTTGCCCATCTAGACCAACTACTAAGCTCTTCAATCCCTTCTTTTCCCTCAAAGATCCTCTGTACCTGTCCCTTGCTATCTTGAATTTGAATACTCGTCTCCATCACTTCCACTGTAAAGTCGTTGTACACATCTACTATCTTTCCATAAAGAAAATTCTCCTCTGACTGCTCCTCTTCTCATAAGGGACTGGTGATTCTCCAGGACCAAGCAGGAAGTCAGTCCTCACTTATGGGTGACGTCGGCGCCGACGGAGCCCTCGCGGAGCAATTTTCCCCAGCTTTCAAAGAAAGCCTTTGGGAATTGCAGCGCGCATGCGCGGTCCTCTTCCCGCCCGAAGGTGCCATCTTAGCCAGTCTTCTTTTTTCCGCGGAGCCCTACAGACGTCCCCGTCTTGTCCCCGCGAAAAAGTCGATATTTCTTTATTATTTTATTCTTTTTCCTTCGGTGTTTTTCTGACTTAGTCAGCTTTCGTTTTCGATTTTTCCCTGGCAGCCCGGTCCTTTGACCTCGCAGGGGCCCTTCTTCCCCCGATGGCTGCCAGTGGTTTTAAGCGGTGTGGTCAGTGTGACCGAAATATGTCACTAACTGACACACACGACTTTTGCCTCCGCTGCCTGGGCCCAGATCATGAGGTTCTCCAGGACCAAGCAGGAAGTCAGTCCTCACTTATGGGTGACGTCGGCGCCGACGGAGCCCCCGCGGAGCAATTTTCCCCAGCTTTCAAAGAAAGCCTTTGGGAATTGCAGCGCGCATGCGCGGTCGTCTTCCCGCCCGAAGGTGCCATCTTAGCCAGTCTTCTTTTTTCCGCGGAGCCCTACAGACGTCCCCGTCTTGTCCCCGCGAAAAAGTTGATTTTCTTCTTTTTTCCTTCTGTTCGACGCCGATCTTTTTCCCGCCCGGACTCGCGACGCCGGTCACGAGTCCTCTTACTTTTTTCGGTTTTTCTGACTTAGTCAGCTTTCGTTTTCGGTTTTTCCCTGGCAGCCCGGTCCTTTGACCTCGCAGGGGCCCTTTTTCCCCCGATGGCTGCCAGTGGGTTTAAGCGGTGTGGTCGGTGTGACCGAAATATGTCACTAACCGACACACACGACTTTTGCCTCCGCTGCCTGGGCCCGGATCATGAGGAACTGATCTGTGGGCCCTGCAGCAAAATGTCCTCAAAGGCGTTGAGAAGTCGGCGGCATCAGCGTGAGAGAATCTTCGCTGACCCCAGCCATACCCGGACCTCGTCGGAGGCCTCCGCGTCGAAGGGCTCCAGCTCGGACCGTCGCCGGAGTTCCTCCGACCGGGGTTCTCCCTCCGGGGACCATCGTCGGAAGGTGAAACCCGCGAGGGCGGCGTCGGTGGACGCTCCTGGTTCCGCGAGGGCCAGGTCGCATAGCCCCGACAGCCGCCCCGGGTCCTTGGAGAAGGAACACATCCCGAAGCGACCTCGCCTGGAGTCGGAGATGCCTGCCCGGGTAAGTCCTGTGGTCCTTCTGGACTCGCCTCCGTGACAGCCGACGTCGGGGCCGACGCCGTCGGGGCCCGAGTCGGGGGCTGCTGGGTCACCTGAGCTCGGACTCAGGTTGACGGCCTTGGAGAGCAGACTGTCTGCCTTCATGGACCAGCAGAGGGCACTGCTCGCTGGCTTCGCTGGCGCCGCTGCCCCGACCGCCGGGACGTCGACGTCCAAGTCGACCCCGGAGACCGAGCCGATCCTCGAGTCGATGAGAACTCGAGTCGATCCTCGGTCGAGGTCACCCTCGGCCTCCCGTTCGGGACCGAGGTCGCCGACGCCGACTCCCTCGGCGTCGGGGCGGCTGGCGCCGCACCCTGCCCGGGCCGACCCCACCGAGTCCTCGTCGGAGTCGGTCTGGGAGTCTGAGGAGGAAGAGTCACCTGATTCTTTCCGGACTCGGTGTGTCCCATCGGACTCACCGGAGTCCGAGCCTCGGAAGCAGTCCCCCCCGGAGGACGCCCGGTTCTCGGACTTCGTTAGGGATATGGCCAAGGCTTTGGCCTTCCCTGCGGATCCCGAGGAGGAGCCTCGAGCCGAAGAGCTCGACGCCCTCCAGTATGACTCTCCCGCGAGGGAACACTTTACTGTACCGGTTCCTCCTATGCTGGAACGACTACTCTTCCGCATGTGGGAGAGTCCGGCCTCCTCGCCGGTCCTGAGCAAGCGGGTCGATTCTATCTATCGAGTCCGCAAGAGCCCTGGCTTTCAAAAGGCACAGCTGCCACACCATTCCATGGTAGTGGAATCGGCCATGCATCGTCTTAAGAGCCAGAAGATGCACTCCTCGGTGCCTCCTGGAAGGGAGGCCCGTAACCTGGATGGCCTTGGCAAGAAGTGCTTCCAGGGCTCTATGCTCGCATGTCGTGTCCAGACTTACCAGCTATACATGGGCATGTATCTCCGGGATCTGGCTAAAGAGCTAGCCGGATTCTCCGCTGGTCTGTCCGAGGAACCCTTGCGGAGGTTCCTAGCCTTGTCCACTGGCATTCGGGAATGCTCAAAGTTCATGTCCCGAGCAGCCTATGATGGCTTTGAAGCATCGGCTCGAGTGGCCGCAGCCGGCATCGGTGCCCGCCGACAGGCTTGGCTTCAGTCGTCAGACCTTGAGCCCTGGGTGCAGGACAAGTTGGTCGATGTCCCCTGCCGAGGCGAAAACCTCTTTGGCAAGCCCATGGCGGAAAAGGCTGCGCAAATTGAGACTGAGACTCTCACCAGGACCAGGCTTTCTAGGAAGACCTCCGCCCCTTCCCAGAAAAAGAAGGGCTCGGGGAAAAAGTCCTTTTACCCGAGGAAGGCGGCTGCCTACAAACAATACCCCCATTATCAGGCCCCTGCAGCTCCCCAACAGGGCCAGCAGGCCAAGGGACGGGGTAACGGGTCCCGTAGGCAGCAAGCCCCCAAGCCTGCACCACCAGCCCCTGCTCAGCAGGGTGGGGGTTTTTGACTCACTAAGCATAGCCTCTCCCCCCCGCTGGTTCCTCCCAGCACCGGAGGCCGGCTGGTTCACTTCGCCCACAGGTGGTCCAGCATCACCGCAGATGCCTGGGTGCTTCAAGTCGTGCGAGAAGGCTATCTTCTCCACTTCCATCAGGTCCCTCCCTCCTATTTTCCGGGAGAACCTCCGCGCCCCCCTCTGCACAGGGAGTTGCTCCTTCAGGAGTTAGCAGGTCTTCTGCAGGAACAGGCGGTGGAACCGGTGCCACACCACCTGAGAGGTCAAGGCTTTTATTCCAGGTATTTTCTGATACCAAAGAGAACAGGGGGCCTCAGACCCATCCTGGACTTGCGCAACCTCAACAAGTTCCTTGTGCGGGAGAAGTTCAAAATGCTTACCCTTGGAATCCTTCTGCCCTACCTCCAGCAGGGTGATTGGCTATGCTCCTTGGATCTAAAGGATGCCTACACGCACATCCTCATCCACCCAAGCCACCGCCAATACCTAAGGTTTGTGGTGGCAGGGAATCATTACCAGTACAGGGTACTGCCCTTTGGCCTGTCCTCCGCACCGCGAGTCTTCACAAAATGTCTCGCGGTCGTGGCGGCCCATCTTCGGCTTCACGGCCTCTGTCTTTCCGTACCTCGACGACTGGCTCATCAGAGCAGCGTCCGCTCGGGAGGTCACCAACGCCACGCGCCGCACGGTGACTCTTCTGCAGCACTTGGGCTTTGTTATAAACTTCGCAAAGTCCACTTTGCTCCCCTCACAGGATCTCGAGTTCATCGGCGCAAGGCTGCACACTCCTCAGGCACGAGCGTACCTACCGCTCGACAGGGCTCAACGGCTCATGGACCTAGCCGACCGTTTTCGCAGCCAGCCCCTGGTCTCCGCCAGGCGCTTCCTGAGACTGCTAGGCCATATGGCTTCCACCGTCCATGTGACCCCCAATGCCCGCCTGAATATGCGGTCTGCTCAATGGTGTCTCCGCCAGCAGTGGCGTCAAGCCACAGGCGGCCTAGCAGACCTAGTGCGCGTCTCCGAGCCGCTGATCTCGTCTCTCCGGTGGTGGCTCCGGCAGCCGAACCTCGTGTTCGGAATGCCTTTCCAGTCACCTCAGCCGACCCGGGTGCTGACCACCGATGCATCCCTCCTGGGCTGGGGAGCACATTGCCAAGAGGCACATACTCAGGGCCTCTGGACCACGTGGGAGTCTGCTCAGCAGATCAACTTCCTGGAGCTCAGGGCGATCCGCCTAGCTCTCAAGGCCTTCTCCCACCTGACTTCCCATCAGTCCGTCCTTGTCCAGACAGACAATCAAGTTGCCATGTTCTACGTGAACAAGCAGGGGGGCACGGGCTCCTTCCTCCTCTGCCGGGAGGCGCAGAAGCTCTGCTCTTGGGCCGTCAGTCACGGCATTCTCCTCAAGGCAGTTTATCTCCCGGACCAAGAAAATTGCCTGGCGGACAAACTCAGCAGGGTCCTCCAGCCGCACGAGTGGCGTCTGGATCCCTTGGTAGTTCAGAAGCTCTTCCTCAAGTGGGGCCTCCCCACGGTGGATCTCTTTGCCAGTCCTCACAACCGGCAGCTTCCTCGCTTCTGCTCTCGTCAGCCACACCCCCTTCGGGTGGCGGCGGACGCTTTTCTGATCTCATGGTCGGGGAGCCTTCTGTACGCTTTCCCTCCCATCCCGCTAGTCTCTCGGACTCTTTTCAAGGTTCTCCGAGACAAAGCCTTCATGATCCTGGTGGCCCCTCGCTGGCACAGGCAACCGTGGTTTCCGCTCCTACTGCAATTAGCGGTGGAGGATCCAATCCCTCTGGGGGTACAACCGGATCTCCTCACTCAGGATCAGGGGTCCCTACTGCACCCCAACCTCAGGTCTCTCAACCTCATGGCCTGGCTGCTGAGAGGGTAGTCCTTGCTCCCCTTCTCCTGCCGGCGGAGGTGGAGGAGGTCGTCTTGGCTTCGCGACGGCCTTCTACCCGCAAATGCTACGCCCTTAAATGGCGTCGCTTTGCAGTCTGGTGTACCCAGCAGTCTCAGGATCCCTTCTCCTGCCCGGTGTCGGTGATCTTGCAGTACTTGCTACACCTCTCTAATCTGGGACTTAAGTCCAACTCCGTCAAAGTTCACCTCAGTGCTCTTTCAGCACATCATGTGCCGGTGGACGGCAGACCTCTTTCCAGCGACCCTCTTGTAGCGAGGTTTCTCCGAGGTCTTCTTCTACTTAGACCACCTCTGCGCCCCCCAGCGCCTGACTGGGACCTGAATGTGGTTTTGCAGCGGATCACCTGTCCGCCTTTTGAACCTATGGCTACCTGTTCTCTCCGTTTTCTGTCTTGGAAAACACTGTTCTTGATAGCCCTCACTTCCGCTAGACGCGTAAGTGAATTGCAGGCCCTCGTGTCTGATCCCCCTTACACTAGGTTCTACAAGAATAGGGTAGTCCTACGGACTCACCCAAAATTTCTGCCTAAAGTGGTCTCCCCTTTTCACATCAATCAGGAGGTGGTACTTCCAACCTTCTTTCCCAGACCACACTCCAGCCGAGCTGAAACGGTCCTCCATACCCTGGACTGTAGAAGGGCTTTGAACTTCTACCTTGACCGTACGCGGGAGCACCGTAAAGCTGCTCAGCTTTTTGTTTCTTTTGACCCCAATAAATTGGGGCTCCCGGTCTCCAAGCGTACTCTGTCCATCTGGGTTGCGGACTGTATCTCTTGGGCTTATGGGGCAGCCGGACTCTCCTTAGAAAGTCGAGTCACGGCTCATTGCGTTCGGGCAAAGGCCACGTCAGTGGCTTACCTCCGCTCTGTTCCGCTGGCAGACATCTGCCGGGCCGCTACTTGGTCTTCGAGCCAGACTTTTGCGGTCCATTACTGTCTCGAGAGGGAGTCCCGTAGGGACAGTGCTTTCGGACAGGCAGTCCTCCGTAATCTCTTTGAGGTCTGAGCAACTCCTACCCTCCATCCCGGATGTGGGCTACCGGTGGGTGATAATTCAGCGAAGATTCTTTCCTTCTGTGCTGCTGAGCTAGAGGGAGCTCATTTTTGTGCTTAGGGTCTCCGGTAGCCTTGAGCTTGGGAGTCCCATAAGTGAGGACTGACTTCCTGCTTGGTCCTGGAGAAAGCGTAGTTACTCACCTGTAACAGGTGTTCTCCAGGAGCAGCAGGAATCAGTCCTCACTACCCTCCCTCCTCCCCTTGGAGTTGCAATCGTCTGCTTATGTTCTTTTGCAAATTTTTATGCTGTATTTTTTAGCTATGTCATATGACTGGCTAAGATGGCACCCTCGGGCGGGAAGACGACCGCGCATGCGCGCTGCAATTCCCAAAGGCTTTCTTTGAAAGCTGGGGAAAATTGCTCCGCGGGGGCTCCGTCGGCGCCGACGTCACCCATAAGTGAGGACTGATTCCTGCTGCTCCTGGAGAACACCTGTTACAGGTGAGTAACTACGCTAACTGATCTGTGGGCCCTGCGGCAAAATGTCCTCTAAAGCGTTGAGAAGTCGGCGGCATCAGCGTGATAGAATCTTCGCTGACCCCAGCCGTACCCGGACCTCGTCGGAGGCCTCCGCGTCCAAAGGCTCCAGCTCGGACCGTCGCCGGAGTTCCTCCGACAGGGGTTCTCCCTCCGGGGACCATCGTCGGAAGGTGAAACCCGCGAGGGTGGCGTCGGTGGACGCTCCTGGCTCCGCGAGGGCCAGGTCGCATAGCCCCGACAGCCGCCCCGAGTCCTTGGAGAAGGAGCACCTCACGAAGCGACCTCGCCTGGAGTCGGAGATGCCTGCTCGGGTAAGTCCTGTAGTCCTTCTGGACTCGCCTCCGCGACAGCCGACGTCGGGCCCGACGCCGTCGGGGCCCGAGTCGGGGGCTGCTGGGTCACCTGAGCTCGGACTCAGGTTGACGGCCTTGGAGAGCAGACTGTCTGCCTTCATGGACCAGCAGCGGGCACTGCTCGCTGGCGCCGCTGCCCCGACCGCCGGGACGTCGACGTCCAAGTCGACCCCGGAGACCGAGCCGATCCTCGAGTCGATGCGAACTCGAGTCGATCCTCGGTCGAGGTCACCCTCGGCCTCCCGTTCGGGACCGAGGTCGCCGACGCCGACTCCCTCGGCGTCGGGGCGGCAGGCGCCGCGCCCTGCCCGGGCCGACCCCACCGAGTCCTCGTCGGAGTCGGTCTGGGAGTCTGAGGAGGAAGAGTCACCTGATTCTTTCCGGACTCGGTGTGTCCCCTCGGACTCACCGGAGTCCGAGCCTCGGAAACAGTCTCCCCCGGAGGATGCCCGGTTCTCGGACTTCGTCAGGGATATGGCCAAGGCTTTGGCCTTCCCTGCGGACCCCGAGGAGGAGCCTCGAGCCGAAGAGCTCGACGCCCTCCAGTATGACTCTCCCGCAAGGGAACACTTTACTGTACCGGTTCCTCCTATGCTGGAACGACTACTCTTCCGCATGTGGGAGAGTCCGGCCTCCTCGCCGGTCCTGAGCAAGCGGGTCGATTCTATCTATCGAGTCCGCAAGAGCCCTGGCTTTCAAAAGGCACAGCTACCACACCATTCCATGGTAGTGGAATCGGCCATGCATCGTCTTAAGAGCCAGAAGATGCACTCCTCGGTGCCTCCTGGCAGGGAGGCCCGTAACCTGGATGGCCTTGGTAAGAAGTGTTTCCAGGGCTCTATGCTCGCATGTCGTGTCCAGACCTACCAGCTATACATGGGCATGTATCTCCGAGATCTGGCTAAAGAGCTAGCCGGATTCTCCGCTGGTTTGTCCGAGGAACCCTTGCGGAGGTTCCTGGCCTTGTCCACTGGCATTCGGGAATGCTCTAAGTTCATGTCCCGAGCAGCCTATGATGGCTTTGAAGCATCGGTGCCCGCCGACAGGCTTGGCTTCAGTCGTCAGACCTTGAGCCCTGGGTGCAGGACAAGTTGGTCGATGTCCCCTGCCGAGGCGAAAACCTCTTTGGCAAGCCCATGGCTGAAAAGGCTGCACAAATTGAGACTGAGACTCTCACCAGGACCAGGCTTTCTAGGAAGACCTCTGCCCCTTCCCAGAAAAAGAAGGGCTCGGGAAAAAAGTCCTTTTACCCGAGAAAGGCGGCTGCCTACAAACAATACCCCCATTATCAGGCCCCTGCGGCTCCCCAACAGGGCCAGCAGGCCAAGGGAAGGGGTAACGGGTCCCGTAGGCAGCAAGCCCCCAAGCCTGCACCACCAGCCCCTGCTCAGCAGGGTGGGGGTTTTTGACTCACTAAGCATAGCCTCTCCCCCCCCGCTGGTTCCTCCCAGCACCGGAGGCCGGCTGGTTCACTTTGCCCACAGGTGGTCCAGCATCACCGCAGATGCCTGGGTGCTTCAAGTCGTGCGAGAAGGCTATCTTCTCCACTTCCACCAGGTCCCTCCCTCCTATTTTCCGGGAGAACCTCCACGACCCCCTCTGCACAGGGAATTACTCCTTCAGGAGTTAGCAGGTCTTCTGCAGGAACAGGCGGTGGAACCGGTGCCCACCACCTGAGATGTCAGGGCTTTTATTCCCGGTATTTTCTAATACCAAAGAGAACAGGAGGCCTCAGACCCTTCCTGGACTTGCGCAACCTCAACAAGTTCCTTGTGCGGGAGAAGTTCAAAATGCTTACCCTTGGAATCCTTCTGCCCTACCTCCAGCAGGGAGATTGGCTATGCTCCTTGGATCTAAAGGATGCCTACACGCACATCCTCATCCACCCAAGCCACCGCCAATACCTAAGGTTTGTGGTGGCAGGAAATCATTACCAGTACAGAGTACTGCCCTTTGGCCTGTCCTCCGCACCGCGAGTCTTCACAAAATGTCTCGCGGTGGTGGCGGCCCATCTCCGGCTTCACGGCCTCTATGTCTTTCCGTACCTCGACGACTGGCTCATCAGAGCGGCGTCCGCTCCGGAGGTCACCAGCGCCACACGCCGCACGGTGACTCTTCTGCAGTACTTGGGCTTTGTTATAAATTTCGCAAAGTCCACTTTGCTCCCCTCACAGGATCTCAAGTTCATCGGCGCAAGGCTCCACACTCCTCAGGCACGAGCGTACCTACCGCTCGTCAGGGCTCAACGGCTCATGGACCTAGCCGACCGTTTTCGCAGCCAGCATATGGTCTCCGCCAGGCGCTTCCTGAGACTGCTCGGCCATATGGCTTCCACCGTCCATGTGACCCCCAATGCCCGCCTGAATATGCGGCCTGCTCAATGGTGTCTCCGCCAGCAGTGGCGACAAGCCACAGGCGGCCTAGCAGACCTAGTGCGCGTCTCCGAGCCGCTGATCTCGTCTCTCCGGTGGTGGCTTCGGCAGCCGAACCTGATATTCGGAATGCCTTTCCAGTCACCTCAGCCGACCCGGGTGCTGACCACGGATGCATCCCTCCTGGGCTGGGGAGCACATTGCCAAGGGGCACGTACTCAGGGCCTCTGGACCACGTGGGAGTCTGCTCAGCAGATCAACTTCCTGGAGCTCAGGGCGATCCGCCTGGCTCTCAAGGCTTTCTCCCACCTGACTTCCCACCAGTCCGTCCTTGTCCAGACGGACAATCAAGTTGCCATGTTCTACGTGAACAAGCAGGGGAGCACGGGCTCCTTCCTCCTCTGCCGGGAGGCACAGAAGCTCTGCTCTTGGGCCGTCAGTCACGGCATTCTCCTCAAGGCAGTTTATCTCCCGGGCCAAGAGAATTGCCTGGCGGACAAACTCAGCAGGATCCTCCAGCCGCACGAGTGGCGTCTGGATCCCTTGGTAGTTCAGAAGCTCTTCCTAAAGTGGGGCCTCCCCACGGTGGATCTCTTTGCCAGTCCTCACAACCGGCAGCTTCCTCGCTTCTGCTCTCGTCAGCCACACCCCCTTCGGGTTGCGGCGGACGCTTTTCTAATTTCATGGTCGGGGAGCCTTCTGTACGCTTTCCCTCCCATCCCGCTAGTCTCTCGGACTCTTTTCAAGGTTCTCCGAGACAAAGCCTTCATGATCCTGGTGGCCCCTCGCTGGCACAGGCAACCGTGGTTTCCGCTCCTACTGCAATTAGCGGTGGAGGATCCATTCCCTCTGGGGGTACAACCGGATCTCCTCACTCAGGATCAGGGGTCTCTACTACACCCCAACCTCAGGTCTCTCAACCTCATGGCCTGGCTGCTGAGAGGGTAGTCCTGGCTCCCCTTCTCCTGCCGGCGGAGGTGGAGGAGGTCGTCTTGGCTTCGCGACGGCCTTCTACCCGCAAATGCTACGCCCTTAAATGGCGTCGCTTTGCCGTCTGGTGTACCCAACAGTCTCAGGATCCCTTCTCCTGCCCGGTGTCGGTGATCTTGCAGTACTTGCTACACCTCTCTAACCTGGGACTTAAGTCCAACTCCGTCAAAGTTCACCTCAGTGCTCTTTCGGCACATCATGTGCCTGTGGACGGTAGACCTCTCTCCAGTGACCCTCTCTTAGCGAGGTTTCTCCGAGGTCTCCTTCTACTTAAACCACCTCTGCGCCCGCCAGCGCCTGACTGGGACCTGAATGTGGTTTTGCAGCGGATCACCTGTCTGCCTTTTGAACCTATGGCTACCTGTTCTCTCCGTTTTCTGTCTTGGAAAACGCTGTTCTTGATAGCCCTCACTTCCGCTAGACGCGTAAGTGAATTGCAGGCCCTCGTGTCTGATCCCCCTTACACTCGGTTCTACAAAAATAGGGTAGTCCTCCGGACTCACCCAAAATTTCTTCCTAAAGTGGTCTCCCCTTTTCACATCAATCAGGAGGTGGTACTTCCAACCTTCTTTCCCAGACCACACTCCAGCCGAGCTGAAACGGTCCTTCATACCCTGGACTGTAGAAGGGCTTTGAACTTCTACCTTGACCGTACGCGGGAGCACCGTAAAGCTGCTCAGCTTTTTGTGTCTTTTGACCCCAATAAATTGGGGCTCCCAGTCTCCAAGCGTACTCTGTCCATCTGGGTTGCGGACTGTATCTCTTGGGCTTATGGGGCAGCCGGACTCTCCTTAGAAAGTCGAGTCACGGCTCATTGCGTTCGGGCAAAGGCTACGTCAGTGGCTTACCTCCGCTCTGTTCCGCTGGCAGACATCTGCCGGGCCGCTACTTGGTCTTCGAGCCAGACTTTTGCGGTCCATTACTGTCTCGAGAGGGAGTCCCGCAGGGACAGTGCTTTCGGACAGGCAGTCCTCCGTAATCTCTTTGAGGTCTGAGCAACTCCTACCCTCCATCCCGGATGTGGGCTACCGGTGGGTGATAATTCAGCGAAGATTCTTTCCTTCTGTGCTGCTGAGCTAGAGGGAGCTCATTTTTGTGCTTAGGGTCTCCGGTAGCCTTGAGCTTGGGAGTCCCATAAGTGAGGACTGACTTCCTGCTTGGTCCTGGAGAAAGCGTAGTTACTCACCTGTAACAGGTGTTCTCCAGGAGCAGCAGGAATCAGTCCTCACTACCCTCCCTCCTCCCCTTGGAGTTGCAATCGTCTGCTTCTGTTCTTTTGCAAATTTTTTATGCTGTCTTTTTTAGCTATGTCATATGACTGGCTAAGATGGCACCCTTGGGCGGGAAGAGGACCGCGCATGCGCGCTGCAATTCCCAAAGGCTTTCTTTGAAAGCTGGGGAAAATTGCTCCGCGAGGGCTCCGTCGGCGCCGACGTCACCCATAAGTGAGGACTGATTCCTGCTGCTCCTGGAGAACACCTGTTACAGGTGAGTAACTACGCTCTACTGTTATCCCCAAGAATGGGGGATCCCATGCCTGGCAGGGAGCTCCCAGTTTTTGGGTAGTCCTCCCTGGAATTCCTCTCCTTTCTGTAGCAAATTTGGTCTTTCTGGCATGGCAACTCAGACCCTGCTGCCTCTTGGTTCTCTAGATCTCTTTCCATTTGGTCGGAAGAGGATCAGGTGGCGAGTCCGAGTCTTGTAAATGATCTCCGTGAAGTCTGGGATTCGGATCAACTGTCCTTTGGCTGAGATCGGGAGTCCAGTCCCGATGTCTCGGGCGATGATTCCAGCCTGGAGGATGAGATGTCTTCTCTTTCTGAGGATCATGACAAATCCAGTATTATCTGCCTATTCAGGAAGGGCAAACTAATGGCTTTGATTGCTCAGGTGTCCTCCACATTTGTCCAATCCTCCAGCAGCAGATCAAGGGCCACAGATCCTTCCCCTTAACCAGTTTCTCCAAGTCCGTCCCAAAGAAAGTCTTCCTTTTAAAGGCTAGCTGAGTCAACCAGGACACGGAGAAGGTATTGGCCACCTAGTGGTGAAGCCATATCTGTTGTCGCACCACTGTCAACAGAGCATTGTCCTTAGCTGGATCAAGGAGGCTATATTGCCTCTGCGCATCTGTTGCGGAATCAGCCGATTCTGGAAGGTTTATATGCACATTCCACTCGGGCTGAATCATCCTTGCAGGTGTTGCTCTATCACTCCCTCAGACATTTGTTGGGTGGCAACGTGGGCATCATCTTCCACTTTTGTCAAGCACTACCGCTTGGATGTCCATGCTCAGACGGACACTGCCTTTGGATCAGCGGTCTTAAAATCTGTAGTTTTTCTGTGGCGTCATAGCTTTGGTACATCCCACTTGTCTAGACTGGTCTAGCAGGGCTATATGGAAAGTGACATTTTCTCCGGTAACAAGCAGGAAGTCAGTTCTCACATATGGGTGATGGCGCCAACTGAGCCTGCATAGATCCAATCCCCAGCTTTCAAAGAAAGCCTTTGGGAGCTACACCGTGTATGTGTGGTAACCTTCCTGCCCAAAGGTGCCATCTTACCTCAGTCTTCTTTCTGCTGAGCCCTGAAGACATGCTGTCTGTGCACCCCAGATAGTTTGTATTTTTCCACTGTTCGTTGGTAATTTTCTTGCTTTCTTCGGTATCTATCACCTCCCGCCGCCCGAGTCCAATGCCTTGTCGCATTTTTCGCTTAAATGGTACTTTTTTCTTTTTTTTGGCCCACAGTTTTTTTTTTTTTGTTCGCGGCACAGCTGGCCGAGCTGTCAGTTTAATCTCACGGGGATCATTTTTCCAGCTATGTCCATCAATCAGCTGATTTATGCAGTGTGGCAAGTGCAACCGCACTATACAGTAGTGGCCAAAAAATTAAGGCAGTTAAGGTATCTTTTTCTACAATTTATTGTTAAATAATGTACTGTGGAGATGTCACACGTGCTTACTTATTTAATCAGCATGGCGATTAGTCACGCCATGTGTCTGGCGTCCATTTTAGTTTACCTACACTCTGTAGTAGGTTTCTTGGATGAATTTTTACAACTAGGAAAAGATTGAAAGTTACATGTAAAATATACAATCAAGATGGGTAGAAAGTGCGATATTAAAGACTTTGTAAAGGGACAAGTTGTCACTCCATGCTGAAGGAAATTCGCAATGTGCTATTGCAAAACATTTGCATATATCAAGGTGTGCAGTTCAGAATGTTCTGAAATCAGGTGGCCGTACACGTTGTTCGAAATGTGGGCGCAGACGGATAACTACTGGACGAGATGACCGATTCCTCAAAAGCATTATTTCACCTAGTCCACATACTTCATCTCAACGTGTGGCTCAGTTAGCTAATGATCGAGGAATAAAGATAAGTGCCAGATCTGTCCGACGATGGCTTGTGGATGAATTCAAACTCGTGGCCAGAAGACCTGCCAAGAAGCCTATGATGACCAGGAAACAAATTGCTGCCCGCATACAGTTTTGTAGCAAGATGAAAGACAAATCTGCTGAATGGTGGGAGAGGGTAATGTTCACAGATGAAAGTACATTTCAGCAAGTACGTGGGAGTGGTTACAACTACGTCCGTTGACCAGCAGGCGAGAGACTAAATCCGAAGTACACGATCAAGACTGTTAAACACCCACCATCGGTCATGGTATGGGGTGGTATCTCGGTGAATGGACGATGTCGCCTGCACATTTTTGAGAAAGGTGAAAGAGTAAATGCTGCAAAATACATATCCGTGCTGAATAGTAAAGTTAAGATACACATGAATGTTTCTGGCACAACTATATTTCAGCAGGACTCGGCACCATGCCACACTGCAAAAACAGTCAAAAAATGGTTCGTGGATAACAAGATCGAACTGCTACCAAGTTGGCCATCAAACTCTCTGGATCTCAATGTAATTGAAAACTGTTGGAATATTATGAAGAAAAAGGTGGCATCCAACCAAAACAAAAACGTGAGCAGTATATGAAACGTTTATTGGTCCTTATATGTTAAAAGAAGGGGGGCCAGACCCAACACAGGCCATGTTTTGTGAATACGTCATCAGGGGTGAGGCACACCACAAACTTGGGACCGGGTAAGTACACTGCCAGGAGCGATCAGTAGGTGCGATTTGCACACAACAACAAATGGATTGTGAGGATTCAAACGCATGTACAGAGACCTACGTAAGCCATCAAACAGTGAAGGCAGTAGCTGTATTTAAAGCAGTTATTTTTGAGGGTGTGATCAGGGCTTCTATACTTTAACTCTTTCTGTCCGCTCTGCCTTTTGATGTCAGCCAAGACCCGTAAGGTGGCAGGGGGAGCTGTTTGGTAAGTCTGCCTCAGGATCGGCATCGGGGGCAGAATCTCTGTCCTTCAAAGTTGGGCAATTCAGCATCACACTCTCGGACTCAGTCCGAGCCCTGGGATTGTCTGGCGTCAGAGTTATCCTCCGAGGACCTTCCCTGGGTGTCGAAGGCTTTGTCAAAGCTGAAGTTGAGGACTGACCTCTGCCCCGGGGGTAAGACCTCAACTCAATGTCAGTGGCAACTGCCGGGAGCGTCCCTCAAGGAACCCAGGTGGGGGGGATCGAGTCGGGTTCCTGATGCTATCACCATCAGGGACTCCCCTGCCAGGGACTAGCCTTGACGTCCTCAAAGCCGGCGTCTGCCTCTGCAGAGCTGTGGGGCATTAAGGCCAGCATGGTGGCCCTGGAACGCAGCTTTGTGGTGGTCATTGAGGCACAGAGCAGCCTGGGTCATCGGCATCCACCATGGGGCCGTTCTCAACCAACACCTTCCCAGAGGATGCTGCACCCATCCTTGAGAGGCTGGCTCCATCATTGTCGACTGTGTCGGCGACTGATGCGAGGCCTGACATGGCATCGGGAACAGCTGTGCCGGAACCCCGACATCGGGTGTTATCGACGCTGAGCCAGTTTAACTGTGGGGCACTCGTCGATTCCTATGGCTCCAAGTCGGCATGGGAGATGGATGAGGAGTCTCTGGACACCATCCTTCACTGGGACATCCCCTCCGACCCATCCTCAGCACTCCATCGGTGGCGGTCGCCTCCAGGGGATCTTGCCTTCCTAGAGTTTGTGTGGGAGATGTCCCAGGCACTTGTCTTCGTGGTGGTGGTGCCTAAAGACAGGCTGTGTACAGAGGACCTCAAGATACTCCAGTACGAGGCTCCTCCTTGGGAGTCACGGACGGTGTCCATGCCCCCTATCTTCGAACAGTTGCTGTTCAAGATGTGGGAGACCCCCAGTGACAGTGCCAATTGAACAGTCCATTCAATTCACAGTATCGAGCCGGTTGGAGTCCTGACTTCTAGAAAACACAACTGTCACATAACTTCATGGTGGTGGAGTCGGCTATGCCTCGAATTAAGAGCCAAAAGACACACTCCTCAGTGCCATCCGGCAGGGAGCCATGCATCATGGATGTTTTTGACAGGAAGTGTTTCCAGGGCTCCATGCTCACAGCCCAGATCCAGGCATACCAGCTGTATATGGGCATGTACCTGCGGGACCTGCCAAAGGACCTCACTGGGTTCTTGGCTGGTCTATCAGGTGAATCCCTTGAGCGCTTCAGGATCTTGGTATCATCGATCAAGGAGTGCTCCAGCTTTCAAACTCTGGCGGCCTTCAGCAGCTTCGAACCTATAGCTCGGGTAGCTGCGGTGGGCATTAGTGCCTGCTGCCTTGCCTGGCTACAGTCCTTCGACTTACAGCAGTGGGTTCAGGACAAGTTAGCCGATGTCCCTTGCTGGGAGAAAAATCTCTTTTGGCAAGCCCATGATGGAGAAGGCTGATGAGCGGGAGAAAATTCATGAACAGAACCAGGCTGTCCAAGAAAGTGAGTGAACCTTCCTGCAGGAAGGCTTCGGGGAAGAAACCCTTCCACCCAAAGGCAAGAAGGCTTATTGGAACGTCCCAAGTTTCAAGCCTCTCACATCACCTATCACAATAGGTTTCAGGCCTATTACGGGACATGGCCTCCATAAGCCAAAGGCCCCCACACCCCAAACAGCGCCCCCACCGCAGCCGGGGGGGGGAGGGAGGGGAATTTTTGACTCCTTAGGCATAGCCTCCTTCCCCCAGGAGGTACAAGGCCTGAGGTTCAGAGGAGGATGACTGGTCCACTTTGCACACCAGTGGCCAAGCATCACCATGGACGCCTGGGTGTTGCAAGTGGTTGGGGAAGGTTATCTCCTCCACTTTGCCCAGCTGCCTCCTCCCTTCTTCCCAGTGGAATTACCCAGGGACCCCTTGCACCAGGAAGCTTCTGCAAAAGGAGCTCAAGTTTTCACTCGAGGATCAAGCAATGGAGCCCATCCCCCAACCAAGGCCGGGCGGGGATTCTACTCAAACTACTTCTTTGTCCCCGACGGGGCTTCCGGCCCATACTGGATCTATGGGACCTCATCCGCTTCCTGGTCAAAGAAAAGTTCAAAATGGTACCCCTTGGAACCTTGTTGCCTTACCTGCAGGGAGATTGCCTATGCTCCTTAGATCTCAAAGATACCTACACCCACATCCTGATCCATCCAAGGCACTGTCGGTACCTCCGATTCGTCGGCGGTGGCCGACACTATCAGTACAGGGTACTTCCCTTTTGCCTAGCCTCAGCTCCTCAGATATTCAGAAAATGCCTGGCAGTTGTGGCCGTGCACCTCAGACTCCTTGGGGTTTTCGTCTTCCCCTACCTCAACGACTGGCTCATACGAGCCAGCTCACCAGAGGAAGTGCCCAACATAACCCTAGCGCACCATAGGGCTACTCTAGTGCCTGGACTTTGTGATGAACCTTTCCATAGTCTCATCATCTTCCCACACAGTGCTTGGAGTTCATCGGCGCCCTACTGGATTCGGGCAAGAGCCTTTCTGCCACTGGATTGGGCGCAACGCCTCTTCGTCCTGGTGCAGGCTGTGCAGTGACAGCCAGGAATATGCTCCGCCTCTTGGAGCACATGGCATCCACTGTCCACGTCATCCTGTTTGCCCACCTCCATATGCAGCAGACTAAATGGACGCTCAGCGTGCCAGTGGTCAAGGGCTTTGGACCATCTGGAGGACCATATCCAAGTCACACCAGCCTTAACAACTTCTCCGGACTGGTGGCGGCAACGTTCCCTCTAATTTTCTGTAGGCTGTGTGCGCATAAAATATCAGCTGTGCAGCTTTTGAAGGAAGATTAAATTTTTGTGCGCCACATAACGACACTCAGAGTTATATACTTTAAAATTTGACTACACATCAGAATACAGTATGTACACCACATTGATTACACTAGAAAACATTGTAGAACTTGTGAAAACCGTAAATACATAACTTTTAAATTTTAAGACGTCTGTGTTGTTTTCTATCAGAATCAGAACCGTAATTTTTGTGCGCTCTGTTGTAAAGTATGTGCGCTCGCTCGGTGAGGTGTGTGCGCGCGCACATGCGCACAGCTTAGAGGGAACAGTGGGTGGCGGGACCCCTCAATCTCTTTAAGATACAGGCGGAAGCGGCCTTAGTCCTCTTCGTTGCACCCAGGTGGCCCAGGCAGGCCCTGGTTCTCCCTGCTCTTCCAGTTGTCCCAGCAGGATCCACTACCACTGGGGAGCACTTCGGACCTGCTGTCCCAGGAGGATGGATCACTACTTCAGTCCCTTGTCCTGACGGCCTGGATCCTGAGAAGCTAGCTGTAGCGCATCACTGCCTCTCCAGGCCGGTTGAGGATATTCTTCTTGCCTCATGTAAGGATGCCATGCGACAGGCCTATGCTTTTTAAGTTGGCGCAGGTTTTTGCAATGGTTTGCGGAGGAGGGTGTTAAGCCCTTCTCCTATGCAATACCAGACATCTCATGGTACCTTCTGCATCTGTCGGGGGCTGGCTTCAAGTCCAACAAAGTCAGGGTGCACCTATGTGCCATCTCAGCTCACCACCACGCTGTGGATGGTCAGGCCGCATCACTGCACCTTCTGGTAAACCGGTTTATGTGAGGCCACCTCCTTTCCCAGCCCCCGATCTGTCCACCACCAGTGGCGTGGGACTTCACTGTGGTTTTTGGTAAACTCATGGCTCCACCCTTCGAACCCCTGGCTACTTTCCACCACAAGTACCGTTCTTGGAAGGTCGTGTTCCTAGTGGTGCTTACCTCTGCTAGGCATGTGAGTGAGCTGCAGGTGCTAGTGGCACACGCAGCCTATACCAGGTTCCACAAAAATAAGTTGTCCTTAGGACTCACCCTCAAGTTCTTGCCAAAGGTTGTCTCTACCTTATACTTGAATCAAGAGGTAATGTTTCCCACCACCTTCCCTAGGTCTCAATCTCCAGGAACAAGCAGGAATGAGTCTTCACATATGGGTATCGTCGGTACCGACGGAGCCTGCGCGGGAACGCTCCCCAGCGTCCAGTAAGAAAGCTTTTGGGAGCATCCCACAGCGCCTGTGCGCTGCCTTCCCGCCTTTCCCAACCGCCTCTCTCCAGTTCTTCTTTTCCGCGGAGCCAGCAGGTCGTGTCCCTGTCACCGCAGAAGAATTCTTTATTTTTTTCTTTATTTTTCTGTGTCGCGTCTGCCTTCTTCGACGTCAGACCGGTACCGCCGGTCTTTTCTATTCTTTCTTATACAAAAAAACCCAAAAAAACTTTTCTTCAACTGTGCATTTGCGGTTTCGGCCTTAGGCCTAAACATTTTCTCCTCATGGAGAAGCCCGCTTCCGGGTTTAAAAAGTGCACGAAGTGTGGAGGTACTATTTCTGTCACCGACACCCATGACTGGTGTCTAAAATGTTTGGGTCCTGACCATTCCATCACGGATTGTGCGTCCTGTACCATGATGTCTAAAAGAGGTCGGCAGAACCGAGCAGCCAAGCTCAGTACCCTGTTTCCCTCTGATGCAGCCTCGGTGGCATCGACGTCTTCCAGGGCTGCTTCTTCCTCCCATGGATTTCAGGTAACCAAACATAAATCTAGCCGGTCCTCGAAGAGCAAATCTCCCTCTAAGCATCGAGATGCCTCCGGGCTTGTCCTCGAGGAATCCGCACCGGCAAAATTACCCCCGCGGGAGGTTCCGGCTTCCAAAGCATTATCTATGGGGTCACAGGTTGACATCGATGGCTCGGCCTCGACCGATCACCTGTTGCCGTGTTCTGGGGTACCGGTGGCCACCGGTACCGACATCCAGACTATGGTGGCGTCGATGGATCAGAAGATTCTGTCCATGCAGCGCACCCTAACGGCGTTTATACAGGCTTCGACGCCTTCGGTACCGCAACAATCTCCGTTGCCGGTACCGACACCGGCATCGTTTCCTGTGCCGGTACCGATTGCATCGACATCGGCTTCGGTGTCGACTGCAACGGTACCCTGTCCTATGATGCCCATCGGTACCGAACCGGTACCGCTTACTCCCGATGTCGATCCCACTCGGTACGGTATCGGGCTTTACAGGAGCATCCAGACAGGCGATACTTCGATTCCTCCGAAGACTCTGATGAGTCGGAGGCTTCTGTCGAGGCACCGGTACTTCTTCCTCAGGAGTCTGATTCTCCAAAACGAAGAATGTCTCCTCCAGAAGACTTGTCTTTTCAAGACTTCATTAGGGAGGTGGCTAGGGGCCTCTCCATTACAGTGGTCCCTGAGTCAGAGCCTAGAGCCAAGCAGTTAGATATTTTGCAATATCCTAAGGCTCCTAAGGAAGCAGCCACCTTACCTATTCATGAGATTCTCTATGATCTCATGTTGAGCATGTGGTAGCCTCCTCTTACTATCTCTCCTCATTCTCGTAGGTTAGACACCATGTACCGTGTCCCTCCTTGTCCTGGCTTTCATAAGTCTCAGCTTCCTCACCACTCTATTGTGGTAGAATCTGCCATGAGGAAAATAAGGAGTGCAAAGAGACACTCCTCTAATCCTCAAGGACGTGAGTGCAGGACCCTTGATGCTTTTGGCAGAAGGGTTTTCCAAGCTAATATGCTTGCTGCCAGAATCAACTCCTATAGTCTCTATATGGGGATGTTTCTAAAGGAAGTCACAGATCATCTGCAGACTTTAGCCCCTTTTATTTCAGAAGATAAAAGGCAGGAATTCCTCACTTGGCTTAAACATGCCCAAGATGTTTCCAAATTTTCCAACCGTGCAGCCTTTGACTCTTTTGAGTGTGTAAGCAGAGCCTCGGCTATTGCCATAAGTGCACGCACGCAGAATTGCTTGGTTACAAGCATCTGATTTGGAACTCTGGGTCCAAGATGAACTGGGAAATCTTCCTTGTACAGGTGAAAACCTTTTTGGCAGGGATTGGAAAGCAAAGGCCACTCAGATGGATGCTGAGAACTCTGCTTTGGATCGACTTTCAAAGTCTACCTCTGCTCCTTCTAAGAAAAGATTGTTCAAAAAGACACCTTTTTCTAAAAAGGGAAGATACTATCCTACTTATGGTCAGCAGGCCTCTGCTGCAGGTTGTTTTGTTGCAAAGCGTCAGCAACCACCTAAACAGGCCAAGTCAAAGGCTGCCAGGCCTCCCACGGCCCAGCAGCCTCAGCCTCTTCAGGGCCTTTGACTTGCAACTAGAGAACTTAGCCTTTCTGGCTCTGGAAGAACCAGAGCCCCTCACCATTCCAGGAAGGTTAGCTTACTTTGCTCCCAGATGGGAGCAAATCACAGCAGAGCAATGGACCCTCTCCATTGTAAAGGGAAGGGTACAAGCTTCATTTCTTAAACCTTCCTCCCCACACCATGGTGAAACAGTCCAATTCTCCAACATCTCTCCTCAACCTTCTGGGTCAGGAGATTGCTACCCTTCTTGCCCAAGGGGCAATAAAAGAAGTACCCCTTCTTCAACAGGGCTCAGGGTTCTACTCCCCTTATTTTCTTATTCCAAAGAAAACAGGGGGCTACAGACCCATTCTAGATCTCAGAGAATTGAACAAGTTTCTATTCAAAGAGAAATTCAAGATGATTTCTCTCGGTACTCTGCTGCCATACCTTCAGAGTCAGGATTGGCTTTGTTCTCTAGATCTCAAGGATGCGTACACCCATGTCCTCATCCATCCAACACACAGAAGGTTCCTTCGGTTCCTTTTTCAAGGAAAGCACTATCAATACAGGGTGCTTCCTTTCGGTCTGGCCTCTGCACCAAGGGTGTTCACAAAATGCATGGCAGTAGTAGCTGCATTTCTGCGCACTCTAGGAATATTCCTTTTCCCATATCTGGACGACTGGCTCATTTGAGCTCCATCCCAGTCAGAGGCCCAGATTTGTCTAACCTGCACAATGCGTATCCTTCAGTATTTGGGACTGGTAATAAACATCCCAAAATCCCATCTCACCCCTACTCAGTCCCTGGAGTTTATAGGGGCCTTGCTGGATACCACAACTGCAAGGGCCTATCTTCCTCAGGCCTGTTGCCTACGCCTGGTGCAGTTAGCCTCCCAGATACAGTTAAAGTCCCATTTAACTGCTCGAGAGATGTTAAAACTATTAGGCCACATGGCATCCACCGTGCATGTGGTCCCATATGCTCGCCTTCACATGAGGGCAGCTCAATGGACTTTGTCCACCCAATGGACTCTGGCATCAGGTTGCCTGTCAGACAAAATAGCAAACTCCAGTCGCCTATTTTGGTCTCTCCAGTGGTGGAAGTCCCCTCCAAATCTGTTGCTGGGGGTCCCCTTTTCAGCAGTTGCTACCCCAAGCAACTCTGACAACAGATGCTTCTCCAATGGGTTGGAGAGCTCATTTGCAGGATCTCTCCACCCAGGGCATCTGGTCTCCACAGGAGACTTCTCTGCATATCAATCTCTTGGAACTCAGAGCAATATTCTTAGCTCTCAGTGTTCCATTCCCTGCTCAGCTACAGGACAGTCCTCATCCATACGGACAACCAAGTAGCCATGTTTTATGTAAACAAGCAGGGAGGGACTGGCTCTCTGTTGCTTTGCAACAAAGCTTTGCGACTGTGGGCCTTCGCCAGAGAGCATCACATCCATCTTCTGGCAGTATATCTTCCAGGCATTCAAAACTCTTGGGCGGACAGACTCAGTTGAGTTCTGCTCCCACACGAGTGGTCCCTCCACATGGACCAGGTAGCCAGGATTTTTCAAATTTGGGGAACCCCGGACATAGACCTCTTTGCAAGTCCGTGGAATGCCAAACTTCCCCGGTTCTGTTCCAGAATTCCGTGTCAGGGAGTTCAGGCCAAGGATGCCTTCCTCCTTCACTGGGGTCAAGACTTCCTTTATGCCTTTCCACCAATTCCCCTAATTCCCAAAACACTATTCAAGCTTCAGAGAGATCGAGGGACCATGATCCTCATAGCTCCACATTGGCCACCCCAAGTGTGGTACCCTCTACTTCTGCATCTCTCTCAAGCTCTTTCCCTGGACTTGGGCTCTGCACCAGACCTCCTGTCCCAGGAAGGGGGAACATTGTGGCACCCAAACCCCCAGTCGCTCCATCTCAGGGCTTGGTTGCTGAGGGCCTAGACCTTCAAGATTTTCATCTCTCTGAGCAAGTCAGAGATGTTATTCATGCCTCTAGAAAGCCTTCTACTAGGCGTTCCTATGCTTTCAAATGGAAAAGATTTACCATTTGGTGTTCAGAGAAGGGTCTAAACCCTCTTGCAATACCTCTGAATTCTCTACTGGAGTATCTCCTGCATCTATCCCATGCAGGCCTGAAAACGAATTCAGTAAGAGTCCATTTGAGTGCTATTGCAGCGTCCCTCAAGCCTCTTAATGGACAACCTATTTCCTCTCACCCTCTTATAGCAAGATTCATGAGAGGCCTTCTTTTAACTAAACCTCCCATTAGACCACCTCCAGTGGCATGGGACTTAAACCTGGTTCTTGGCCAGCTTATGAAGCCACCCTTTGAACCTTTAGCCACCACCTCCTTGAAATTTCTTTCTTGGAAAGTTGTTTTTCTCATTGCAGTCACTTCAGCACGCCACATCAGTGAGTTGCAAGCTTTGGTGGCTAATCCACCTTATACAAGGTTCCATCATGATAAGGTAGTCCTCAGGACCAATCCACACTTTATACCTAAAGTGGTCTTGCCTTTTCATCTGAACCAGGAGGTATATTTACCTGTCTTTTTTCCAGGACCTCATGCATCAAATGCAGAGAGGAATCTTCATACCTTGGATTGTAAGAGAGCTCTCGCTTTCTACTTACAAAGAACACAGCAACATAGAAAGTCTTCTCAACTCTTTGTTGCTTTTGATCCTTCTCATTTAGGACTTCCAGTCTCTAAGAGAACACTGTCCAACTGGATTGTTCAGTGTATTTCTTTCACCTACCAGAGTAGGAACATTTCTCTGTAGGGCCATGTCACAGCTCACAATGTGAGCGCCATGGCAGCCTCAATGGCTCATCTAAACTCTGTGTCCATCGACCAAATCTGTCGAGCGGCCACCTGGGCCTCGGTTCATACCTTCACAGCCCATTACTGTTTGGACAAGGACTCCCGCCGGGATGCCTCGTTTGGTCAGGCTGTCCTCAAACACCTGTTCCATTCCTAATCAACTCCTACTCACCTACCCTGGTCGGATGCCAGAGATCCATGGGGGGAAGTGGAGCCCTCTGCAAGGGCACACAACCATGGGGTCTCTCCCTGGCATCTGTAGCTAGGAAGTCCCCATATGTGAAGACTCATTCCTGCTTGTTCCTGGAGATAGCACAGTTACTTACCTGTAACAGGTGATCTCTGGGAACAGCAGGAATAAGTCTTCACAACCCACCCACCTCCCCTAGGAGTTGTATCTCTCTATCTTTCCTTTCCTCTCTCTCTCTTTGTCTCAGCTTTAAAACTTGAACTAGAGAGAGGCTGTTGGGAAAGGCGGGAAGGCAGCACGCAGGCGCTGTGGGATGCTCCCAAAAGCTTTCTTACTGGACGCTGGGGAGCGTTCCCGCGCATGCTCCGTCTGTACCGACGATACCCATATGTGAAGACTTATTCCTGCTGTTCCCAGAGATCACCTGTTACAGGTAGGTAACTGTGCTTTCCTGCTGGGCAGAGGCCTTCTTACACACACTGATCTGCAAGCATGCCCTGTCCTTTTTACATCCAGAGGATGCAGCCCCATTGCTGCTCAGTGCAGCTCTTTGTCTCATTTGATCCCAGTTGGTTTGAGGTCGTAGTCTCCCAAGTGCACCCTCTCCAGGTGGGTGGCCAACTGCATTTCCTTCACCTATCAACCGGCGGAGCTCTCTCTGGAGCATCATTTGATGGCTCACAATGTGTGTGCCATGGTGACCTCAGTGGCAAGTTTGTGCTTGGTGCCCTTACTGAACATCTGCCAGGCCGCCACCTGTTCCACTGTGCACAATTTCGCTGCGCACTACTGTTTGGAAGAGACCTCCTGGAGGGATAGCACCTTTGGCCAGGCAGTACTCTGTCATTTCTTTGGGGAATAGTGCAACTCCTTCCCTCCAACCCGTGATGTTCAGGTTTATTGGAGTGGGAATTGCATCTTTGATGCTGCTGCTGCAGTGTCAGACTTCTAGCCAATCAGCTCCCCCTGCTGCCCTTTACGGTCTGTTTTTTGGGTCGCCCGTGGCTTTTATGGGTTTTTTTGGGTGTCCTATATGTGAGGACTGACTTCCTGCTTGTTACCGGAGAAAGTATAGTTACTCACATGTAACAGGTGTTCCCCATGCAGTTCTTTTTTTTTATGCATTATTGAGCGATGTTGTCATACTGAGATAATCCCACAGGTGCTCCTTGTGGTCTTGGGCAAGCCACTTAACCCTCCATAGCCCATGTTTCCTGTAAAATAGTTCTCTGTGTGCTGTGCTTTCCTGTCTAATCAATGTGTTTATACCCCAAAAATTTCCTGTCATGATTTGACAATTTCCAATCTGTAATCAAACCGCTGCTGATCGCTGGAAGTAGCGGTATACAAATGTATACTAAATAAAATAAAATAAAAAATAAGATAGCACCTTTGGGTGAGAAGGTGACTGCACATATGCAGTGTAGCTCCCAAAGGCGTTCTTTGAAAGCCGGGGATTGTATCCGCGCGGGCTCCATCAGTGTCGGTCACCCATATATGAGCACTGATTCCTGCTGTCTCCAGAAAACACCTGTTATGGGTGAGTGACTATGCTTTATTTACCAGATATAATGTCCTTTCCTTGAGTCCTGCTAGACCAGTCCAGGACACCCCCCTCCCCCCCCCCAGGAAACTGTTTGGTCTGCTGATCTCCAGGAACAAGCAGGAATGAGTCTTCCCGCGCAGGCTCCGTCGGTACCGACGTACCCCATATGTGAACGCTCCCCAGCGTCCAATCAGAAAGCTTTTGGGAGCATCCCTCAGTGCCTGCGTGCCACCTTCCCGCCTTTCCAACTGTCTCTCCTCAGTTTTCGTTTTTCCGCGGAGCTGGCAGGACGTCCTCCTGTCACCGCCGAAAATATTTTTCTTTAATTCTTGTTTTCTTGTGGTCGCGGCTGTCTCCCTGGCTCCACCGGTATCGCCGGTGTTTTTTCTTTTTCTTAATCCAGGAAATTTTTTTCCCTCAGTTTCAGTTTTAAACTTTTGGGCCTTTAAGGCCTCTCCATTATGGAGCTGCCACCTTCTTTTCCTAAGAAGTGCCTTAACTGTGGCAGTGCAGTACTGTTTTTAGACTCCAAGTCCTGGTGTCTAACCTGTTTGGGTCCTGACCATTTTCCTTCGGAGCCATTAGGCTACAATGTTATGAGAAGAAATTTTCCATTTCGAGTTCCCCTCGACACCGAGTTCCCTTCCAGTGGCAGGGCACCGACCATTTCTTCTCCTCTACAGGATCAGGTAACCCACAAACAGTCTGTTAAGACTAGCCAATCCTTGAGTGGTAGGTCTCATGCACAGCATGATGACGGCTTCGGCCTTGCCCTCAAGAGTCCATTGGTTTCAAAACCCCGGCGGGAGTCTTCGGCCTCCAAAGCCTTTCAGGGGTTTCAGGTTGTTCCTGGGGCTCACCCCTCACAGAACATACCTGAGCCATGCTTGGTGGTGGCATTCGCTTCGAGCGGTACCGATACCCCGGCATCGGCACTGGTGTTGAGCGATCCACTCCTCACCAGGGATCGTCATATGGTTTTCTCGGTACCTTCGGGACCGGTCGATACATCCCAGATTTGACTTTCCAGTATCAGTATCACCACCGATACTACCACCGATGTCGGTACCTTCTAGACATGCATCGATAGACTCGTTTCCTTCGATGCCGAGTCTGGAATCGATTTCCAGTCTGGAAGACTGGGTACCGACACGTCTCGGATCCGATGCTTACCGCTTCCGCATGCTCGGTACCGAGGGTAATTACCTAAGGCCTTCGGTTTCCTCGGTACCACTTGAGCAGCCTCCGATGACTGCTTCGATGTCGGTATCGTCTTCGATTCTGGCACAGCTACCGGTATCGGTATCGGTGCCGATACCTGCAGTAGTATCGGGGTCAGCTTCTTCCATGCTCCTTTCACCAGAGTCGCTCCTTTCTATACCTAGTTTGGAGTGGATACCTGGCATGGACGATGCAGTACTGACTGTCTCACGTCATGACCTTCAGTACCAGCATCCATCCCTTAGGGATCCTTTTCTGCACCGGGCGAGATCTTCTATTCCTACATTCTCAAGTGCCTACTCCGGTGCCCAGGCTAGTTCTTCAGATCTAGCCTGTCCAGGGATGTTTTTTGTTGGAGATCCTTCTTTTCAGAATTTTCTCCTGGACATAGCAACATCCCTTGCTATTCCTACCCCTGGCTATGATCCTGCTCAAGGCTCTCTTTGTTCTGGAGAAAAGGAAACTATAATGCTTCCTTTACATCATTCCTTGCAGGATCTTCTTCTAAGAATGTGGGAAACACCTTTAAGGGTTTCCTCACCTACAGCAACTGATCTTCTATATCAGGTGCCCCCCTCTCCAGGGTTTCAAAAGACTCAACTTCCCCATCATTCCATTGTAGTGGAATCAGCAATGAGGAAGGTAAAAAGCAAGAAGAAGCATTCTTCTTACCCGCCAGGTCGTGAATCTAGAACACTGGATGCCTTTGGACGTCAAACCTTCCAAACATCTATGCTGGCAACAAGGATTCTCTCATATATTTTTTTATGAGTCTATCCCTTCAGGAGGTCACAAAGAAATTATCTCTTTTGACTCCTTTTCTATCAGAGCCCAAGGCTGCAGACTATTCCTTACTTCTTAGTCATAGCCAAAATATCTCTTGGTTTCTTTCTCGTGCTTCCCTAGACTTTTGAGTCTGTTAGCAGAACCTCTGCTATAGCCATAGGGGCACGACGTAGAGCCTGGCTCCAAGCTTCAGACTTGAACAAATGGGCAAAACAAAGACTGGGTAATACTCCTTGCACTGGAGAAAATCTCTTCAATAAGGAGTCTTTACATCAGGTTGCTCAGTGCTCCACTGACTTCCCTGTTTCTGAAGGCGATCCTAAGCCTTCTCCTTCCCCAGTAGGTAGGAAATGCCCTACCAAACCTTCTTTCCCTAGGAGAAAGAGGTTTCACTCTTCTGCCCATCATTCAGATGTTCCCAAGCAGGGGAAGCCTCGTCCTGGTCTGAAGAATCCAAACTCTAGCCAGGCTGAATAAACACAGCAACCATGGGGTTCTGATTAATCTCTTTATAACCTACAGTTAACTTCTTTTCAACAGAGGTTTTTCACTGTTTTCATCCACTTGTTCTGTGGTATGTTGAGCTGTCAGGATATTCATGTCTCTGAGTCACAGGGTTTTCCTCTTCCTGATAAGAAGAGAGATTTAACAACTATCACATGATAGTTTCTCTGTACCAACATGAATTTTTTCCTTCCAATGACTTACCATATGGTAAGTCATTCGTCATCTCTTGTATCTCTACCCTCTTCTCCAGGTTTCCCTGTAGGAGTGGTACCATACAACTAAAAGACTTTCTTAGCCTTTATTTTTGTCTGGGCAACTCATCAGACGGGAACAGGATTTCTTCTCCTTGTTCAGTCTGTTCTCTCTGTTTCACACAGAAAGATCTCTTTGCTGTCCTATTCAATAGCTGCCCATGCAGGAGTTCCAGTGATTGACTACTGGTACTTTTCCACAAGTTCCAGTCTTGTTTTCCACTACTTTCTATCTGGCCTTAGTAGTGATTCCAAGACAGTACTTACATCTTTCTTGGATAATCCTTCTCACTACAGGCTATCTAACTATCTTCTATTCTTGCCATCTCCAATCCTTTGGGTTTGACAGCATAGTTGACGTGGCAGCTGGTGTTTTCCAACACCAGTTCTGTCTCCCAATTCTCCTGCATTATGCTCTCTGCAATCCTACAGAGAAGCTTTCCACTATGGGCCCTTGCTAGAGAGCATGGGTTTTTTCTCTAATGATTATCCTCCATGGTTGAAAAAGGCTTCCTCAGTCATGCCCCATGACTGTGAGGGTTCTTCACACCCTACTATCTCCTTTTAAAATAAAGGACATAAGCCTTCTCTACGTGAAAGTCTAAAGAGTTCTTCAATTCCTACAGGGAATATGCTCTTTTTTACTTGTAGCTTGTCCTCATGGTATTCTAACCCTTCATGGACAGCACATATTAAACTAAGATGCGCATGATACCCTTCTTTTGTCCCGCAAGTGGGTCAACTGGGTATCTCATCCTATGCTTCTCTGTCCATTTACCATGCTAGAGTTCTGCAGAACTCAGGACTTGCTATTTACAGACTGATATTATCCTCTGTTCTTTCACGTAATCATCTGGGTTATTTCACTGGATAGCATTCTTGCACCATTATAACCTTGAGGAATAGATTTTCTATATATCTTCTCTAGTAGTTTCCACCTTCTTGTTCTTAGATGAATCTTTCCTCTTCACATCTCCATGTGAACGTCCTGATGTGCATAGCTCTGTCTGCTTAATTGCAGGCATCTACCTTTAATCCTATATATTCATATCTATATCTATATACATCTCTATAGAGATCTCTGTCTGTCAGCTAAGTGTGCATATGATATGCCCTCTAGATCTCACTATATATATATATATATATGTGTGTGTATCTGTTGAGATACTTTTTTATAGGTAGATATGTATTACATACTTATCTCCCTAACTGTCTATGCTCATAAAGGGTTTCCCTTCCTATATGTTCTAGACCGTGGTTTTTGTCCATGTTTATGCTGTTCCACAGTATTTTGGGGATATTATGCACACAACCACTGCTGTGGTACTGACAGCTCCTACCATAACCCTAGGTTAAGCATCCCTGAAGCTCCATGCTCCAATATCTTCCTACCTTTCACCAGTTAGGAAAGACATGGTGGATCTTCAGTAGATCTGAGGTTTCAACTCCTCAGACACCTGTCCTTTTTTGGGAATACGGGATTTTTTCTATATCCTTTCTTCCCTCAAGGACTAGACCAGTTTTTGTCCAAATCGGTCAGTCTTCCTCTTTTGCTCCTTACTGTGAATAATTCTATAGCCAAAAGAGTTTTTCAGCTTTTTCCATAAAGCTTCCCACTAAAGACCTACCGTTTTTTTACTTCCCCAGTTAAATCCTGGGGTCACCTGTCACTTCCAGATTTTGACCTTCACCTTCACTTCAGTGAGGTCACATTGAAGATTCCTCTACTGATCCCCAGTAGACTCCATCAGCCTCTCTACTTCCTGCAATCCAGTAGGTGAGGTTTCTATTGCAATTGTTTATTTCAATATATTTCATGATAATTATCATACATACAAGGACTCCTTGCCTGTAGTCCTATCTCACGTTAGCTGTTCTGCATCTCTTCTCTTTTCAACTCCTACCCTCCATCCTCAGGATGCCTGGCCATATGAGGTGTAGCATGTTTCAATCCCCAACATGCAAGGGTTCCAGGCATCTCAGCTTGGGAGTCCCCATATGTGAAGACTCATTCCTGCTTGTTCCTGGAGTTAGCACAGTTACTTACCTGTAACAGGTGATCTCTGGGAACAGCAGGAATAAGTCTTCACAACCCACCCACCTCCCCTAGGAGTTGTATCTCTCTATCTTCCTTTCCTCTTTCTCTCTCTTTTTCTCAGCTATAAAACTCAACTGAGGAGAGACAGTTGGAAAGGCGGGAAGGCAGCACGCAGGCGCTAAGGGATGCTCCCAAAAGCTTTCTGATTGGACGCTGGGGAGCGTTCCCGCGCAGGCTCCGTCGGTACCGACGTACCCCATATGTGAAGACTTATTCCTGCTGTTCCCAGAGATCACCTGTTACAGGTAAGTAACTGTGCTTTCTCTGTGGTTGGCCTTGCGGATTCATATCCTTCCATCATGTCTTCCATTGAAGCTGCTACTGTACATAGTTATGGTTCCTGTTCTGTTGCTCCTTTTTATCCTCACTGAGGGTTGTTCAAGGTCAGAGTTTCTTGAACATATGCCTGGGTACGAATACTGAATTATGCCCTTAAGGGTATAGGATGGTAATGACACAGTGATGCTGTCATTAGCCTCTAGAACAGGGGTCTCAAACTCAAATTGCTTTGAGGGCCAAATGAGGACTTGTAAAGTAACCCGGGGGCCGCATAAGACGTGGGGCCTCATTTGCATAAGGGGCCTCATTTGCATAAATATTTGCATAATGTTACCATACACTAACTTTTAGTAAACATGCCTCTTAATGAGTATGGATAAAGAAAGACTAAAAGATTTAGAAATAGGAAGACAATAATTAAACTGGGAACCCCAAAAGCCAAACTTGGAATGTACAACAACACTGTAGAAATAAAACTATAAATTAATTTCCTCTTGTACTAAACAAAGTGCAAACATTAATGATGCACATTTCCCAGAGCTGACATATTCCAGTTAATAAATTCAAAATAAAGAGATATTTTTCTACCTTTTGTGCATTTTTTTTCAGTTGCAATTGCTCCAGCCACTTCTGGTTTCTTCGTGTCTTCTGCTATCTCCATCGTCTGCTGTCCATTTGTCCTTTCTTCTCTCTTCTAGTTTTTTTCCATTCTCTCTCTCTACATCTGCTTTAACATACTAATCTTTCTCCTTTTGCTCTTTCCTCATTCCTATTTCATCCACTCAAATTTTACCCCTCCATCCTCAATCCCCACTTACTCTCCCAATACCTGGCCAATTGTAGATTTGTCTTCTCTTCCAGACAAAATATTTTTCCCCTCTCCATTTCACTTTCCCAGCTCCATCCCATTCTAATCCTCCCCCAACATCAGCTCCCTTCTAGTTCCAGCCCCACCCAGCATCTGCTCCTTTCTAGTCCCTGCATCAGTCCATTTCCAGTCCTATCCTAGCCTCACCATCAGCCCATTTCCAATCCTAGACCCCCATCAGCCCATTTCCAATCCTAGCTCCCTCCCCTCACAGCCCATTTCCATTCCAAGCCCCCCTCCCCATCAGCCATTTGCAGTTCAAGCCCCCCTTCCACTCAGCCCATTTCCAGTCCTAGCAACCCCCCCAGCCCATTACCAGTCCTAGACCCCCCATAGCCCATTACCAGTCCTAACCTCCCCATAGCGCACTTCCAGTCTTACCCCCCCCCATCACCCCATTTTCAGTCTTACCCCCCCCATAGCCCATTACCAGTCCTAGTCCCCCCCATAGCCCACTTGCAGTCGTATCCCCCATCACCCCATTTTCAGTCTTACCTCCCCTCATAGGCCATTACCACTCCTAACCCCCCAATCAGCCCACCTCCAGTCCTAACCCCCATCACCCCTTTTTCAGTCCTAGCCCCCACCATAGCCCATTACCAGTTATAACCCCCCCCCCAGCCCATTACCAGTCATAACCCCCCCCTGCCAATAGCCCACTTCCAGTCCTAACCCCCATCTGCCCATTTCCAGTCCTAGCCCCCACCATAGCCCATTACCAGTCATAACCCCCCCCTGCCAATAGCCCACATCCAGTCCTAACCCCCATCTGCCCATTTCCAGTCATAGCCCCCACCATAGCCCATTACCAGTCATAACCCCCCCCCTGCCAATAGCCCACTTCCAGTCCTAACCCCCATTACCCCATTTCAGTCAGCCCCTCCATAGCTCATTACCGGCCAGCGAAGGAGGGAAACAAAAAAAACCCAAAACCCTGGCTTCTGCCGTTGCCGCCGTGGCAGCGGCAGAATCAATTGTCAAATTTTTAAAAAAAAGACTTCTGCTGCTCAAGCAGCAAAATCAGCTGTCCTGCGGCCCCTTCCCCTGTGCCCGGAGATCCGAGTCTGCTCTATCAGCGGCGTGCTTTTCAAGCCGCGAGGAGAGTATTCCCCTCTCGCGCGGTTTCAAGCCGCGCGAGAGGGGAATACTCTCCTCGCGGCTTGAAAAGCACGCCGCTGATAGAGCAGACTCGGATCTCCGGGCACAGGGGAAGGGGCCGCAGGACAGCTGATTTTGCTGCTTGAGCAGCAGAAGTCTTTTTTTTAAAAATTTGACAATTGATTCTGCCGCTGCCACGGCGGCAACGGCAGAAGCCAGGGTTTTGGGTTTTTTTTGTTTTTCTCTGTCGCGGGCCGCACAAAGTTGTCTCGCGGGCCGCGTGTTTGAGACCCCTGCTCTAGAATGGTATTCTCTGTCTCTACATCTGCTGGTAGGGGAACATGACCCACTTATCTGGACTAATCTTGCAGGACTCAAGAAAAAAGCATTATTTGGTAAGTAAAATTTCACCTTTTTAAATACAATTGTGTGAAGCTAACTGAAATCAGTATTTAAAAATCAGGAAAACAAGTGGAGAAAACATGCAGATCTTGGCGCATCAAATTTTTTCCAAACTTCTTTGTGTTTGTGTGTCTCTCCTGTATTTGTATGTATGCATATTACTGTTTTGTATATTTGTTTCTCTGTTTTGTGTACATGTATCTTTGTGGGCTGGTATGTATGTATGCACATCTGTGTGTGTCAGGGCATGTGTGAGCATGTTAGTATGCATAAGTGCGCGTGCATTTATATATCTGTATATTCTCTGTGTTGGTGATCGGGAGAAGAGATGAGAGGGGATGAATGTTTGTTTTTAAAAGATGCAATTCTAGAATTGCTATTACTGTATGCTGCAGTTTCTCTGGGAACAAGCAGGAAGTCGGTCCTCACATATAGGTGACGTCAGCACCGACGGAGCCCTCGCAAAGGCATCTCCTCAGCTTTCAAAGAAAGCCTTCACAGACCGATGGGAAGAGAGTGAGTGTGATACTGGTGGGGATGAGGAGCAGATGGATTGAGCTGTGCTGCCAATGCTTTCTTTGACCGTGGATCTTCAGGGAGATTCCTGGGTCATTCCATGTCAAGTGGTCTAGGGCTCATTGTATTTGCTTATCGTGCACTGTTCAGTTACATGGTTGGTAAATAAGTCACTTCTAATTTTGTTTAGATTGTTAGAGATTTCTTATTTGATACAATATGTTATGTTTGTTTTATATAAAGCGAAGACTTTCAGGTATTTCAGAGAATATTTGAAGGAAGCAAGAATTATGATTTGAAATCAGCAAACATTTTAGCTTCAGGCCCATACTTTGTGCTAATTAGCACCCCAGGGGGTATTGCCTACTAAGCCGGGCTAACAATTAACCTAGGCTGTCTGCAACTAGGTCCCATGTTGTGCAATTGGACCTTGTTGCAGATAGTCTGTGCTGACCGTTAGCCCAACTCAGATTCCTACTTGTGATTTATCTACTATCTTAGGCTTCCTTTGTGTTATTATGGATGTTGCTAATATCAGCAAAGATATTAGTTTGAGAGATGATATTCTTGGCCTCTTGCAACAAGCAAGTGGCCATCCTAAAATCCAGAATAAAGGAGTGCATTTTTATTTCTGAGATAGGTAAGCCCCGTCCGCTGCCTTTTTCAAATAGGATAAAAATTATCTCCAGGAACAAGCAGGAATGAGTCTTCACATATGGGTATCGTCGGTACCGACGGAGCCTGCGCGGGAACGCTCCCCAGCGTCCAAAAGGAAAGCTTTTGGGAGCATTCCACAGCGCCTGCGCGCTGCCTTTCCGCCTATCTCCAGGAACAAGCAGGAATAAGTCCTCACATATGGGTACGTCGGTACCGACGGAGCCTGAGCGGGAAAGCTCCCCAGCTTCCCAGAAGGAAGCTTTTGGGGCCTCCCACTGCACATGCGCACTGCCTTCCCGCCTTCCTGACCAGCTCTCCTCAGTTTCTCTTTTTCCGCGGAGCCAGCAGGTCGTGTTCCTGTCACCGCTGAAGAAATTCTTATTTTAGTTTGTTTCTTTAGACCGTGTACCTGCCTTCCCCATACCGAAACCGGTACTGCCGGTCTTTCTTTTCTTTTCTTTACAAAAAAAACCAAAAAACTTTTATTTAGCAACTTGGTGACTTCGGTTAGGCCTCAGGCCTACACAAATTCTCCTCATGGAGAAACCAGCCCCTGGTTTCAAGAAGTGTACCAAGTGTAGTGCTGTTATTTCAGTCACAGACACCCATGATTGGTGTCTTAAATGTTTGGGACCTGACCACTCCATTCCGGACTGCCGATCCTGCTCCCAAATGTCTAAACGTGGTTTGCAGAACCGGGCCAACAAATTCCATGTGCTGTTTGCTTCAGATAATCCAGCATCACAGTCATCCAGGTCTTCCTCTCCGGATGGATCTCAGGTAACCAAACCTTCTTCGGGCAGGTCCTCAAAGAGCAAATCTCCTTCAAAGCATCGAGAGGCGCTCTCTTTTGAATCTGACGAACCTGCCCCAGCCAAACAACCCCGGCGGGAAGCTCTGACTTCCAAAGCTCCAACTATGGGGTTACAGGTTGACATCGATGGCACGGCCTCGACCGATCACCTGTTAGACTGCTCTGGGGTACCGGCCCATACCGGTACCGACATCCAGGCAGCAGTGGCGTCTATGAGCAATACTGTTCAGACCATGCAGCAGGCCATGCTGGCTTTTATTAAAGCTGCGACGCCCTCGGTACCGCTTTCAGCGGTACCGGGTCCGGTTCCGGTATCGTCTCCCATACCGGAACCGAGACCATCGACTTCCAAACGCAGATCGGTTCCGCATGCCGGATCCGGGTTTTCACCCGATACCGATCCCATACCCGGTACGCCCGATGTCGATACCGATCGGTATGCGTATCGTGCGTTGGAAGCAAATAGAGAATACTCTGATTCTTCTGAGGATTTTGACTCCTCTGAGGACTCTGCTGAGCTGTCTCTAGTTCTTCATGAAGACCCTTCTTCCCCAAAGAGGAGAATGTCTCCACCAGAGGATTTGTCCTTTCAAGACTTCATTATAGAACTTGCTAAAGGACTTTCTATTACCACATCCTCTGAAAAAGAACCTAGGTCTAAGAAATTGGATATTTTAGGATACCCTAAGGTTCCTAAAGAGGCAGTCACCCTGCCTATCCATGAAATCCTTCAAGAACACTTGATGGACTTATGGGAGGCTCCTCTAACGTTATCTCCTTACTCTCGTAGGTTGGACACCATGTACCGGGTCCCTCCTTCTCCTGGGTTTCAAAAGACTCAGCTGCCTCACCATTCCATTGTGGTGAAGTCTGCGCTGAAAAAGATTAAGAGCACCAAAAGGCACTCTTCTACCCCTCCAGGGCGAGAATGTAAGACCCTAGACTCTTTTGGCAGGAAAATTTTCCAGGCTAGTATGCTTATAGCCAGGATTAATTCTTACAGCCTGTATATGGGCATGTTTCTCAGGGAACTTGCCCTAAAGGTATGGCATTTTGCCCCCTTTATCCCTGAGGATAGAAAGGAGGAGTTCATTTCTATAGTGAAACAGCTTCTAGATGTTTCTAAGTTCTAAAACAGAGCAGCCTTTGATTCCTTTGAAGGTGCCGGTAGAGCTTCGGGCATTGCCATTGCAGCCCGACGACTTGCTTGGCTCCAGGCCTCTGACCTAGAACCCTGGGTCCTAGATGGCTTACGGAATCTGCCCTGTACAGGTGAGAACTTATTTGGTAAAGACTGGCAAATTAAAGCCACTCAAATGGACGCCGAAAATGCTACCTTAGATAGACTTTCTAACTCTACCTCTACTCCTGCCAAGAAAAAGTCTTTCAAGAGGCCTTACTACAAGAAGGCCAGATATTCCACAAATACTGGCCAACAATCTTCTCAGCCTCGCTTTGCTGCTAAACGTCAGCAGCCTAAACAGGCAAGATCAAAGCCTGCAGTGTCTGCCACTCCTCAGCAGGCTCAACCCCCTCAGGGGTTTTGACTTGCCCCTAGAGAACTTAACCTTTCTGGCTCTAGAACAACCAGAGCCTCTCACCATTCCTGGAAGGTTAGCTCACTTTGCTCCCAGATTGGGGCAAATTACATCAGAGCAATGGACCCTCTCTATCATCAGGGAGGGCTACAAACTTCATTTCTCCAACCTTCCTCCATATACCATGGTGAGGCATTTCAATTCTCCCCCATCTCTCCTGAGCCTGTTGGGTCAGGAAGTTTCTTCTCTCCTTGCCCAAGGGGCAATAGAAGAGGTTCCTCTTCTTCAACAAGGGACAAGATTCTACTCCCCTTATTTTCTCATACCAAAGAAGACAGGGGGATTCAGACCTATCCTAGATCTGAGAGAATTGAACAAATTTCTGTACAAGGAGAAATTCAAAATGCTTTCTCTGGGCATTCTCCTTCCATACCTTCAGAGTCAGGATTGGCTTTGTTCTCTAGATCTCAAGGATGCGTACACACATATACTCATCCACCCATCCCACAGAAAATATCTAAGATTTCTCCAGGACCAAGCAGGAAGTCAGTCCTCACTTATGGGTGACGTCGGCGCCGACGGAGCCCTCGTGGAGCAATTTTCCCCAGCTTTCAAAGAAAGCCTTTGGGAATTGCAGCGCGCATGCGCGGTCCTCTTCCCGCCCAAGGGTGCCATCTTAGCCAGTCTTCTTTTTTCCGCGGAGCCCTACAGACGTCCCCGTATTGTCCCCGCGAAAAAGTCGATATTTCTTCATTATTTTATTCTTTTTCCTTCGGTTCGACGCCGGTCTTTTTCCCGCCGGACTCGCGACGCCGGTCACGAGTCCTCTTCTTCTTTTCGGTTTTTCTGACTTAGTCAGTTTTCGTTTTCGATTTTTCCCTGGCAGCCCGGTCCTTTGACCTCGCCGGGGCCCTTTTTCCCCCGATGGCTGCCAGTGGTTTCAAGCGGTGTGGTCAGTGTGACCGAAATATGTCACTAACTGACACACACGACTTTTGCCTCCGCTGCCTGGGCCCGGATCATGAAGAAATGATCTGTGGGCCCTGCGGCAAAATGTCCTCCAAAGCGTTGAGAAGTCGGCGGCATCAGCGGGATAGGATCTTCGCTGACCCCAGCCGTACCCGGACCTCGTCGGGGACCTCCGCGTCCAAGGGTTCCAGCTCGGACCGTCGCTGGAGTTCCTCCGACAGGGGTTCTCCCTCCGGGGACCATCGACGTCAGGTGAGACCCGCGAGGGCGGCGTCGGTGGACGCTCCTGGCTCCGCGAGGGCCAGGTCGCATAGCCCCGATAGCCGTCCCGGGTCCTTGGAGAAGGAGCATCTCACGAAGCGACCTCGCCTGGAGAGAGAGACGGTTGGGAAAGGCGGGAAGGCAGCGCGCAGGCGCTGTGGAATGCTCCCAAAAGCTTTCCTTTTGGACGCTGGGGAGCGTTCCCACGCAGGCTCCGTCGGTACTGACGATACCCATATGTGAAGACTAATTCCTACTGTTCCCAGAGATCACCTGTTACAGGTAAGTAACTGTGCTTTATCCACCTGACATGTTTTGGCTGTCAACTTTTCTAGTTAAATCCACAGTGGGTGTGAATTGAGCCCTAAATAAAAGTAACTTCTGTGAAACAGTGCAGTTTGAATCATTCATAACTGTTAATATCCTTTTTCTTCAAGAATAGGTTAAGCAATCCATGAACTGTTAAGAGTGAATAGTTTAATATATTCATTTACCATGACTTATCAATGTTATACTAAATTTTCATTTAAGAATATATGAAACATGCTTGGATATTCGTGAGTAGTTTTGAAATAACAGGTGAACCTTGTATTCTGTATTTTTTATCTACAGCAGTAATTTTTAACCTAGTCCTCAGGAACTACATGACTCGTCTTGGTTTTTAGACTACTCAGAATTACTACTATACATGTGATATATTCAAATATAGTAAAGGCCATTCATTTAACTTCATTTAATTAATTAGAACAGCATCTGTCTTTCAATTATTACTGTCATTTCTAAGGATAATAGCATGCTGCATAATGACTTCTGAGTCAGCACTATGCCTGATGCTGTTTGTTGTATTGGAATTCATAATTCATAGATTTAGTAAGTGATGCAAGTTTGCTGGTAGTTCCTTATCGTCCCCCCAGTCCAGTCTTGGTACATATGGGTATTCAGACCCCACCAACAGCTTTGAGACAGAGCATATCATGATTTGACGTCACCCTGGATAAGCAGCTGGCACCTGCCTCCAGTATCCCAGTCTCCAAGTAGCTGGAGGTGTGATTTCTGAGGACTCACTGAAGGGACAATAGGACCCATTAAATTCTCCGAGTTTGGGGTTTTTCTTTTTCTATTGGCATCAATAACAGAAACTGGACATTAAAGTTAAAAAAAAAAAAAAAAAAAAAAGCTCTGGCTTCAGCTGTTTTACTGACAGGAGCCTAGCTGGTGAAGGGGTGGGGGGTGGGGGGGGGGGGGTTTGTCTGCAGAACGAGTAATTATGCCGGCCACTCCAGAACCCAGTGTAGGGTGAGGCATTGTCAGAAGTGTAGCCGCTGTCACTCTTGCGGACCAAAGCCGAGGTAAGCAGGTTGAGCTTCGGCGTGGCATCGCAGGTCAAGGGCAGCTAATTTTTTATGATTTGATCATTTTGAATGTGTGAGATATTTTTTTTTGAGGGAGCCCTTGAACCAGGGTTGATGAGGGCCGGACCATCCGCTTGGGGGACAGAAGCCACTTTCCGCTCAGCCTGGAAACCACAGCCATGTCATTTTAAGCCATGGTTTATTGTTTTTCTCTCCGAGAGTCCTTAGCAGTGTGGACGCTGGGGAATTTGGCTCTCGCGCTTTTTTTATTTTAAGATAAGGGCACCTCCACAGTTTTTTATAGCAGCTAGAATTTAATATAAAAAAACAAAATAAGAAAATTAAGGAAGAGCTGCATAGGTTTGGTCCTCCTGCAACAGACAGATTTACAGCACTCGGGTGTTTGTGGGCAAACCCAGCATTCCATCAGAGCCAGCGTGCTTAGCATGTGAGTCATGAAAAGGACCTTTCTCAGTTGCTGGTTTCTGCCAAGGCTGTGAGACTGAGTCCAGGTCAGTGGAGACCAAATTTCGCGAGCACAGACTGGAGTGGGGGCCCCAGCAAGTTCAGGAACAGGGGAATTTCCTTCTCAGCCCTCAGCAGCTGATGGTTCTCTTTTGCTGTGGCCGCTCACTGTGGCTGGTGGCGGCTGTGACGAAGATGCATTTTCCTCCTCGAAGACTGCCAAGAACAAAGGCAAGAAGGCTTGTAGAGCCTCTTCCTCTAAGGGAGCGCACTCACTGAGGGGTTCACTCCAGAGGCTTTTGTATGAAGCAGAGTGGGGAGGAGGGCTCGGAGGGTTCTGGATGAAGTTTCAAAACGGGCTTTTTCAGGGCCCCTTTCAAAGGCACTGCTTGAGGACGAGCCAGGACCAAGTAAACATAGAATCAAGGCATAACCTTGGGAGCAGATGGGGTCCTTGCCTTCAGAGGAAGCAGAGGAACTGGAAGCCGAGCTGGAAGCCAGGTCAGATCTGGAGGAGGGCGAGATTCTTCAGGGTGAGGATTCTCAAATTAGCCAGGTCTTCAGAAGGGAGAAATTGGCAGCTTTGTGCATTCCTCCAAGACGCTCAGTGTAAGGGCGGAGGCCCCAGGAGAGGAACAGCCTCTAGAGGGGACCCCCTTTTTCAGGCCATCAGAATGACACAAAGGGTATTTTCCCTGCATAGGGTCATTCAGTAGATGATTCAGGACAAATGGGATGTCCCGGAGGCTGCTCTAAGGTATGCAGACAATGTCCCAACTATACACTTGCCGGTTAGAGAGGGAGATTTTATGTGCCCCGAAGGCGGATGCTGCGGTCTCTGCAGTCATAAAGAAGACCACTATTCCGGTGGAGGGAGGTTCGGCGCTCAACGACGTGCAAGATAGGAAGTTGGAGACCCTCCTAAAGCAGGCCTTTGATATTAATGCCATGTCCTTGCAGGCTTCTGTTTGCAACACCTTTGTGGCTAGAGGTGTCAGCTCTGGGCACAGGGAATTTTGGTGACTTCCGAAGATTCTCAGCTCCAACCACAGGAAGCGGCTAAGCTGGAGTCAGGAACCACATTCTTAGATGCCTTTTATGACCTCATTCGCTCTTTGTCCAAGAGCATTGTTGCCACTCAGCATTACTTGTTGCTACGGAATTGGTCCATGGATGTCTCTTCCAAGTCTCACCTCAGTAAACTTCTGTTTTGGGATAAACTTCTGTTCTGAGAGGATCTAGACAAGCACCGCACAATTAGAGAATGAAGCTGGGCCATTGCTAGTCTGGGTGGAGTGTCATCTGGTGGCCATCTAAGTAGTGCACATGGCCGGCAAGGAAAATATAGCGGCAGATTATCTCAGCAGAGTTTGTATCAACCAGGCGAATGGATGCTTAATGGAGCGATTTTTGCTCAGTTGGTTCGGAGATGGGCCATCCATTATGGATCTCATGGTGACGTTCACATCGGCGAAGGTCTCCTGGTTTTACAGCAGACAGAGAAGAGAGCATGTCTGAGAGAATTGACGAACTAGTGCAGCTGTGGCCCTAGGAGGGGACTCCTCTGTGTGTGTGTGTGTGTGTGTGTGTGTGTGTGTGTCGTGTCCCCCCCCCCCACACTGATCAGTCAAGTGGTGAAGAGGATCCGAGGCACATCAAGGGCTAGTGCTCCTGATTGCCCCTGACTGGCCAAGAAGGCCATGGCATGCCGACCTAGTATGGCTAGCGATTGCCCATCCATGGCACCTACTGGTGCGAGCTGACCTGCTCTTACGGGGCCCAGTCATAGTGCCTCAGGTGGATCAATCCTTGCTTACGGCATGGTTCTTGAGAGGGCTCGCTTGACACAGTGGGGTTATTCGACTCCCGTAGTTGCCACCTTGCTGAAGGCCTGTAGACAGTCCAATTAACTGACATAGGTGCAAGTCTTCGAGAGCTGGTGCGAAGAACGGAACTGTCGCCTGCTGCAGGCTACAGTGCCAGATGTCTTTGCCTTCCTGCAAGCGGGTCTGGACAAAGGATTAGCAGCTAGTTTGTTGCAGATACAAGTGGCAGCTATCTCCTGTTTCCGAGGTAGACTATGCGGCATTCCCCTGGAGGCGCACCCGGATGTCATTAGTTTTCTTTATGCAATGAAGCAGGTTCGACCACCCCCTCTTCTCCCCCCCCCGTGTGGTCTGTGATTCCGCCTTGGGATCTTAATTTGGTGCTGTTGGTTTTAACAGCTGCTCCTTTTGAAACTCTGAATGCTTGCTCCTTGAAAGATCTAATGCTGAAGACAGTGTTTCTGGTGGCCATATGTTCGGTCAGAAGAATTTCGGAGTTTCAAGTGCCATCATATTGGGCTCCTTTTCTCCTTATGTCAAAGGAGCGGGTGATCTTGAGGCCATTAACTTCCTTCCTGCAGTCAGTGTCGTTGGCAGTGGTGGATCGGCTTCTGCGCCAGCTTGATGTACACCGCGTTGTGTGACATATTTGAAACATAGAAACATAGAAAAATGATGACAGAAAAAGACCACATGGCCTATCTAGTCTGTCCTTCCATATCAACAACTACAACAGTCCCCTCTTTTCCTTTAGAGATCCTCTGTTTGTCCCATGCTTTTTTGAATTCAGATACTGTCCTCATCTCTACCACCTCCACTGGGAGACTATTCCACGGATCCACCATTCTTTCCATAAAGAAATATTTCCGCATATCACTCCTGCATCTATCCCCTTTCACCCTCATCCCGTGATCCCCTTGTAGCAGTACTTGCTTTCAATCGAAAGAGACTCTCCCCCTGAGCATTTATGCCACAGAGGTATTTAAACGTCTCAGTCATATCACCTCTATCCCTCCTTTCCTCTAATGTGTACATATTAAGATCCTTGTTTGTCCACATATGCTTTATAATGAAGACCACTAACCATTTTAATAGCCACCCTCTGTACTGACTCCATCCTGTTTATATCCTATTTGCACCCATGACCTGGAATGCCCTCCCCACTGAGCTCTGTTCCACCCCAGACCTATTGTCATTTAGAAAAGCTCTCAAACAACACCTTTTCCTCATCCATTACCCAGAATCCAATCCCAGAAACAACCACCCATCCTCACATCCTACACCCTACTCCACTCCACCCAAAATCCAACACCATAAAGAAAATGACTAGCTCTACCACCATATCCCCTCTCTTATTTATTATTGGTACTGATCACACATCTTATTGATTAAACCTCTTATAAATATGTTGAAACCAAACTATACTATATGTATAATTTCTCACCATACTATATGTATAATTTCTCACCATACTCCATGAATAATTACTCTGTAATTAGTTACCCCTGTTACCTCCAGGTTATCTCGTCCATGTTCAGTGTAAAAAAAACTCAATTGTCATGTGACATTGCAGTATGTTTTTGTTCAATTGTAAACCGCACTGATTTTAATAGCGCGGTATATAAGAGAAGTAAATAAATAAATAAATATCCTTTTGAAGGTGCGGTCTCCAAAATTGCACACAGTACTCCAAATGAGGCCGCACCAAAGACTTATACAGAGGCACTATCGCCTTTTTTCTGCTTTTTTCTGAAGAGGACAGTCTTTTCGAAGATCGTATCGTCTCTTCATCTTGGTTGCCGGGCCTAGACATGGGGAGGCAGCTTCAAAAGCCTCTATTTCTTGGTGGATACGAGAGGCCATTTCTTCAGCCTACCTTTTCTGGTATAGATTCTGCCTCAAGGATTGCGAACTCATACAACCAGATCTCAGGCAGCATCATGGGCAGTGTCTAATTTGGTACCGCCAATTGACATTTGTAAGCTGGAGAGTTGGTCATCAGTGCTTTCTTTTGTGAAGCATTACCGCTTGGACGTGCAGGCGGCAGGAGACGTGAGGTTGGCTTGGCAGTCCTTGAGGCCAGGCTTGCGGGTCCCTCCCGATGTTAGTGTGGCTATGGTACATCCCATAAGTACTGGGACTGGACTGGAGGGACGATAAGGAAAGTGAAATTAGGCCTTACCTGCTAATTAAGTGGTTCCCAACCCAGTCCTCGGTTACCTCAGGTCAATCTTGTTTTCAGGGAATCCACAATGAATATGCATTAGAGAGATCTGCATACAATGGAAGCAGTGCATGCAGATCTCTCTCATGCATATTCATTTTGGATATCCTGTCCTGGGGGTAACCAAAGACTGGTTTGAGAACCACTGTGCTAATTGGTGGTGTTTGCGTTCATCCAGCCCAGTCCCAGAAACCCTCCCCTTTTCCATGTCTTTGTAGGCATGGCGTTCCCGAGCCTAAAGAAATTAATCTTGTGTTTTGGTTCGGGAATTGGATTGGAAGCCATCAGAGTATGAGGTGAATACATAGGGGGGAGGTGGTTTGTTGTTTTCTTCTGTCAGTGCTGAAGGGTTAGACACCATATACAAGTTTTTCATAAAATTAAAAAAAAATTTAAATTATAGACTGGTTCTTATTTGTTGCTCCTGTGAGTCTGTTTTGTCACTAGGATGCTGGAGGGAGGTGCCAGCTGCCTATCCAGGGTGATGTCATAAATCATGATATGCTCAGTCTCCAAGCTGCAGGTGGGGTGTGAATACCCAATTAGCAGGTAAGGCCTAATTTCACCTTTCTGATCAAGGGTCTGTCAGAATGGGAGTCTACTACAGGCCATTGTCGAAGCGGATGTTAGAACTATGAAAGCTAGCATATTATTCATCAGTCTGTCTTGATTTTAGTTAGTGCATAGTTACTTAAACTTACTTATTTTATTTGTATTTATTTAACATTGTTTATATACCGCACTATTTAACATCAGCACGGTTCACAAGAAACACAGATGTCCAGTGTGGGGGTCAACACTGGACTTACATTAAAACAAGGAATTTAAACTTGGAGAACATGTAAAAACTATGTACACAACTCTTCGATATATCTATGTGTGCTGTTCAGCTTGAGTGCATATAAGTAGTCAACAGCAGGGACAACTTTCTAGTTTACTGAAAAAATTGGATTTGATATGCTTGTTTTCTTCAAATATGTTTTTCAGGTTTTGAGATCACCATTGAACATCCTCATACAGATGTGGTGAAATGTACCCAGTTAGTGAGAGGTCAGTGATTTTTTTTATTTTTTTTTTAGTTGTAAATCCACATCTTTTATGCTTAGTATTTCTATTCATTGCGTAAGAACTTCAGGCAGGGCTGGAAAAATCCTTGGAGCCAGGTCACTTGGTACCTAAAATTAGGAAAAGCAAAACATATTTAAAAAAAAACTTAAGATAGTTTAAGTTAAAGAAAAAACATGCCAAGCGAAATGGCAACAAATAAATGAGCAAATAAATACATGAGTAGCACTTCACTGTATCCCAAGTTTTCTAAATACATTTCCACCATGGATTTATTGAATAATTTCAAAATGCCTGCATAGTAACAAAGTATATAGGTACTTTTGCCACACTTGGTAGCTGATTTTTAGGATAGTAGTTTTTCTTTTAATATCTAAAAAAACCCCAGGGTGCGTGCTTTTCATCTGTAGGTAGGTATATGGTTTAAAAAATGTGTGCCTTTAATAGTGCGGCGCTCCTGCCCCGCCTTAGGGCTAAAGACAGGAGCGGGGCCTATTGCCTCGTGAGGAAGGAGTTTAAAACCTATTCCCCTGGAATGCTGGGTACTGTAGTTTTTCTGCTCCTTTCACTCCGAAATAAAGTGTAGTTGTGCGCCAGAGACGGTAAGGCTTATTTGCAAGTATTTTTATTATGGTTAAGGTTATTCTTCCATTGCATGACAAATTCAGAAATATGAACAAAACAGGTGCTTTAACAGGAACAGAAAGAACTCAGGTATAAAGTCAACTTAAAGTAGAAATTCAGCTTTACTTCTAAGCAGTTTACTCAGCTCTGCCCCAAGAGGTCATTTACTTTAAATGCAGCCTCTTTTCACACACTGTTACGTTCACAGTGCTGGGTCACTTCAGGTGCAGGTAATTAAAGCTTTCCTAGCATGGCAGCAAAACAGCTCCGTAGTATTCAACTCATACACGGCATAACCAGTTTTCTTCAGTTTGGTATTTCCACACAACAAATAGTACAGTCCATGCTCTCACAGGTAAGTCAGAATTAAGTTGCACTAATTCCTCAGACTGTATAGAATTATTAGCTTCCTGCAATACTGGCTGTCTGTTTGCTTTTAGCTTTAAAAACTCTTTAAAATCCTGGAGAAGCAATTCAGCCTGTTGTCTGCTAGATAAGGAATTGTTATCAGTTATTAAACTTCCCTCTTGATTAAGGCTGTTTCCCTTTTCCTCTCTCAGGTTAAGTGAATCCTGGTAACTTTTAGGCTCTTTTGTTAAGGTTTCAAATATAGGAGAATTGAGTTTACCTTCACTCTGGAAACTCTTTGGCAAATCGCTTACTTGTTGCCAAGTCCCTCTTATCCTAGGTGGCTCAGACATCCTCCAGCTGTGAGAGTTCCCGTGCCTCTCTGGGCCAAACTGTAATTCCCAAAATGAGTTCTTTTTCTCTCTTGCCTGCCGTGAAGGCTTCCTCTCCCAGGGCTCTGCCTTCCTCCAGGTGTCTATTCCAGGGCTAGGTCCACTTTCCTCAGGACTTCCATTTATTGCCTCTGAACAGATTCTTGCAGGTCTTCTTCTACTGCTTCGGCTCAGTCCTTAGCTGCTAGCCTTCTCTCTCTGACTGCTGCTCCTCTGACTGCTCACGGTACTCTGACCGTTCCCTGGGCTCCTTCTCTTCTCCTTCCACTTCTCCTCCATAGCAAAGCCATACTCCGGTTTAAAACCAGGTTCTCTTCTAGACATGCTCCTTCCAAGCACTGGGTGTGCACAATCAGGACTGCACGACTCCTCCCCTGGGCTGGTATCCATGCTCAGCTCAGCAGAACGAAGTCTCTCTTTCTTTCCAGGATTGACAATCTGACGTAAATCCTGTTGCCCTTCAGGATTTTCATCTGTCTCCATAGCCTCAGGAGGGCGCTCTTCACCACAATAGCCAGGAAGGTTTTATTTCATATTTAACAATATCATGTAGCCCTTGAATATGTCAGAGGTTCATGATCTGGAGTGTTAAGTGTCTCTAGACACTAATACTCCTAGCAGAGGATTTTGATGCCAAATCGAAAATATAGCTCATCTGGACCATGTACTTTCCTTGGGGCAAGCAGGAAATAAATCCTCATGTATGGATGACGTTCCCGACAGAGCCCCCTGCGGGAATGCTCCCCAGCTTCCAATGGAAGCTTTTGGGAGGCTCCATTGCACATGTGCCGCCTGCCTTCCGCCTGGCGTGGCACCACCATCTTCAGTCTTCTTTCTCCATAGAGCCCTAGGATGTGTCTCTGCACCATCGGAAAAAGATTTTTCATCTACCCCTTTGGGGTTCCTTTTCTATCTAGTTTTAACTGCCTGTCGTTGGTAGCGCCGGCCCCGGTGCCATCACTTTCTTTTTGTTTTTTGTCCTTTTCTCTTTTGTTTTCCTGCAGTTGGCACAATCGAGCCATTTGACCTTGCCTTCCTCATACACTGGGGAGCAGGCTTGCTATACACCTTTCCTCCCATTCCGCCTGTGGTGAAGACTGTGCTGAAGCTGCAATCTGACAGGGACACGATTCTCATTGCCCCGTATTGGCCCAGGCAGCTGTGGTTCTCCCTGCTGCTTTTTCCCTCTCAAAGGGAGCCACTACAGCTGGGCTCTGCCCCAGATCTCATCTCTCAGGAGGATGGGACCTTGCTGCATCCCAAAATCCAGTTCTTGACCTAACGGTGTGGATGTTGTTCAGGTAGTGCTTTCAGAGCTCAACCTGACATGAATGTTACAGAGGTCCTTCTGACCTCCCGCAAGTCTTTTGTGCACTGGTCTTATGCATTTAAGTGGTGGAGGTTCACCTCCTGGTGTGTGGACCAGGCCCTGGATCCCTTCTCCTGTGCCATGGACAGGTTGCTGGAGTACCTCCTGCACCTCTTGGACTCAGGTCTCATGTCCATTTCAGTCAGAGTCCACCTGAGCACGATTGGAGCCTATCATTGTGGCTCAGAGGGGAAGCCCATCTCAGCTCAGCCCCTGGTGGTTCACTTCATGAAGAGCTTGCTCCTTTCTAAACCTCTGGTCAAACCCCTGTCGGTGGCTTGGGACCTTAATGTGGTTCTGGCACAGCTCTTGTCGGCTCCCTTTGAGCTGCTCACTTCTGCCCTCCAAAGTTCCTGACCTGGACGTTCTTGTTCCTGGTGGTAGTCACTTCAACATGCCATGTCGGTGAGCTCCAGGCCTTGGTAACTCACCCACTATACACCAGGTTCCACCATAATAGGGTAGTCTTGAGCACACCTGCACGTTTCCTGCCAAAGGTAGTATCTGTTTTCCACCTCAATCAGTCAATCATACTGCCAGATTTCTTCCCCAGGCCTCACGCCAATAGAAGGGACGTGGCGCTGCATATGTTGGACTGCAAGCGAGCCTTGACCTTTTACCTTGAGCGGACGAAGGCCCACTGTAAGTCCGCCCAGTTTGTCTCTTTTGACCCTAGCAAGCCTAGGGCTGCAGTTTCGAAACATAGACTTTCAGTTTAGCTAGCAGACTGCATCTCTTTTGCGTATGCCCAGGCAGTTCTATGCCTTGATGGTCATGCCATGGCTGCGTCAGTGGCCAACTTGTGTTTGGTCTCAATGGGGGAGATCTGCAGGGCTACACCTTGGTCTTCGGTCCATGTATTCACAGCTTATTACTGTCTGGATGGGAATTCCCAGTGCGACAGCAACTTCAGCCAAGCCATGCTCTAGCATCTCTTTGGGAATTAGGTTCCAGCTCCTTTCCACCGGCCCTTCTGTTCATCCAGGCTACCAAAAAGTGTATTCCTCAGTGATGCTTTATGCTGAAAATGCTGAATTAGTCGAGTCCCCTAGAGGGACTGCCCACACTGTTTCTGCTATTCTCAGGTTCTGTTGCCCCTGTTGGGCTTTTGGCTGCCTCTGTTTTCGGTAGTGTGTAGCTTGGGAGTCCCATACATGAGGACTTATTCCTGCTGTCCACAGAGAATACCTGCTACAGGTAATTAGTTATGCTTCTCCGTGGAGTAGCGGGAAGTAAGTCCTCACAATCCTCCCACCTCCCCAAGTTGTTTTTTGGACTACTGTTTGTATTCTACTGGAGAAGATGACACCGCGACAGGCAGGAAGGCAGGCGCACATATGTGATGGAGCCTCCCAAAAGCTTCCATTGGAAGCTGGGGAGCGTTCTGTACGGGGGCTCCATCAGGGACATCACCCATACGTGAGGACTACTTCCTGCTGAGAACACTTGCTGCAGGTGAGTAACTACGCTTTCTCTGGAAGGAGAAAATCCACAAATTCCTCTAGGCTGTGCATGGTATTCTACAAGTGCATGCCCATGTAGAGCTGGTAGGATGCCATGCCTGGGTAGCCAACTATGACTCAAAGTACAAAGGTTGGTTTGTTATAGAGTTTTAATAGTTCCTGGATTTGAAAAGATCCAGCTGCTGCACCATTCCATAGTCATCAAATCTACTCTTCAAAAGATCTAAGAGTTCAAGTTGCATTCTTCGTCATTCCTGGAGAGAGAGACTTGGATTCTAGACTCTTTCGGGAATAAGTTTTATCAGATCACTTTGCTCAGGTCCTGCATGGTGTCCTACCAGCTCTACGTGGGCATGCACTTGCAGAATACTATACGCATCCTAGAGAAATTTGTGGACTTTCTCCTTCTAGAGACAGTTGTTAGATTCTTTTCTGTTGTGGGTCAAGGAAAGGAGTGCAGAAAGTACATGGTCCAGGTGAGCTATATTTTCTTTTTGGCATCGAAAACCTCTACTATGAGTACTGGCGCCTGGAGACACTTACAGCTACAGGCCTCACTTACAAACTAGTGTGCAGGAGCAACTTTCTGATGAGCCATACAATGAAGAGAATCAAGGGTTCAGGAGACTGCTACCATGATCAAGCAGCATAGCAACACCTTACAAACTCTCTCTAGGCCCATTACCAACTCGGTGGCTTCTTCCATGAGATTTCAGAGCGGAGGTCAGAGGAGATCCTGTTACCCGCACAGGCCTCCACCATGCTATATCCAAGCTAAGCAAACTCCTTGCTCTCCTGTACCATGCAGTGGAGGTCTCAGAAGGCCCAACTGGCTCCTCAGTCAAAAACAGGGACAGGGTTTTAACTTGCTCCTCGAACATAGTCAGCCTACTTGTACTCTAGGCGGCCCTGTCAGACAGAGGCTCACTGTTTTTACATTCAGATGGCCTTAATCACCTCCAACAGTTGGGTGTTGAAGATTCAGTCATGGGTACCAATTGCATCTATTGGAAATCCCTCCAAATTGCCACCCAAGAGAGACAATTTTCTAGTCTCCCAAAAACAGGAGCCATTTTTACAGGAAATCTCTGCCCTTCACATGGCAAATGCCATCAAGCCTATACCACCCAAGCAAGAAGGGCATGGATTTTACTAGAGATATTTCCTGGTGCTAACAAAAAAACAGGGGGAGGATTCCATCCCATCCTATGTCTGAGACCTGAACACATTTTTTGTAAGATACGTTCAGGATGCTTTCTCTTAACATCCTACTCCCTCACGTACAAAAAGAGATTCGCCATGTTCTCAATCTACAGAGTCGCAGGAAGTATCTCAGTTTTATTATAGGAAAATGCCACTTCCTTTATCGCATACTGCCCTTTGGTCCTATGTCCGCTCCTTTGCTAGTCACCAGGTGTCTAGCCATTATCATAGCTTATCTACATAGACTTCATCTTTTGCTTATGCCCAGTCAGATCTGACGTTTGAGGGTCACTGCTCACAATCTCCAAGCCATGGCTGCATAGGTGGCTCACTTGAAGTTGGCCTCCAAGGAAGAGATGTGCTAGGCTGCGACCTTGACCTCAGTCCATACATTCACATCTCATAACTGTTTGGAAAAGGACTCCAGACGTGACAGCAGTTTTGGTCAGTCAATCTTTTGGAATTTTTTTTGAGGGTTAGAATCCAACTTCATTCCCCCTAGGCCAGAGCTTGACAAATCCCAAGTCTCCATGGTGACCAGAAAATTGAACCTGACACCTTAGATTTTCTTCCCCCCCTCCCCCCTTACCAAAAACACACAATCCCAGGCAACATAGATCTCTTCCGTCTGCCTGCAGGGATTTGATCTCCTGTGGACAGAACAGGAAGGGAAGGCCACAGTTGTGGCCTGGAAGGCAGTAGGCTGCCTGTGGGGATCCCATCTCCTGTGGGCAGAACAGAAGAGAGCTGCAATCGTGGCAGAGACCCCTCCTGCCTGCCTGTGGGAAATCTGATCTCTGCTTCTAGAACAAGGGGGAGAAGGCTGTGGGGTGGCCAGGGAGGCAGAAGACTGCCTGTGGGGATCCCATCTCCCATTGGCAGAGGACGCACACACACACACACACACACCATCTCTGCACGATAGACACACACATGCGCACCCCATCTCTGCATGACAGACACACATACACACACTCCCCCTCCACACGACAAGAGAGACACATGCGTGTGCACCCCATCTCTGCACAACAGACACACCAAGTAGTACCACATCGCCGCATGACGCGGCGCCCCCCACCTCCGCATGACGCGGCGCCCCCCACCTCCGCATGACGCGGCGCCCCCCACCTCCGCATGACGCGGCGCCCCCCACCTCCGCATGACGCGGCGCCCCCCACCTCCGCATGACGCGACGCGCGCGCACATATTGAAATCTTTTTCCTCATATGGTTTATAACAAAGACCACTGACCAGTTCGGTAGCCAACATCTGCATTGACTCCATCCTGTTTATATCCTTTTGAAGATGTGGTCTCCAGAATTGCACACAATACGCCAAATGAGGTCTCACCAAAGACTTATACAGAGGCACTGTCATCTCCTTTTTTTCTGCTGGCCATTTCTTTCCCTGTGCACCAAAGCATCCTTTTGGCTTTTGTTATCACCTTTTCTACCTGTTTAGCCACTTTAAGATAATCAAAAACAATTACCCCCAGGCCTCACTCTTCTTTTTGTGGACAGAAGTATTTCACCCCCTTATACTGTACTGCTCCCTTGGATTTTTGCAGCCAAAATGCATTAAATCTAAGCTTCCGAATTCTCGACTGTTCTTCAAACTTGGCTAGATCCTCCTCATGTTACCTACTCCTTCCTGGGTGTCTGCTGTATTGCAGATTTTGGTGTCATCCACAAAGGGGCAAACGTTACCCGATAGCCCTTCAGCAATATCACTAACAAAAGTGTTAAAAAAAAAAAAAAAAAATTGTACCAAGGACAGATCTCTGCAGCACGCCACTGGTAGCATCCTTCTCAGAGTGAGCTCCATTTACCTATACATTTTGTTGCCTTCTAACCCAGTCAGTCACTTTTAGGTTCCATGTGCGGAACAGTGTCATCCCACAGCTCTCAAAGGACACTACAGACCTAACCTCCTCGCTAAACACCTGGCATAGCACTATACAAAAAGCAGCACCCATCCCCATTACCCTTGCAAATCACTCACCCAAGTGCTCAGAAAAATGGTACATGCCAGAGCTCCTAAAACTTAAGAGGCATCTGAGAAAACTTGAGGAGAACTGGTGCATATCACAAACACAACAGAACATGCTTACGGCCTACAAGGACGCAATAAATAAGGCCAAAAAAGAGCACCACACCAGAATCATAAATCGTGCCCTAAATCAACCAAGAGAGCTCTTTGCCATTGTCCAATCCCTAACCAAAATGACTCAGACATATGCAGCATAGAACCCTGCACCCTCGCCAACTACTTTGCTGACAAACTAAAAAGCAAAATCCATAACCTCACCCCTCCCTGCCCGACCCCCCTCCCTCAACGAATCCCAACATCTGGACCACATTCTGCACACTGGACCAAGAGTACCTCCTAAAGATAATATCTAACATCAATATCACCACCTTCCCCCTGGATCCATGCCCTGTATCATGGATCAAAGCCACCAAAACTGAACTCACCCCATATCTCCTCCAAATAATAAACCAATCCCTACTCCAAGGAGTCATGCCTGCCGACCTAAAAACATTGTCCATCCACCCAGTACTGAAGAACAAGACCTTAACAGAAATGAGCCAAACTCATACAGACCGATAGCAAGCATCCCATTTGTTGCTAAAATAATTGAAAAAACTGTCCTCCAACCAACTCCAAGACTACCTAGACACCACCGCCCCCCTAGAAACCAGTATGGATTTTTCCCATTCCACGGTGTCGCAACCCTGCTCCTAGCCCTAACCGACAACCTTATCTGAGGCGTAGATAACCCCAACCATGCATTCTTCCTAGTCGTCTTAGACGTTGCCTCAGCTTTCGACAACATAAACATAACCCTCATCGCAAGACTGGAATACCTCGGCCTGGGTGGAATAGTTCTGCTCTGGTTTAGATCCTACATTACAGACCGCAAGCTCCGGATCCAAATAGGAAAAGAACCCCCAAACACCTTTTCACAAGAACAAGGTATACTGCAAGGCTCCGTCGTCCTATTCATTCTGTACCTACAACCCATCACCCACATATTCCAAAAGCACAACATTCAATACTATATCTACGCAGATGACACCCACCTACAACAACCTAGTTCACTGCGTTAAGGAAACAGACTCCTGGCTAAAATCGAACAATCTCAATCTAAATTACAAAAAGACTGAAGCACTATACATCACAAGGAACCAAGACACTACCCTACCCCAGACCATCACCATTAATGACACCACAATTCCAATCAAGCAAGAAGTCAAATACCTTGGTGTAATCCTGGACACATCCCTCAGCATGATACCCCATCTGAAACAAACAGCCAGAACAATTCTGTACAAACTAAAGACCATGCAACACCTAAGACCCTTCCTTGAAGAAAACGACTTTAGATCAGTCATCCAAGCCATCATCACCCCCCACTTTGACTACTGCAACAGCCTGTTGCAGGGTCTACCAACAAAAAATCTACACATACTCCAACGGGCACAAAACGTCACAGCTAGAATCACCTGCAAAGCCAGACTAACCGACCATGTCACACCCCTTCTACATGACCTACACTGGCTCCCAATAGAAAGCCGGATAAAATATAAACTACTCGTGATAACATTCAAACTCATCACCAGTGTTGCTCCATCCTTCCTCTCAACCCTCCTCCTCACCCCTGCAAACAGATTCCGTAGAGAAAATGCCCTCCACTCCATAACAATCCCACCCTCCATTCATAAAACAAAACAAACCACCAGCTCCGGAGCTTCTATGTACACTGCCCCCAAGCCTCTGGAACTCCTTCCCACTACACATCCGTGCAATTAAAGACCTCAAAGACGTCAGAAAGCAGCTCAAACCCCACCTCTTCACCATGCACTACGGAAAAGACAAATTGCACCCAAACACACACGCACCACCAAAACAACCCATCACCTAACAAAACAGGGATAAGATCTGCTCAAGGCCACACAAAACCAAACCCTGTCCACCCGAACACGAAGAACTCTTGTATATAGTTAATCTGTACATTTATTTATTTATTTAAACGGATTTCTATACCGCCTTTTTCTACAATCAAGGTGGTCTACACAGCAAACAACAAGATACAGTGTCTAGTGTGTGCATGCATTGAGCAGTGAGTGCGTGTGTGTGTGTAATGATACATAGTGTGTGTGTAATGGTACATAGTTACGTTCTTAAATTACTGTTATTAAACTTGTCCGCAAGTCAAGTTATTCTGTAAAAAGTTGTTCCTGTTCTATGTAACATGTTTTTGGGTTCTCTGTAAACCGCCCCTGATCTCTGGAAGGGGCGGTATAGAAAAGTGTAATAAATAAATAAATAAAGGGCTTCGCTGAAATCTAAGTATACCACATCTAGGGCTCTCCCTTAGTCCAACTCACTGGTCACCTAGTCAAATCAATCAGATTTGTCTGACAAGACCTACCTCTAGTAAATCCATGTTGCCTCATTCTCCGGAAACAAGCAGGAAGTCAGCCCTCATGTATGGGTGACGTCGGCACCGATGGAGCCCTCACAGAAGCATCCCCCCATCTTTCAAAGAAAGCCTTTGGGAGATGCCACCACGCATGCGCGGTCCCCTTCCCGCCCAAGGGTGCCATCTTGCTCAATCTTGTTTTTCTGTGGAGCCCTTCAAACGTCTGCTTTGTCCCTGGAAAAAGTTGATATTTTTTTCTCTTCAAGTTTCATACTCGCCTCCAGTATCATACCGGTACTCTTCCCTCCTGCCAACCTCGTTGTCTCGGCGTTGAGTTCGGTTCATTTTTGTAGGTTTGTTTTTTTTCTTTTCCCAGCGTCTTCGCACCTTTTTTTCTCCCGCTGGCAGCCCGGAGAGTCTTTGACCTCACAGGGGTACTTTTTTCCCCCATGGCTACCAGTGGCTTTAAGAAGTGTGATCGGTGTTCCAAAATTATGTCCTTGACCGACACACACAACTGCTGTCTCCGTTGCCTGGGGCCTGATCACGACCCGGCAGCCTGTGGTCTCTGCAAGAGGATGTCCAGTAAGGCCCTCAAGAGCTGCCAGCAGCAGCATGATAAGTTTTTCCCCGAGTCCCCGGTGCCTCCGAAGCCCAGGGCCTCGTCTGAGGTCCCGACATCTCGGGCAGAATGCTCCGAACCTGAGCCTCGTCAGGGGTCCTCAGAAAGGGGGTATCCCTCAAGGGAACCCAGGAAGAAGAAGAAACCCTTGAAGGCGGCATCCTTGGATGGTTCCAACCAGCCGGGGTCTCCCTGGGCCCAGTCCCACAGTCCGTGGCGTTCGTCTGAGGTGTCTGAGAAGGAGCGACCTGCGAAGGTCCCCTGGAAGGATACGACCACGGACCAGCCTCTGTCCTCAGACACTATCCTCGTTGAGGATTCTCCTTCGGGGGAGCCGGCATCGGTGCCCACGCTGAAGGCTGTGGAGCCACCAGGCCTTCGACGTCCAAGATGTCCCCAGAGGCTGAGCCGATCCTCGAGGTCCTTCGGCCTAAGTCGATCCTTAGCCGAGGTCGCGTTCTGAGTCCTGCTCAACAGGACCACAGTCATCCCCGGTGAGTCTGCCAGCCTCGGGCTGCAGAGCATCGGGAGCCCCGAAGCCTGCAGAGCCCTACAAGTCCTTGATGGACTACTCCGAGTGGGAGACAGAGGATGAGTCATCCCCCCGATACCCATCACCACCGCAGCATCCCATCTGACACTCCTGTCTCAGAGCTTCAATGGAGGTCGTCTCCCGAGGATGTGGGCTTACTTGATTTTGTCGTGGAGGAGTGGCCTAGTGGTTGGGGCAAGCTACCTCAGGCTGGAAGGTCGGGGGTTCAAATCCCACTAGAGGACAGCAATCTTGGGTCGGAAGGACTGGGGTTTCTAGTTCCACAGGTGCTCCTTGTGGTATTGGGCAGGCCACTTAACCCTCCATTGCCCATGTTCCCTGTAAAATAGTTATCTCCAAGTTATAATGCCCTGTTCAATGTAATTTTAGTTTGTTCAATGTAAACCGCCTTGATATCATGAAAGGTGGTATATAAGAAATGTTAAATAAAAAGGACATAAGAACATAAGAGATGCCGTACTGGGTCAGACCAAGGTCCATCAAGCCCAGTATCCTGTTTCCAATAGTGGCCAATGTAGGTCACAAGTACCTAGCAGTTTTCCCAAAAGAGACAGGTTCCACAGTGCTTGTATTGAGTCAAGCAGTGATATCCTGGATCCCTTTTAATAATGGTTTATGGACCTTTCCTCCAGGAACTTATTCAAACCTTTTTTAAACGCAGCTACACTAACAACCTTTACTACATACTCCGGTAATAAATTCCAGAGTTTGATTACACGTTGAGTCTTATTAGTCTCAAATAGTTTACTCTGTAGCTTCATTGCATGTCTCCTAGTCTTTCTGTATTCTGATGACGTAAACAATCAATCTGTTTTTACCCTTTCCACTCCATTCATTAATTTATAGACCTCGATCATATCTCCCCTCAGCATCTCTTTTCCAGGTTGAAGAGCCCTAACCTTGTCCAAGGCTCTGGCATTCCTGACCGAGTCGGAGGAGGATCCTCGGGCGGATGAACTGGAAATCCTTCAGTACGAGGCCCCTCCGCGGGAATTGCTTACGGGGCCTATCCCTCCCATCCTGGAACAGCTGATGCTCCGAATGTGAGAGACACCAACTTCGGTGCCAGTGGTGAGCAAACGGCTCGATGCGATGTATTGAGTCCGCCAGAGCCTGGGCTTCCAGAAGTCACAACTGCTACATAACTCCATGGCAATGGAGTCAGCCATGAGTCGGCTGAAAAGTCAGAAGACTCATTCCTTGGTGCCTCCTGGCAGAGAGGACCGCACCCTGGACACACTCGGCAGGAAGTGCTACCAGGGCTCGATGCTCATTGGACACATCCAGGCCTACCAGCTGTACATGGGTATGTACCTGAGACCTGGCGAAAGAACTCGCCGGGTTCTCGGCTGGTCTCTCCGAGGAACCTTTGCAGCGGTTCAAGAACCTGGCCAAAGCAGTCCATGAATGCTCCAAATTCATGTCTCAGGTGGCCTATGGCGGGTTCAAGTTGGCAGCTCAAATAGCGATGGCTGGCATCGGTGCATGCCACCAAGCTTGGTTACAGTCGTCCGACCTCGAGCAGTGGGTTCAGGACAAATTGGTTGATATACCTTGCTAGGGAGAGAACCTCTTTGGCAAACCCATGACCGACAAGGCTGCCAAGCTGGAGACCGATTTCATGGCGAGGACCAGGCTCTCCAAAAAGACCGCTGCCCCTCCCTGACGGAAAGGCCCGGGTATAAAGCCCTACTAGCTGAGGAAGGGTGCTGCTTACAGAAACTACCCACCTTATCAGGCCTCCCCAGCTCCCCAACAGGGTCAGCAGGCCAAGGGACATGGGTATGACCCATGTAAGCAGAAAACTCCAAAACCTCAGGCACTGGCTCTGGCCCAGCCAGGGGGGAGTTTTTGTCTCCTTGAGCATAGCCTCTCTACCCCAAGAAGATCAGCAGCCCACAGGGGGATGTCTGGCCTTTTATGCCCAGAGGTAGGTGACCATTACCACTGACTCCTGGGCACTACGGGTAGTCCACCTGACTCAGACACCTCCCCCTTATTTCCCAGGAGAGCACCTCAGGTCTCCCCTCCACTGTGACCACCTTCTGAAGGAGTTGGTGGGTCTTCTCAAGGACAAAGCAGTGGAACCGGTGCGCCACCACCTCAAGGGCAAGGGGTTCTACTCCAGGTATTTTCTCGTGCCAGGGGGTCTAAGACTCATCCTCAACCTGCGCAACCTCAACGAATTCTTGGTGAGGGAGAAGTTCAAGATGCTCTCCCTTGGAACATTGCTGCCATACCTACAGCAGGGAGACTGGCTATGCTCCTTAGTCCTCAAGGATGCTTATACCCACATCCTCATCCACCCCAATCACAGGCTGTACCTGAGGTTTGTGGTATGGGGCAGGCACTTTCAATACAGGGTACTCCCCTTCGGCTTCACCTCTGCCACAATAATCTTCACAAAATGCCTGGCAGTTGTGGCTGCCTTCCTCCGGCTTCAAGAGGTCTTCATTCTACCCTACCTGGACGACTGGCTTATAAGGGGAGGCACAGCCTCTGAGTTGCAGCAGGCCACCACATGCACCATCCGGGTTCTGCAACACTTGGGCTTTGTCATAAACTACCCTAAGTCTCACCTCCCAACACAATGTCTGGAGTTCATTAGGACGGAGATAGACACTCTTCAGTTGAAGGCTTTCTTGCCCAGGGACCAAGCCGATCATCTTAGGTCTAGCTTGAGATGTACAGCACCGTCCCTCAGTGCCCGCCCGGCTTCTTCTGCACCTCCTCGGGCACATGGCCTTCACGGTACATGTCACCCCACACGCTCGCCTCCATATGAGGGCAGCGCAGTGGTGTCTCCAGGACCAGTGGTCTCAGGCCACAGGTCACTTCTGAGGCAGTTTCTGTGACCTGCCAGTTGGCGGACTCTCTGGTCTGATGCCAATCGCCCCAGCATCTCGAGGTGGGCATGCCTTTTCAGACTCCAAGCCCCTCGAGGGATCTCATCATGGATTCCTCCCTGCTTGGCTGGGGAGCCCACTGCAGAGATCTCCGCACCCAGGGCAACTGGTCACCACACAAGAGTACCCAGTAGAACAACTTCCTGGAGCTCCGAGCCATATACCCAGCCCTGAAGGTCTTCTGTCATCCCCTGCATCACCAACCAGTCTTGTTCCAGACGGACAACCAGGTAGCGATAATCTGTTTGAAGAAACGGGGGCATAGGGTCCCAGACCCTTTGTCAGGAGGCTCTAACCCTCTGCTCGTATGCAATCTGACAGGATATTCTCCTGCAGGCAGTGTCCTTTCAGGCCAGGACAACCTGCTGGCCGAAAGACTCAGCAGACTTCTCCAGCCGCACAAGTGACAGCTGGATCCCAGGGTGGCCGGTTGGCTTTTCCAGCTCAGGGGGGAACCTGTGATGGACCTGTTCGCTAGTCCAGACAACTTTCAGTTGCTCCATTTCTGCTTCCAGCAAGCCCACCCTGCTAGGGTGGCAGCGGACGCGTTCCTAGTCTCATTGTCTGAAGGTCTCATGTACACCTTCCCTCCGACGCCACTGATTGCCAAGACCTTGTTCAGGACCCTCTGTGACAGGGCCTCACTCATCCTGATAGCTCCTCAGTGGCCCAGGCAGCCGTGTTTCCCTTTGCTTCTACAGTTGACGGTGGAGGCCCCCATCCCCTTGGGGACTGCCCCGGGACTCCTATCTTAGGAGGGGGTCTCTCTCCTGCACCCCAACCTGGGGTGGGGTCCCTATTCATCTGGTCGGTCTCGTTTACTTCAACAGCAACTAAAGCTACACCGATGGCAGGAAAAAATCGTATTGTCAAAGCTGTTGTCCCCATTAGAGCTTCTGCCTCTATCCAGACAGCCAATTGAGGGACCTGTTCCATGTGCAAGATGTCTGCAAGCTGAAGCCCTTCTGAAACAAGTGAAGGAACTCAGAGAAGAGGTAGCGAGGCAGAGAAGCATTCGAGACAGCGAGAAGTACATAAAGCATCCAAGCTCTCCGACAGAGTTGAAATGGTATGCTACAGAATGAGTAGAGTTGGACACGTGTCACTAGAGTCTGCAGAACTGACAATCCAACTCCTCCAGCCCTTGAATTTAAGAACCAGAATCTAGCCCTGCAAGTGGAGGAGGTGAAAGCATTCCAGCAAAGGGAAGAACCAGAGCTCAAGCACCCTAAAGTTGCAGAATCAGTGACCACAATGAAGCAAAAGGTAGTGATGGTTGGTGACTCTCTTCTGATGCATCCATCTCCCGACCAGACTTTATGTTCAGGGAGGTTTGGCTGTCTGCCAGGTGCCAAAATCCGAGATGATACGGAGAGTATGCAGAGACTCATCAAGCCTGCTAATTATTATTTGATGTTGGCACAAATGATACTGCTAGGTATCCCTTCGAGACTATCAAGAGGGACTTCATGGCTCTGGAACAGAGGGTGAAGCAGACAGGTGCACAGATGATGTTCTCTTCAATCCTCCCTGTTGAGGGTAAAGGCGAGGCAGAGAAGCTCTCTTCCTCGAGATGAATGCATGGCTGCATGGATGGTGTCATTGGGTAAAAGGAGCAACATCTGGAAAGCAGTGTACATAAATGCCCATAGTATGGGAAATCAGATCCAGATGTTGAGGCTTTAGTGGAAGAGGAGGACTGATTTAGTGGCTGTTATGTACACATGGCTCATGAACAGCCATAAACTGGGAGGTAATTATACCAGGCTCTAATTTATTCAGCAAGTACAGGATAGGAAAAAGGGAAGGAGAAGTGGCACTATACAGTATATAAAAAATATGAAAGCTATAGAATTACAGGCTTGGGGGAAGAGTGGTTTCAAAATGGCCGCAGTGAGGTGTGTGTAGGTGTCACACATTTTGACTGTGGGTAAAAGGAAAGCTAGAGGCGGCAAGAAGCCCTCTGGGGCCTCCTTTGCTTCACCTTTGATTGCCTTGAGTCCTTTGGATTATTTCCTTGTTCGCTCACCACATCAGGCCAGTAGTACGCCAGTGACGTTGTCCCCAGCTGTCTGCCCATCGGAGCCAGGAAGCTCGTCGAGCAGTTTGGGACTCGATCGATTTTCGCCAGAGCAGCAGCGTGTGGCTAAGATCTTGGTCTTGGAGGAGTCGTCTAGTTCAGAGGACGTGGCTTCGTTGAGTGCTCCCATTACTGGTGTGTCATTAGATCCTCGAGGGCAGCCCTCTGAGCAGTTGCCTGGGGAAGTGGGACTTCTTCCGGGTCATTGCTCCAGCTCTCAGGCCCATGTGTTTCCAGCCGCTCATTTGGAGGTCTCGGGAGGAATGGCTTCTGCAGCAGTATCCTCGGGCGCTTCGGTCCCGACTTTGGATGTGACATCTGGCTCTTCGGTTTTTCTCCTACCACGTCCTTCTGTTTTCACCTTGGAGTCGATCTGGTCAGCGATTCAGCAGTTGGGTGATTCTTTATCAAATCAGGTACAATCTCTCTGTCCAAGTACAGTTAAATGTTACTTCTATGCAGCAACAGACAGGAGAGCTTCTGGCATTGCGGGGGACTGTCTCTTCATTGGAGGCGAGAGTTGATCATATCGAGGATTCTGAAACTACTTTGGTTAAAGACACTATGGGGTTAAGGACTCGATTGGAACACTTGGAGAATTTTTCCAACTATCAGAACTTAAGACTCGTTAATTTTCCTAAATCATCATATGTTAATGCAAGAAATATGTTTAAATGGTATATGGTGGAAGTGTTTGGTGCCCCTATTGAGTCACATCCCCTGTTACTAGATTATATTATCTTCCAACTGGATGGAGATCTTCAGGGGAGGGGGCCATTCTAGGGGTTCAGCAGGCTGACTTGCTTGATGTCTCCGCATTATTGGAGACATCGGGCGAAGAAGCATTTAGTCCTTCTACTCTTTTGGTGACTTTTTCATTACCCCATGAAAGGGATTGGTTCCTGAAAATGTTTTTTTGGAAACGTTTGATTAAGTTGATAGGTTCGGGTTTACCCTGACCTATGTAAGGAAACCCAGAGACGCAGGCGAGACCTTCTTTTGTTACGTCCAGCAGTTAGGGGGTCAGTTTTTTCTAAAATTTCCTTGTAAATGTTTGCTGTGTAGACCGCCTTGATTGTAGAAAAAGGCGGTATAGAAATCCGTTTTAAATAAATAAATGTACAGATTAACTATATACAAGAGTTTCCTATATTTTTTATGACCCTTCTCAACTCTCGGCGTTCCTGAGTGCCTGGAGGGTTACTGAGGCAGAGACAGGGAATGCTACTATAACTGAATAATTGCTGGTCTGATCCTTGCTGGTGGTTTTTCTTTATCTCCAGGAACAAGCAGGAATGAGTCTTCACATATGGGTACGTCGGTACCGACGGAGCCTGCGCAGGAACGCTCCCCAGCTTCCCAGAAAGGAAAGCTTTTGGGAGCATCCCACAGCGCCTGCGCGCTGCCTTCTCGCCTTTCCTAACCGCCTCTCCTCAGTTCTTCTTTGCCGCGGAGCCAGCAGGTCGTGTTCCTGTCACCGCTGAAGAAGTTCATTTTATTTTATTTCTTTGGTCGCGCGTCTGCCTTCCTCGACGTCGGACCGGTACCGCCGGTCTGTCTTTCTTCTTTCAAAAAAAAAAAATATATATATTAATTCTCCCTCAGTGTGTTTTTTCCTCCTTGGGCCCTAGGCCTCACGACTAATTTCCTCATGGAAAAATCAGCCTCCGGGTTCAAGAAATGCACTAAGTGTAGCGGTACTATTTCTATCACCGACACCCATGAATGGTGTCTTAAATGTTTGGGTCCTGACCATTCCGTATCTGAATGTCCATCCTGTTCCTTGATGTCTAAACGGGGTCTACAGAACCGAGCAGCTAAGCTCCATGTGCTGTTTCCCTCTGATGCAGTTTCAATGGCATCGACATCTTCCATGGCTTCCACTTACTCCCATGGATCTCAGGTAACCAAACATAAATCCAGCCGGTCCTCGAAAGGCAAATCTCCTTCTAAGCATCGAGATGCCTCCGGGCTTGTCCTCGAGGATCCTGCACCGGCAAAACAACCCCGGCGGGAAGCTCCGGCTTCCAAAGCTCCTCCTATGGGGTTACAGATTGACATCGATGGCACGGCCTCGACCGATCACCTGTTAGAATGTTCTGGGGTACCGGCGCAACCTTCCGGTACCGATTTCCAGACATTCATGGCGTCGATGGATCACAATGTCCTCTCCATGCAGCAGGCTATTACGGCCTTCATTCAAGCTGCGACGCCGCTGATACCACAACGAAACCCGTTGTCGGTATCGGCTCCGGTACCGGCTCCAGCACCGGTACCAGTACCGACTGCATCGACATCAACCAGGTTGCCGACTACAGCGGTTTCCTGTTCAGGAATGCTCATCGGTACTGTCACCAGCAGTGGCTGAACTGTGGCGTAGGCAGCCAGTCACACTGCTGGGCCTGACCTATCTTTATGAAAAGTAGTAGTTGCGAGTCCGAGTAGTCAGGTTTTCAACAAGGATTTTATTCCCCTCCCGGGGTTGGATTTTCAAAAGTAGCACAAAACACAAGAACTTAAAATACAGCCATGCCTCTGGCAAACTGAAGAGGAAAACAAAATACAGCTGCTTGCTTTAACCAGAAATCATGAGTTACATTAAACAGAATCAGCTGATATGCTGGCAGTCTCTTCTATGCTTTCCAGCTCTCTCTACAAGGCACTCTTGTCTTTAGCTAACGCAGAGAAGAACTGATATCAGCCATCAATAAAGAGCAATCCATTTCTTCAACGCATGGAGTTAAAAACAAAGTTACTTACCTGTAACGGAGTTCTCCGTGGACAGCAGGATAAGTCAGCCACACCTGGTGATGTCATCTGACGGCGCCATGACGGAAGTGCTCTCTAGCTCAGAAGCTTCTGAGCATGTGGGAGGTCCCACCTCCCCCGGCCCGCCCCTAGCCGGCCAGTAAGTGACTAGCTATGCCTTTTGCGGCTAGGTGCGGGCGCGCAGGCCACCCTCATGCAGGGGAGGCGGGTGGGATCGTGTGGCTGACTTATCCTGCTGTCCACGGAGAACTCCGTTACAGGTAAGTAACTTTGTTTTCTCCTAGGACAAGCAGGATGTGTCAGCCACACCTGGTGTCTCCCAAGCTACGCATTTACGCTGAGGAGAATGAGGGAGGTATGCGTAGAGCAGCAATAGTGTTTATTGAATAACATAACAACAATACAGTGCAACACCTAGGCGAATGTGCCAGGTAACCGTAGTCTAGAAGCATATTTGTGCAAATAACAAGAGGTAGACTGTGCAATAAACCTTAGTGCATATCCACGGTACAACTGTGGGGTAGCCTATATGTGCAATCAATTTAACAATGCGATACAACAATTGTGCAATCAATTCAACAAAGTGACATAACAGTGCAATCAATTCAACAATGTGACACCGCACACAATTCAAAACAGTACAACAAGTCCGTGCAAATAGCATTAGGGCCTGGTAGTAACTGGAATGCGTGGTCTCTGGTCCCTCCACTCAGCCTTGGGCTGGCTCCTTTTAGCCCCCATTCAAGGGTGCCGTAGCGGCGGATAGGACTGCTCGGCCAAAGGAGCCGTCGTTCTCCGCGTGTATGTCCAGACAGTAGTGCTTCTGGAAGGTCAGTTGAGAGGACCAGGTAGCAGCTCTGCAGATTTCGCTCACCAGCACCTCCTGCGCGCAGGCCAGAGAAGCGGCTAAAGCGCGGAGTTGATGCGCACTCGCCTTGTTTGATGGGAGTGCGCCCGCTTTCTGCAAGCAATAGGCGGCGCAGGCTGAGATCCAACAGGAGAGTGTGCACTTGGAGACAGGTCTCCCAGGCCTGTTCGGGTCAAAGGAGACGAAGAGCTGGGTCCCCAGTCGGGTTGTGGACGTCCTGTCGAGGTAGATGCGTAGGGCGCGTATGCAATCCAGGGAGTGAAGACGTTGCTCTTCGGGAGAAGAGTGTGGGGCAGGGAAGAATGATGGCAGCTCCACCGCCTGGTTGACGTGAAATGCGGAGGCTACCTTAGGCACAAATTTGGGGTGAGTCTGCAGGGATGCCCAGTTGTGGTAGAGCTTTGTGTAAGGCGGGTGTGCCACCAGAGCCTGCAGCTCGCTGACCCTCCGGGCTGAGGTGATGGCGACAAGGAAAAGAGTCTTCCAGGAGAGAAATTTCCCGGGTGCTGTGGTCAATGGTTCGAACGGCTCCTGCGTGAGCTGTTGCAGGACGATGTTCAGGTCCCATGAAGGTACCGGCTTCTGTACCGGAGGTTGCAGATTCCGAAGTCCTCTCATGAAACGCGTCACAATGGGAAGGGCGGCTATGGAGCCTGAACTTGGGTACTCCGGGCTTTCGTGTAGAGAGGCAATGGCCGCGAGATGCACTTTGATGGATTGTGGTTTCAAGCCGGAGCTGAAGAAGGCGAGATACTGCAGGACAATGGGTATCGGGCAAGAGGCTGGATGGACTCCTTGGTCCTTGCACCATATGCTGAAGCGTTTCCACTTTAGGCTGTAGGCTTTCCTGGTTGACGGCCTCCGGGAAGCCAGAACAATCTGCTGCACCTCCGAGGGTAGGTCGGAATCGTTGAGGGTCGCCTTTTCAGCCTCCAGGCAGTCAAGGCTTGAAATGTTGGAGGTCACCCTTTCAGCCTCCAGGCTGTCAAGGCTAGCGTCTGTAGGTTGGGGTGCCAGGTGGTGCCCCCGTTCTGGGTTACCAGGTCTGGTCTGAGTGGAAGCTGAATTGGAGGCTCTTGGGCGAGCTGCAGCAGTATGGAGAACCACATCTGTCGAGGCCAGAAGGGGACGATCAAGATCACATGCGCTTGCTCTTTGATGATGCGCTGTAACGTAGCTGTCACGAGAGGTGTTGGAGGAAATGCGTACGCCAAGTCCCAGGTCCTCCATGGGATGGCGAACGCATTGGAGGCCACTCTCTGCTGCGACGGGTGCTTGGAGCAGAACAGGGCGCATCTGGTGTTCGCTTCGGTTGCAAAGAGGTCGATCTGGGGAACTCCCCAGTGCCGGAAGAGGTTGCCGGCCACTTCCATGTGAAGCATCCACTCGTGAGGTTGAAGCTGTCTGCTGAGCCTGTCCGCCAAGGCGTTCTGCTCCCCGGGGAGGTAAGTCGCCTGCAGAACGCAGTTGTTGGCTAGCGCTTCGGCAAATATCTCGAGAGCTTCCTTGCATAGTGTACGGGATCCCGTGCCTCCTTGTTTGTTTATATAGAACATGGTGACTTGGTTGTCCGTTTGCACCAAGATTGCTTTCCCCTTCAGGTGTGGCATGAATGTCTGGAGGGCATATTTGACGGCCCGAAGTTCGAGAACATTGATGTGAAGGGCACGCTCCTCTCTGGTCCAGGCTCCTTGTGTGCTGAGATGCAGTAGATGAGCCCCCATCCCGTTGAAGATGCATCCGTGGTGAGGATGCGTTGATGGGAGAGGGGTTGCAGATGCTTGCCTACTGAGAGGTTGTTTGTGTTTGTCCACCAGCGGAGGCTCCGGACAACATTGGCGGAGATCGGTATGCGGGTACTGAGTGGCTGGGATAGCTGCTTCCAGTGAGTCCGCAGGTGCCATTGGAGAGTGCGCATATGGAGTCTCGCCAGTGGGAGGACCGATGTCGTCGCTGCCATGTGGCCTAGCAGGCGCAGGATCTCGCGGGCCGAGGTGTGCTTCTCTGCCGACACTCTCTTGGCCAGCTGCACGATGGTACTGATCCGGGGCTCGGGCAGGAAGGCCTTGCAGGTCTTGGTATCGATTATCGCCCCGATGAACTCCGTCCGCTGCACTGGTTCGAATCGGGACTTTGCTTTGTTGAGCAGGAATCCCAGTCGGAGTAGCTAGTGTGCCGTTTGGCGGACTGCCCTGCGGAGTTCGGGGGCAGAGCTCGCCGACAGGAGCCAGTCGTCCAGGTAGGGAAAGATGGCGATGCCTTGCTTGCGGAGATGTGCAGCGTCGACCGCCACGCATTTCGTGAATACTCTGGGTGCTGGGGATAGGCCAAAAGGCAGAACCCGATACTGGTAATGGCAACCCAGCGCGATGAATCTGAGAAATTTCCTGTGAGAGGCGTGGACTGGAATGTGGGAGTACGCATCCTGTAAGTCCAGCGTAGCCATCCAATAGCCCGCTCTGATGAGAGGAAGGATGGAGTTGAGCGAATACATCCTGAACTTCTCCTTCCTGATGAAGTAGTTCAGCTTTCAGAGGTCCAGGATGGGACGGAGGCCCCCTGACTTCTTGGGAATAAGGAAGTATCGGGAGTAAAATCCAGTGTTGAGTTCGTCCGGAGGCACCTTCTCTATTGTCCGTGCCAGGAGAAGTTGCTGGAGGAGGTCCGAGAGAGGTTTTTTCTGATGAAGTGGAGGCTGGCTGGTGGGTGGCTTTTTCTGCCGTGGAAGGGAGGAGAAGCACAATCGGTAGCCCGTCTGTATTATCTGAAGGACCCACTTGTCCGAGGTGATCTCCTGCCAGGCCGAGTGGAAATGAGCCAGGCGACCCCCGACTGGGGGGTCCGCCGGATCCAGTGAAGGGCCCAGCCAGGCCGGATAGTCAGAAGGAAGAGGAGTCTTTCCCGGAATGGGAAGGGTTGGTCTGTTTCTGTTTGCGTTGCCGCGGTTGCTGCCTTTGAAAAGGCGGCTTGTATTAGGTCTGCTTGAACCTGGGCGTCTGCCATTGCCGGTTGGAGCCATAATATTGCTTTGACGCTTATGCGCGGCGTTCTATAAAAGGAAAAATACAGAGAAACGTGGGCAGCAGACAACACAGACAAAGAGATCTCCTGAAGAAACTCTCGAAAGAGAGTGAAACGCACCGGCGCCAAGTGAGGCGTTGAGAAAATGAGAAAACGTCCCAGGAGGAGATAATCGTCAAACATTAATGGATTGATCACAAATCAAGATAAGCTCGTATTTTATTAATATACATAATAAGTTAAGAATTTCGTCACAAGGGTTATACGTATAAAAGAGGGTGTCAACAGCATCACACAAAAAATGGCTACTAAAAGAACTCTAAGTATACAGGAGTAAAAACCCAGTAGTCATTGATGTTTACAAGGCACGTTGACTCTTATTCTGTGCAGAGTCTTTTGATGCCGAGGTGATCTGAGACTACATATTGGGTAAGAAAAGCTTAAAATTACATATAAGCAAATATAGAACACCCAAACTTTAGCTGTTAGTTGAAGTGGAGTAATTATAATTAATTATTCAGTATACCGCTCCGAAAAGACCACGAAGAATCTTGACGAAGAAAAGGGCTTGCGGGAATAGCTCCCTTTCCGTGACCAGGAGGGGCGTTCGAGTCCGTCCGCAGCCAGAGTCTTCAGAGTGGTGCAGTCTTCTTTCAGACCGTTCACGGTGTCGGCGACTTTGTCCCCAAAGAGGGAGTCACCGGAGCAGGGTGTATCCGCGATCCGGTCATGGGTACTATCGGAGAGTCCTGACGCACGGAGCCATGCCCAGCGACAGGCAGCTATGGCCGTGCCCGCTGTCCGTACGGCCGTATCAAAGGCGTCAAAGGCTGTACTCATCAGGTGCGCTGCATTCCGCTAGTTCCTGCATGGAGGTAGAGGCAGATGTACGTGAGTCCTTGGGCAGATCCTGCAGCTGGCGTTTGAGGTCAGCCAGGAGGGCGTCCTGGAATAGGACATGTTGAAATTGATGCGCTGCTATCTTGGCGCTGAGCATTGCTCCTTGGAACACTCTCCTCTCCACGTCGTCCAGACGCTTGGGGTCCCGGCCTGGTGGATGCAGGGCTTGGGCACGTGTGGACTTGGCTCTTTTGAGTGCTGATGCCACCACTATTGACTGGTGGGTTAACTGAGGCTTGTCGAATCCAGGTGCCATGTGGATGATGTATTTAGTGTCCAGGCGTCTGGAGCAAGCATGGCCAGATGCTGGGGATTGCCAGAGAGTCAACTGCTTTTCCTTCAACTTGCGGTGAAGGGGAAGAGCCATGGCTGGTCTAGGGCCGCTGAGGTACTTCATGACCTCAGGTTCCTTCTCATCTGGCGTGTCCTCTGTGGCCAGCCCCAGCTTGGAGACCACCTTTCGAAGAAATTTTGGATATGTGAGGTCTTCCAGCACTGGTGCCGGTGTATCCTCCATCGCATCTGCTTGGTTCTTGGAGGCATCAGAGCCTCGTCCCAAGTCCTCCCCGTCGCTCCCCTCGGAGTCCAGCCGCGCCGGGGAAGGTGTCCTCGGTCTAGACGGTGCTGGGGAGAGAGTCCGTGCTGGGGAGGGAGTCCGTGCTCTGGAGGGGGACAGGCTAGGGAGGGATTGCTGCGAGCCAGGCCGTGGCACCAATGACACAAGCGCCTGATCCTGGTCCAGTTGATGGGGGGCAGTTTGTTCAACAAGGCGGCTAAGCAGATGAAGAATGGCAGAGGAGGTGGAGTCAGAGGACCGGCTGCTCCTATGCCTTCTGCTGCAGTGCGAGCTGGACCTCCTGCTCCTCTTATGGCTCCAGGGGGACCCCCCGCGGGAAGCTTTATCCCTCGATGGGGATCGATGCCTGTGCTTGGCTGACCTCTTTCTGCCCTTCTCCCCGCCACCGCGCTGTGACTCTTTGCCTCTGGAGCGGTGTTCAGGGCTCCCCTGCAGACGCTGATTTAAAGAGCAGTCTTCGCTGTTGGAGCGGCGTCGGCTTCTGCCGCGCCGGGTTTCTGTGTCGGCGCGATTGTAATCCGCGGTGTTCTGGTGCTCCGCGCTGTTCCGGTGCTCCACTGCCACAGGGATCAAAGATGTACTGGGCAGGGGGGAGGGCTGTGGGCGCCGATTGCCGGCGGCACGATTTCTGCTTGCCGCACCGTAGCTCCTCTGCAGCCTGAGCAGACGTGCTGGGCAGAGGGGAAGGCTGTCGGCGCTGACTGCTGGAACCGGAACTGCTGCGCCCAATAGAGGGAGAGGGGGCGTGTCCGGAGGAGGAGCCAGACGGGTCCACGATGGCGGCGCCATTTTGCAAGGCTTCGGGGGAGCCGCATGGCCGAGGAGAACGGGCCAGGGCACTGCTTACCGCAGGGGGGCTTACCCGACGGGTAGAGGCCTCTCCGGAAGCAGGTAAATCAGAGGGAGAAGCAGCGCTTGATCCCCTTTGAGTGGAAGCCCTCCTTTCATCAGTCCTTTGATGCTTTTCGGAACGGGAACGCTCTGCAGACCGGGACGGCTGATGCTCCTTACTTTTTTGATGCTCCGGGTTCTGGATAGCAGGGGATCTGCTCGCTGCCGCCGCGGAGGAGAGCAACTCTTTCAGTGCTTGATCCCGGTGTTTCCTTGCCCTGGGAGACATCCGGGCACAGCTGGCACAGTTCTTCACCTGGTGCGAGGTCCCCAGACATCCGATGCAATACTGGTGAGTGTCCGAGATGTTCATCTTTCTATTGCAAAGCGGGCACTTCTTGAAACCCGGTTTAGGCATGAAGTTAGAAGTTGTAAGTTTGTACAGGAGAGCTGGAATTTCCGTCTTGAGGCAGGGCGGAAGAAGAAAAACTGGCCGGCTAGGGGCGGGCCGGGGGAGGTGGGACCTCCCACATGCTCAGAAGCTTCTGAGCTAGAGAGCACTTCCGTCATGGCGCCGTCGGATGACGTCACCAGGTGTGGCTGACACATCCTGCTTGTCCTAGGAGAACTACTTGGTTCTGTAATCATCGGTTCATCAAACACAGTATTTTCTCTAGGACAGAAAGTCTGAAACTTCCTCAATTCAGTCTCTCTCTCTGAGCTCTCAGGACAGCCCTCTTCACAATAAGGCAGATACTTATCACACAGCTTGTAAAAGCAGGACGGAGAAACAGCTCTGTCTAAACAAGCTTTTTCCTTGTAACTTTTAAACCTCTTGTACTTGACGGCAGCTCATAGCACTGTCCTATTCTGGTAATGGAAGACTTTTCTTTTGGAAGTCTCCTGCAGGGTTTTAGGAGCATACATTCATCCTCATCAAGCATACAGATATCCTCAACAGGATTACTTTCCCTCTCACAGGGTTGTAAGTATTTTAAGCAGCTCTGCTTCTCAAATTCATATGGCTTGTTACCAACTGCCTCACGTTCCTTCCACTGAGCTCGGTGCCTGGGAAAATCACACTGCTTCAGAGGTGAGTGTTTCCTGTAACTAACCTCTCTTGGTGAAGGTAACTTTGTTTCCTTTTGATAATTCCTCCGTGGCTTTCTGCTCCAAGGTTCAGGCAGTTCAGAGTCAGTATAAGAGTATTCTGAGCCTCCGTCTGAGACCTGCAAGTTTCCTCCAACTTGCCAAGCTCCTGCAGCTTCCTGGTCTCTGTCTTGGTCTAACTCTGTCTGCTTTGGACATTTTTTATACAGCTTTAGGGGCGTTTTGTTGCCCATGTGAAAACTGTTTTCCTGATCAACTGGGGAGTGTTTGCTAACTAGGCGTGACTGCAGACCTCGTGTCTCAGCTTGTTTTGGTTGCCTATGGTAACTAGGAAGCTTCTGATCTACCTGCCTGTCAGAATCTGAGCTATACACAGCAGATTTCTGTGTTTTTAAGGCACAGGGCAGATCATCCGTGTCACAGTACCGAACCGGCACCGATGACGCCCGATGTCGATACCGCTGGATACGCGTATCGAGCTTTAGAAGAACACCCTGACAGGCGATACTTTGAATCCTCTGACGATTCTGATACATCAGAGGAGTCTCCTGAAGTATCTATCCCTCTTCCTGAGGAACCACCTTCTCCAAAAAGAAGGATGTCTCCTCCAGAGGACTTGTCCTTTCAAGACTTCATAAGAGAAGTAGCTAAAGGACTCTCTATTTCAGTTACCTCTGAGTCAGAGCCTAGAGCAAAAAAATTGGACATTTTAGGTTTTTCTAAGGCTCCTAAGGAGGCAGTCACCTTGCCAATCCATGAGATTCTTTATGAACACATGATTGACTTATGGGAGACTCCTCTCACTATCTCTCCTCATTCTCGAAGATTGGACACTATATATCGTGTCCCTCCTTGTCCTGGTTTTCATAAAACACAGCTTCCTCACCATTCTATTGTGGTGCAGTCAGCTATGAAGAGGATAAAGAGTGCAAAAAGACACTCCTCTGCCCCTCCAGGAAGAGAATGTAGGACTTTGGATGCTTTTGGTAGGAAAATCTTCCAAGCCAGTATGCTTATTGCCAGAATCAACTCCTATAGTCTCTATATGGGTATGTTTCTAAAAGAAGTTGGAGATAAACTGCACACTTTCCTCCCTCTCCTTCCAGAGGGTAAGAGGGAAGAATTCCTTCTCCAGGACCAAGCAGGAAGTCAGTCCTCACATATGGGTGACGTCGGCGCTGACGGAGCCCTCGCGGAGCAATTTCCCCAGCTTTCAAAGAAAGCCTTTGGGAATTGCAGCGCGCATGCGCGGTCCCCTTCCCGCCCAAGGGTACCATCTTGCTCAGTCTTCTTTTTTCCGCGGAGCCCTACAGACGCTGTTTGTATTCACTGCTGAAAAAGTTGATTTTCTTTCTTATTATTTATTCTTTTTCGGTTCGACGCCGGATTCTTTTTCCCGCCCGGACCCGCTACGCCGGTATCGGGTCCGTTTCTTTATTTTTCGTTTTTTTGTCCTTCGTGACAAGCGTTCGTGCCATTTTTTTCCTTTTCACTGGCAGCCCTGTCTTTTGACCTCACAGGGGCCCTTTTTCTCTCGATGGCTGCCAGCGGGTTTAAAAAGTGTGATCGCTGTAAGAAACTCATGTCTCTTACTGACACACACGACTGCTGCCTCCGCTGCCTCGGACCCGATCATGACCCGATGATCTGTGGTCTGTGTGGCAAAATGTCCTCAAAAGCGTTGAGGAGTCGGCAGCATCAGCGAGAACGAATCTTCTCTGATTCCGAGTCCGGCCGGGCCCGGACCTCGTCAGAGGCTTCGACGTCCCGGGACTCCGGTCCTGAGCATCGTCGGAGTTCCTCTGAGCGGGGGTCTCCTACCCGGGAACATCATAGGAAGAAAAAACCCGCGAGGGCGGCGTCGGCGGACGCTCCTGGTTCCTCGAGGGCCAGGTCGCATAGCCCCGACAGCCGTCCCGGGTCCTCGGAGTCGGAGAGGCCTTCGAAACATCCTCGTCTCGAGATGGAGTCGCCTGGACACGTGAGTACTGTGGTCCTCGTGGACTCGCCTCCGAAGGAGCTGACGTCGGGCCCAACGCCGTCGGGGCCCAAGTCAGGGGCTGCTGGGTCTCCTGAGCTTGGACTCAGGTTGACGGCCTTGGAGAGCAGTTTAGCTGCCTTCATGGACCAGCAGCGGGCATTGATCGCTGGCCTTGCCAATGCGTCTGCCCCGGCCACCGGGACGTCGATGTCCAAGTCGACCCCGGAGATCGAGCCGATCCTAGAGTCCATCCGAACTCGAGTCGATCCTCGGTCGCGGTCTCCCTCGGCCTCCCGTTCGGGACCGAGGTCGTCGACGCCGACTCCTTCGGCGTCGGAGCAGAGGGCATCGGTGCCCGTCCGACCGGAGCCACTCGAATCCTCCTCCGCGGAGTCCGACTGGGAATCGGAGGACGAAGAGTCCCCTGGTAGTTTTCGGACTCGGTGTGTCCCCTCGGACTCGCCCGAGTCCGAACCTCGGAGACGGTCCCCCCCGGAGGACACACGGTTCTCGGATTTCGTGCGGGATATGGCCAAGGCACGATGTCCCCTGCAGAGGTGAAAATCTCTTTGGCAAACCCATGGCTGAAAAGGCTGCACATATCGAGACCGAGACTCTGACCAGAACTAGGCTGTCCAGAAAAACCTCTGCCCCTTCTCAGAAGAAGAAGGGCTTGGGGAAAAAGCCCTTTTACCCGAGGAAGGCGGCTGCCTATAAATACTACCCTCAGTATCAGGCCTCAGCAGCTCCCCAAAAAGGTCAGCAGGCCAAGGGATGGGGTAATGGGTCCCGTAGGCAGCAAGCCCCCAAGCCCACTACACCGGCCCCTGCTCAGCAGGGTGGGGGTTTTTGACTCCATCAGCATAGCCTCTTCCCCTCAGCTGGTTTCCCTAAGCACAGGAGGCCGGCTGGTCCACTTTGCCCACAGGTGGTCAGCCATCACATCAGATACCTGGGTACTTCATATAGTTCAGAAGGGCTATCTTCTACACTTTCACCAGGTACCTCCCTCCTACTTTCCAGGGGAGCCTCCAAGACTCCCTCTGCACAGGGACTTACTCCTTCAGGAGTTGGCAAGTCTTCTTCAGGAACAGGCTGTGGAACCGGTGCCCCACCACCTGAGAGGTCACGGCTTTTATTCCAGGTACTTTCTGATACCAAAAAGAACAGGAGGCCTCAGACCCATCCTGGACTTGCGAAACCTCAACAAGTTCCTGGCAAGGGAAAAGTTCAAGATGCTTTCTTTTGGAATCCTGCTGCCCTACCTCCAGCGGGGAGACTGGCTATGCTCCTTAGATCTAAAGGATGCCTATACTCACATCCTTATTCATCCAGACCACAGACAATATCTCAGATTTGTTGTGGGAGGAAATCATTACCAGTACAGAGTCCTGCCCTTTGGCCTATCCTCCGCCCCACGGGTTTTCACCAAATGCCTGGCAGTGGTGGCGGCCTATCTCAGACTTCAAGGCCTTTTTGTGTTTCCATACCTGGACGACTGGCTCATCCGGGCCCAGTCTTCCCAAGAGGCCACTCAAGCCACTCATCGCACTGTGTCTCTGCTCCAGCACTTGGGCTTTGTCATAAACTTCGCAAAGTCCACTTTGCTCCCCTCTCAAGATCTCGAATTCATCGGCGCAAGGTTAAGCACACTTCAGGCATGGGCCTTTCTGCCTCACTTCTCACCAGTCTGTACTGGTCCAGACGGACAATCAAGTAGCAATGTTCTACGTGAACAAACAGGGAGGCACAGGCTCCTTCCTTCTCTGTCAGGAGGCGCGCCGGCTGTGCTCTTGGGCAGTCGGCCACGGCATACTCCTCAAAGCGGTCTATCTCCCAGGTCAAGAAAATTACCTGGCAGACAAACTAAGCAGGATCCTCCAACCACACGAGTGGAGATTGGATCCATTAATGGTTCAGCAGATCTTTCTCAAGTGGGGACTCCCTACCTTGGATCTGTTTGCCAGTCCTCTGAACCGGCAACTACCCAGATTCTGCTCTCGACAACCGCATCCTCTGAGTAGCACCGGATGCTTTTCTGATTCCATGGTCCACAGGCCTCTTGTATGCCTTTCCTCCCATGCCGCTGGTGTCACGAACGCTCTTCAAGGTTCTCAGAGACAAAGCCTCGGTGATCCTAGTGGCTCCCCGGTGGCCGAGACAACCTTGGTTCCCGCTTCTAATGCAGCTGGCGGTGGACACACCTCTTCCTCTGGGGTTTCAACCCGATCCTCTGACACAAGACCACGGGTCTCTCCTACACCCCAACCTCCAGTCCCTTCATCTGATGGCCTGGCTGCTGAAAGGGTAGTCCTTGCTCCCCTCCTACTGCCTCGGGAGGTGGAAGAGGTCGTCTTGGCCTCCAGGCGGCCCTCCACCCGGAGGTCCTACGCTCTTAAGTGGCGTCGCTTCTCCGTGTGGTGTGCTCAGCAGTCTGAGAATCCCTTCTCCTGCTTGGTGGCGGTGGTCTTGCAATATTTGCTTTACCTCTCCAATCTGGGCCTTAAGTCCAACTCTGTCAGAGTCCACCTCAGTGCTCTCTCTGCACATCACGCACCGGTAGATGGCAGGCCTCTGTCCAACCACCCTTTGGTGGCTCGTTTTCTTCGAGGCCTCTTTCTGCTTAAGCCTCCTTTGCGTCCACCAGCCCCTGAATTGGATCTGAATGTGGTCTTGCATCGGATTACCTGTCCACCCTTTGAACCTATGGCTACCTGCCCTCTTCGTTTTCTTTCTTGGAAAACCTTGTTCTTGGTAGCCCTTACCTCTGCTAGGCGTGTTAGTGAACTGCAGGCCCTAGTGTCTGATCCTCCTTACACTAGGTTCTACAGTAATAGGGTGGTCTTACGGACTCACCCTAAGTTTCTTCCAAAAGTGTTTTCTCCTTTTCATCTCAACCAGGAGGTGGTTCTTCTGACCTTCTTTCCCAGGCTGCACTCCAGCCGGGCTGATACGGTCCTGCATACCCTGGACTGTAGAAGGGCCTTATCCTTCTACCTTGACCGTACGCGGGAGCATAGGAGGGCTGCTCAGCTCTTCGTTTCTTTTGACCCCAATAACTTGGGGCTACCTGTCTCCAAGCGTACCTTGTCCATCTGGGTAGCTGACTGTATCGCCTGGGCTTATGGGGCAGCCGGCCTCTCGTTGGAGGGTCGAGTCACGGCTCATCGTGTTAGGGCGAAGGCTGCGTCAGTGGCACACCTCCGCTCTGTTCCGTTGGCAGACATCTGCCGGGCGGCTACTTGGTCTTCAAGCCAGACTTTTGCGGCACATTACTGCCTGGAGAGGGAGTCCCGCAGGGACAGTGCTTTCGGTCAGGCAGTCCTCCATAATCTCTTTGAGGTTTAGGCAACTCCTACCCTTCGGCCCTGGTGTTGGGCTACCGGTCGGGGGTGTTTTCAGAGAAGATTCCTTCCTTCTGTTCTGCTGAGCTAGAGGGAGCTCATTTTGTGCTTGAGGTCTCCGGTAGCCTTAAGCTTGGGAGTCCCATATGTGAGGACTGACTTCCTGCTTGGTCCTGGAGAAAGAGTAGTTACCCACCTGTAACAGGTGTTCTCCAGGAGCAGCAGGAATCAGTCCTCACAACCCTCCCTCCTCCCCTTGGAGTTGCAGTCCTATCATTTCGTTTTTGCTAATTGTTTTGCTGTCTTTTAGCTATGTCATCTGACTGAGCAAGATGGCACTCTTGGGCGGGAAGGGGACCGCGCATGCGCGCTGCAATTCCCAAAGGCTTTCTTTGAAAGCTGGGGAAATTGCTCCGCGAGGGCTACATCGGCGCCGACGTCACCCATATGTGAGGACTGATTCCTGCTGCTCCTGGAGAACACCTGTTACAGGTGAGTAACTACTCTTTCTTTGGCTTAAGCATACTCAAGACATTTCAAAGTTTTCCAACCGTGCAGCTTTTGACTCCTTTGAGGGTGCCAGCAGAGCTTCGGCCATTGCCATAGCTGCTCGCAGGATTGCTTGGCTCCAAGCTTCTGATTTAGAACCTTGGGTCCAAGATGGCTTAGGGAATCTTCCCTGTACAGGTGAAAACCTGTTTGGCAAAGAATGGCAAATTAAGGCCACCCAAATGGATGCTGAAAATTCTGCTCTGAATAGACTTTCAAAGTCAACCTCCATTCCTGCCAAGAAAAAGCCTTTCAAGAAGTCTTTTTACAAAAAGTGCAGATTCTCTTCTGCTTCTGGCCTACAAGCTTCTACAGGTCGCTTTGCTACTAAGCGTCAGCAGCCTAAACAGGCCAGGCCTAAGTCTACAGGGGCTGCTGCAACTCAGCAGACCCAACCCCCTCAGGGTTTTTGACTTGATGCTAGAGAACTTAGCCTTTCTGGCTTTAAAACAGCCAGAACCTCTCACCATTCCAGGAAGGCTAGCTCATTTTCCTCCCAGGTGGGAGCAAATTACATCAGAGCAGTGGACCCTCTCCTTCATAAGGGAGGGCTACAAGCTTCATTTCTCAAACCTTCCTCCTTACACCATGGTGAGGCACTTCAATTCTCCAACATCTCTTCTCGACCTTCTAGGTCAGGAGGTGGCTACCCTTCTTGCCCAAGGGGCAATAGAGGAAGTTCCTCTTCAACAAGGGTCAGGGTTTTACTCCCCCTATTTTCTGATTCCAAAGAAAACGGGGGGGATACAGACCCATACTAGATCTCAGGGAATTGAACAAATTTCTATGCAAGGAGAAATTCAAGATGCTTTCTCTGGGCACTCTCCTTCCATACCTTCAGAGTCACGATTGGCTTTGTTCTCTAGATCTCAAGGATGCGTACACACATGTCCTCATCCATCCATCTCACAGAAGGTTCCTCCGTTTTCTTTTCCAAGGAAAGCATTACCAATACAGGGTGCTTCCTTTCGGTCTGGCCTCTGCTCCAAGAGTGTTTACCCAAATGCATGGCAGTAGTAGCTGCATTTCTACGCACTCTGGGAATATTTGTATTCCCATACCTGGACGATTGGCTCATCCGAGCTACATCTCAGTCAGAGGCCCAGATTTCCCTGAACCGCATAAGGAACATTCTGCAGTATCTGGGACTTGTGGTAAACCTACCAAAGTCTCAACTCACCCCCACTCAGTCCCTAGAGTTCATAGGGGCCTGGTTGGATACTACCACTGCAAGGGCCTACCTTCCCCAGGCCCGTTGCCAACATCTAGTACAGTTAGCCTCCCAGGTTCAGTCAAAGACCCACTTAACTGCCCGGGAGATGCTACAACTGCTAGGCCACATGGCATCCACAGTGCATGTGGTGCCCTATGCTCGCCTTCACATGTGAGCAGCTCAATGGACTTTGTCCAACCAATGGACTCAAGCATCAGGAGCTCTCTCAGACCAAATAGCAACCTCCAAACGTCTTTTTTGGTCTCTCCAGTGGTGGATGTCCACTGACAATCTGTTGCTGGGGTCCCCCTTCCAACAGTTGTTGCCCCAGGCAACCCTCACAACAGATGCCTCCCGACCGCCGTCCCGGGTCCTCAGAGTCAGAGAGGCCTGCCAAATTGCCTCGTGTGGAGCGGGAGTCCCCGAGTCATGTGAGTGCTGTTGTCCTCGTGGACTCTCCTTCAGGGGGGCCGAGTCCGGGGACTGCTGAGTCTCCTGAGCTTGGACTCCGGTTGACGGACTTGGAGAGCAGCTTTGCTGCCTTCTTGGAACAGCAGCGGGTGTTGATCACCAGTCTGACTGGTGCATCTGCCCCGACTACCGGTATCTCGACGTCCAAGTCGACCCCGGAGGCCGAGCCGATCCTCGAGTCAATGAGGTCTCGAGCTGATCCTCGACCAAGATCTCCCTCGGCCTCCCGTATGGGGCCGAGGTCGTCGCTGCCGGTACCCTCGGCGTCGGGGCAGATGGCATTGGTGCCTGCCCGACTGGAGCAGCTCGATTCCTCCTTGGAGGAGTCGGGGTGGGAGACGGAGGGCGAGGAGTCCCTGGACACTTTCCGGACCTGGTGTGTCCCATCGGACTCACTGGAGTCCGAGCCTCAGAGAAGGTCCCCCCCCCCCCCCCGAGGATACCCGGTTTTCAGACTTCGTGAGGGACATGGCCAAGGACTTGGCCTTCCCCGCAGATCCCGAGGAGGGAGCCTCGAGCCGAGGAGCTCGAGGCCCTCCAGTATGATTCTCCACCGAAGGAGGCCTTTACTGTACCGGTTCCTCCGATGCTGGAACGGCTGCTCTTCCGCATGTGGGAGGCACCGGCCTCGGCGCCAGTTCTCAGCAAGCGGGTCGATTCCATTTATCGAGTCCGTAAGAGCCCTGGGTTTCAGAAGGCACAGCTACCGCACCACTGCATGGTTGTAGAATCGGCCATGCATCATCTGAAGAGTCAGAAGATGCACTCCTTGGTGCCCCCCGACAGGGAGGCCCGGAACCTGGATGCCTTCAGTAGAAAGTGCTTCCAGAGCTCTATGCTGGCTTGCCGAGTCCAGACTTACCAGCTGTACATGGGCATCTACCTCCGAGACCTGGCAAAGGAGATTGCCGGGTTCTCTGCTGGCCTCTCCGAGGAACCTTTGCAGAGGTTCAAGGCTTTGTCATCGGGGATTCGGGAGTGCTCGAAGTTTATATCTCGAGCAGCCTATGATTGCTTCGAGGCTTTGGCCCGAGTAGCAGCGGCCGGCATCGGTGCACGCCGTCAGGCCTGGCTAGATTCATCGGACCTTGAGCCATGGGTCCAGGACAAGTTGGTCGATGTCCCTTGCTGGGGTGAGAACCTCTGGCAAACCCATGGCTGAAAAGGCTGCAGAAGTCGAGACGAAGACTCTCACCAGGACAAGGCTATCCAGGAAGACTTCTGCCCCTTCTCAGAAGAAGAAGGGCTCAGGGAAAAAGCCCTTTTACCCGAGGAAGGCTTCTGCCTACAAATCCTACCCTCAATTCCAGGCCTCTCCAGCTCCCCAACAGGGTCAGCAGGCTAAGGGGCAGGTACATGGGCCCCGTAGGCAGAAAACCCCCCAAGCCGCCAGCTCCGGCTCCTGCACAGCAGGGAGCGGGGTTTTGACTCCCACTGCATAGCCTCTCCTCCTCAGCTGGTTCCACTCAGCACTGGAGGCCGGCTGACACTGTACGCCCACAGGTGGTCAACCATTAAAGGGGATACCTGGGTACTGAGCATAGTCCAGAAGGGCTACTTGCTCCACATCAACCAGTTGCCCCCGTCCTATTTCCCAGGGGAGAATCCAAGACTTCCTCTTCACAAGAACCTCCTCCTTCAGGAGTTGGCAAGTCTTCTAAAGGAGCAGGCGGTGGAATCGGTGCCTCACCACCTGAAAGGACAAGGCTTCTATTCCAGGTACCTTCTGGTACCAAAGAGGACAGGAGGCCTCAGGCCCATCCTAGACTTGCGAAATCTCAACAAATTCCTGGAGAGGGAAAAGTTCAAGATGCTTACCCTTGGAATACTGCTGCCCTACCTCCAGCAGGGAGATTGGCTACACTCCTTAGACCTAAAGGATGCTTATCCTCACATCCTCATTCATCCAGACCACAGACAATATCTCAGATTTGTAGTGGGAGGAAATCATTTTCAGTACAGAGTACTTCCATTTGGCCTAACCTCCGTACCCAGGGGTTTCACCAAATGCCTGGCGGTGGTGGCGGCCTATCTCAGAGACCAGGGCATCTTTTGTCTTTCCATACCTGGACAACTGGCTCATCAGGAGTCAGTCTCCACAGGAGGCCAGACAAGCCACTCTTCGCACTGTCTCTCTTCTTCAGCACTTGGGCTTCATCATAAACTTTGCAAAGTCCACTTTGCTCCCCTCACAGGACGTAGAGTTCATAGGGGCGAGGTTGGATACCTTACAAGCAATGGCTTATTTGCCCGGGAACAGGGCTCACAGACTGATGGCTCTGGCCCAGCAGTTTCGCAGTGGATCTCTGCCAGACATTTTCTGAGGCTTTTGGGCCACATGGCATCCACGGTCCATGTAACTCCAAATGCTCGTCTCCATATGCGGCCTGCTCAATGGTGCCTCAGAGCTCAGTGGATACAGGCCACAGGGGACTTAAAAGATGGAGTAAGTGTGTCCAAACTGCTGGCAGCCTCCCTGCAGTGGTGGCTGCATCTCCCGAACCTGATCAAAGGGATGCCTTTCCAGGCACCACCACACATAGGTGCTGACGACCGATGCTTCTCTTCAAGGTTGGGGTGCACATTGCCAGGGGGCATGCACTCAGGGCCTCTGGTCCCCTTGGGAGGCCACACAGCAGATCAATCTGTTGGAGTTGTGAGCTATTCGATTAGCTCTTCAAACTTTCTCTCATGTCCTCTCTCATCAGTCTGTCTTGATTCAGACAGACAACCAAGTAGCAATGTTCTTTGTGAACAAACAAGGCGACACAGGATCCAGGCTTCTGTGTCAGGAAGCACAGGCCCTGTGCACCTTTGCAGTCAAGCATGGCATGTTTCTCAAGGCAGTTCATCTATCTGGCCAGGAAAATTACCTGGCAGACAGGTTGAGCAGGATTCTACAGCCTCACGAATGGCATTTGAATCCCCTAGTGGTCCAGCAGATCTTCCTAAAATGGGGTCTTCCAACCATCGATCTCTTTGCCAGTCCACTGAACCGTCAGCTGTCCAGGTTCTGTTCCAGACAACCGCATCCTCTGAGAATAGCAGCAGATGCCTTCCTAATCTCTTGGTCTACGGGCCTGCTGCATGCGTTTCCTCCAACACCTCTAGTGGCCTGAACCCTTTTCAAGGTTCTTCGGGACAGGGCCTCGCTGATCCTGGTAGCCCCCAGATAGCCAAGACAACTGTGGTTTCCACTCCTTCTGCAATTGGCGGTGGACATTCCACTCCCTCTGGGGGTGCAACCCGATCTCCTGACTCGGGATCAGGGATCTCTCCTGCACTCAAACCTCCAGTCCCTCCATTTGATGGCCTGGCTGCTGAAAGGGTAGTTCTAGCCCCTTTACTTCTACCTAAGGAGAGAGGTGGTTTTGGCCTCTAGGAGGCAATCCACCCGGAAATCTTATGCCCTCAAGTGGCGTAGGTTCTCCACCTGGTGTGCTCAGCGCCAGAAGGATAATTTTTCGTGCCTGGTTCCAGTGGTGCTGCAGTACCTGCTCCACCTCTCGGACCTAGGCCTTAAATCCAACTCTGTTCGGGTCCACCTCAGTGCTCTGTCAGCGCACCACTCGCCGGTGGAGGGCCAGTCTGTCGGTCCACCCCTTAGTGGCCCGCTTTCTCAGAGGCCTGCTTTTGCTCAAGCCTCCGATTCGTCCACCAGCCCCTGACTGGTATTTGAATGTGGTCTTCCAGCAACTTACTCGCCCACCGTTTGAGCCGATGGCTACTGTGGGCTTTCTTAGCCCCCCTCCTCACCAGCAACCTGCAGTGCTCTTGGAGCCACAGAAAACTACATTCAGAGCAATGAGAAGGTTATCAAAAAGACAGCAATAAAATACCACACACTTCTATATAGATACACCAAAGCTTTGTGGAGAGAAACAAATAGAACCAAGTTCTCTTTGTTTACTCTAACTATCAGCCATGGTTTACTTTATTTATAAGGCTCTTTTGGATGATACAGCATAAATTCACTTTATTATCATACGTCAGGTATTACGTATTCCTTGCATCATAGGTCACTTTTTAATCAACATAGGTCAGTATGAGGAGACATACATGTATTCCAAGACATAACTGTTTACTGCTGACTGCTTGTTATCTAATAACCCTGAGACTGAACGGCTAGAGGACAACCTGCCCTATCTTATTTACAGGACTTGTGCCTCTTCACCTCCTTAGTAAGCAAATATATGAAGTTTATTTCTAAGCAAAGTTCTGAACAGAATTAACTCTCTCAGGTTTTCTTAGACAGTCTGGTTGTGTACACCACCCTGTACAAACAAACATACTTTCAGTCCCTCCTCTGATTCTGTAAAGAATCATTCTCAAAGTAAGGAAACTCAGACATTGCCATTTATTTTTATTTTTATTTATTTAGCAAACACTTATATACCGCTACTTCCAGCGATCAGAAGCGGTTTGATTAAAGTATTGGGATATGTCGCAAAATCAAGACAGGAAGATTGGGGCATAGATAGAAAGAAGAGGGGGTAATACACAGCACACATCGCAGGGTCTAGATATAGCCCTTCAGTAGGTATCATTCATATGTACAAAAGCGATTATCCTTTAACTATTTACATTTGACAAACAGCTATTTGTTTCTTTTCATCTTGTTGTATTCACAGCTGGCCATAGTGGCAGTTGAATAGGTGAGTTTTTAATTTTTTTCTGAAATCGAGTAGGTCTTTTGTTGCTCTCATCTCATGTGGTAGGTTGTTCCATAAAGTGGGGGCAGAGAAGGAGAATGCTCTGCGGCCAGTACTGGATTTTACATGTCTGATGCTGTTTGGAACTATAAGTGTGTCTTCGTTTATGGTTCTCCTGCTTCTGGAGTTAGTTTGCAAGGTGATCAGGGTGGAAAGGAATGAAGGGGCTAGGTTGTGAATTAGTTTGAATGTCGTTACCAATGTTTTGTATTGGATCCTGGCAGAGACTGGGAGCCAGTGTAGTTCCATCAATATAGGTGTAATATGTTCGGTGACGCTTGTTCTCATGATGATCCTTGCTGCTACGTGTTGTGCCAGTTGTAATCTGTTGGTCGTTTTCTTTGGTAGACCCTGTAAGATGGCGGAAGTGGAATTAAAACTAGTATCTCTAGGAACAAGCAGGAATGAGTCCTCACATATGGGTACATCGGTACCGACGGAGCCTGCGCGGGAACGCTCCCCAGCTTCCCAAAAAGGAAAGCTTTTGGGAGCATCCCACAGCGCCTGTGCGCTGCCTTCCTGCCTTTCCTAACCAACTCTCCTCAGTTCTTCTTTTCCGCCGAGCCAGCAGGTCGTGTTCCTGTCACCGCTGAAGAAGTTCTTTATTTTAATTTATTTCTTTGGTCGCGTGTCTGCCTTCCCCGACGCCGGACCGGTACCGCCGGTCTTTTCTTTTCTTTCTTAAAAAAAAAAATATATATATATATTTTCCTCACTTGGTGTATTTTTCTTCTTAGGCCTCCAGGCCCACAAGAAAATTTTCCCTCATGGAAAAACCAGCCTCCGGTTTCAAAAAATGCACTAAGTGTAGCGGTACAATTTCTGTTACAGATACCCATGAATGGTGTCTTAAATGTTTGGGTTCTGAACACTCCATTCCGGATTGCCAGTCCTGCTCTCTAATGTCTAAACGGGGGTTACAGAACCGAGTAGCCAAGCTCCATATGCTGTTTCCCACGGATGCACTGGCAGTAGCATCGACATCTTCCAGGTCTTCCTCTCCTGATGGGTCTCAGGTAACCAAACATAAACCTAGCAGGTCCTTGAAGGGCAAATCTCCCTCTTAAGCATCGAGATGCCTCCGGGCTTGCCATAGAGGATCCTGCCCCAGCCAAACAACCCCGGCGGGAAGCTCCGGCTTCCAAAGCTCCTCCTATGGGGTTACAGGTTGACATCGATGGCACGGCCTCGACCGATCACCTGTTAGACTGCTCTGGGGTACCGGCTCTTTCTCCCGGTACCGACATCCAGGCAGTCGTGGCGTCCATGGATCACACTGTTCAATCCATGCAGCAGGCTATAATGGCTTTTATTAAGGCTGTGACGCCGACGGTACCGCAACGAGTTCCGTTGTCGGTACCGGTACCAGCGCCGATACCAGTACCGACTGCATCGACATCGACCAGGATACCGACTCCGGTTCCTTGTCCAGGACTGTTTCTCGGTACCGATCCGGTACCGGGGACGCCTGATGTCGATACCGATCGATACGAGTATCGTTCGTTGGAAGCGGGCAGACGATACTTCGATTCCTCTGATGATTCTGATTCATCAGATGAGTCTCCTGAAGTATCCATTACCCTTCCTGAGGAGCCTACTTCTCCATAAAGGAGAATGTCTCCTCCAGAGGATTTGTCCTTTCAAGACTTCATAATAGAAGTGGCTAAAGGACTCTCTATTTCAGTAACCTCTGAAACAGAGCCTAGAGCAAAAAAAATAGATATTTTAGGATACTCTAAGGCTCCCAGAGAGGCAGTCACCTTGCCAATTCATGAAATTCTTCATGAACATATGATTGACTTATGGGAGACTCCTCTCACCCTTTCTCCTCATTCTCGCAGATTGGACACTATGTACCGTGTCCCTCCTTGTCCTGGATTTCAGAAAACCCAGCTTCCTCACCATTCCATTGTGGTGCAGTCAGCTATGAAAAGGATAAAGAGTACCAAAAGACACTCTTCTGTTCCTCCAGGAAGAGAATGCAGGACCTTGGATGCTTTTGGTAGGAAAATCTTCCAAGCCAGCATGCTTATTGCCAGAATCAACTCATACAGCCTTTATATGGGTATGTTTCTAAAGGAAGTTGCACTAAAGCTGCACAACTTTCTCCTTTTTCTTCCAGAGGACAAAAGGGGGATGAGTTCCTCCTTTTGCTTAAGCATACTCAAGACATTTCAAAGTTTTCCAACAGGGCAGCCTTTGACTCCTTTGAAGGTGCCAGCAGAGTCTCAGGCATTGCCATAGTTGCTCGCAGAATTGCTTGGCTCCAGGCTTCTGATCTAGAGCCCTGGGTTCAAGATGGCTTAGGAAATCTGCCCTGTACAGGTGAAAATCTCTTTGGCAAAGAGTGGCAAATAAAAGCCACTCAAATGGATGCAGAGAATTCTGCTCTGGATAGACTTTCCAAGTCAACCTCCACTCCAGCCAAGAAAAAACCTTTCAAAAAGCCTTTTTACAAAAGGAGCAGATTTCCTTCCACTTCTGGCCAACAATCTTCTACAGGTCGCTTTGCTACTAAGCGTCAGCAACCTAAACAGGCAAGGCCTAAACCTGCAGGGACTGCTACAACCCAGCAGTCCCAACCTCCTGAGGGTTTTTGACTTGATACTAGAGAACTTAACCTTTCTGGCTCTACAACATCCAGAAACTCTCACCATTCCAGGAAGGTTAGCTCATTTTGCTCCCAGATGGGAGCAAATCACATCAGAGCAGTGGTCCCTCTCCATCATAAGAGAGGACTACAAACTTCATTTCTCAGACCTTCCTCCCTACACCATGGTGAGACACTTAAATTCTCCCACATCTCTCCTCCACCTTCTGGATCAGGAGGTGACTACCCTTCTGGCCCAGGGGGCCATAAAAAGAAGTTCGTCTTCTTCAACAGGGATCAGGGTTCTACTCCCCCTATTTTCTCATTCCAAAGAAAACAGGGGGATACAGACCCATTCTAGATCTCAGAGAATTGAACAAATTCCTTTGCAAGGAGAAGTTCAAGATGCTTTCTCTAGGCACTCTCCTTCCATACCTGCAGAGTCAGGATTGGCTTTGTTCTCTAGATCTCAAGGATGCGTACACTCATGTCGTCATCCATCCATCTCACAGAAAATTCCTACGTTTTCTGTTCCAGGGAAAACATTACCAATACAGAGTGCTTCCTTTCGGTCTAGCCTCTGCTCCGAGAGTGTTCACCAAATGCATGGCAATAGTTGCTGCATTTCTACGCACTCTGGGAATATTTGTCTTCCCATACCTGGACGACTGGCTCATCTGAGCTCCAACCCAGTCAGAGGCTCAGATCTCCCTGAACCACACCAGGCGCATTCTGCAATACCTGGGACGTGGTAAACCTCCCAAAGTCCCAGCTCACCCCTACTCAGTCCCTGGAATTCATAGGGGCCTGGTTGGACACCACCTCTGCAAGGGCCTACCTTCCTCAGGCCCGTTGCCAACGTCTAGTGCAGTTAGCCTCCCAGATTCAGTCAAAGAGCCACTTAACTGCCAGGGAGATGCTACAGCTGCTAGGCCACATGGCTTCCACAGTACATGTGGTACCCTATGCTCGCCTACACATGAGAGCAGCTCAGTGGACTTTGTCCACCCAGTGGACTCAAGCTTCAGGAGCTCTCTCAGACCAAATAGCAACCTCCAAACGTCTTTTGGTCTCTCCAGTGGTGGATGTCCACTCAAAATCTGTTGCTGGGGTCCCCCTTCTAACCTTTGTTGCCCCAAGCAACCCTCACAACAGATGCCTCCCAAACAGGTTGGGGAGCTCATCTACAAGACCTCTCCACCCAAGGCACTTGGTCTCCACAGGAGACCTCTCTTCATATCAACCATTTGGAACTTCGAGCAGTGTTCCTAGCTCTCAAGGTCTTTCATACCCTCCTCAGCTACAAGACAGTCCTCATTCATACAGACAATCAAGTAGCCATGTTTTACATAAACAAGCAAGGAGGAACTGGCTCTCTGTCGCTTTGCAACGAAGCTCTAAGATTATGGGCCTTCGCCAGAGAGCATCAAATCCATCTCCTGGCAGTATACCTCCCAGGAATCCAAAACTCTTGGGCAGACAGACTCAGCCGAGTTCTGCTTCCACATGAATGGTCCCTGCACATGGATCAGGTACTCAGAATCTTCCAAGAATGAGGAACCCCAGACATAGACCTCTTTGCAAGTCCGTGGAATGCCAAACTTCCCCGGTTCTGTTCCAGAATTCCGTGTCAGGGAGTTCAGGCCAAGGATGCCTTCCTCCTTCATTGGCGTCAAGGCTTCCTGTATGCCTTCCCACCCATTCCTTTGATTCCCAAGACTCTGTTCAAACTCCAGAGGGATCAGGGATCCCTGATCCTCATAGCTCCACGCTGGCCACGCCAAGTGTGGTACCCTCTACTTCTGCATCTTTCCCAAGCCCCCTCCCTGGACTTGGGAGCTGCTCCAGACCTTCTGTCCCAGGAGGAAGGGACTTTGTGGCATCCAAACCCCAAATCCCTTCACCTCAGAGCTTGGTTACTGAAGGCCTAGACCTTCAAGACTTAAATGTCTCTCAGCAAGTGAAGGATATCCTCCATGCTTCCAGAAAACCTTCCACTAGGCGTTCCTATGCTTTTAAGTGGAAAAGATTTTCCATTTGGTGTGCTCAAAAGGTTCTTGACCCTCTGGCACTTCCTGTGAATTCTCTATTGGAATATCTCCTGCATCTCTCCAATGCAGGCCTTAAGACGAATTCGGTAAGGGTCCATTTGAGTGCTATTGCAGCATCCCTTAAGCCTCTCAATGGACAACCTATTTCCTCTCATCCTCTTATTGCAAGGTTCATGAGAGGCCTAACTTTAACTAAACCTCCCATTCGACCTCCTCCGGTGGCATGGGACTTAAACTTGGTTCTTGGTCAGCTTATGAAGCCACCTTTTGAACCCTTAGCCACTACCTCCTTGAAATTTCTTTCCTGGAAGGTTATTTTCCTTATTGCACTCACTTCTGCTCGTCGCATCAGTGAATTGCAGGCCTTAGTGGCTAATCCACCTTATACAAGGTTCCATCATGATAAGGTAGTCCTTAGGAGAAATCCACACTTTATGCCTAAAGTGGTCTCACCTTTTCATCTTAATCAAGAGGTATATTTACCTGTCTTTTTTCCAGCTCCTCATGCATCCAGTGCAGAGAGGAATCTTCATACTCTAGATTGTAAAAGAGCTCTTGCTTTTTACTTACACAGGACACAGCAACATAGAAAGTCTTCCCAGCTTTTTGTTGCTTTTGATCCTTCTCATTTGGGACTTCCAGTCTCTAAAAGAACACTGTCCAATTGGATTGCTCAGTGTATTTCTTTTGCTTACCAGAGTAAGAACCTTTCTCTGGAGGGCCATGTCACAGCTCACAATGTGAGGGCCATGGCCACCTCTATGGCTCATCTTCATTCTGTGTTCATCGACCAGATCTGTCGAGCAGCCACCTGGGCCTCGGTTCATACCTTCACCGCCCATTACTGTTTGGACAAGGACTCCCGCCGTGATGCCTTGTTTGGTCAGGCTGTCCTCAAACACCTGTTCCATTCTTGAACAACTCCTGCCCTCCTTCCCTGTATGGATGCCTCAGATCCATAGGAAGACGAGGAACCCTTCAGGGTCTCATATCCTTGGGGATCTCCCAGGCATCTTAGCTAGGGAGTCCCCATATGTGAGGACTCATTCCTGCTTGTTCCTGGAGATAGCACAGTTACTTACCTGTAACAGGTGATCTCTGGGAACAGCAGGAATTAGTCCTCACAACCCTGCCACCTCCCCTAGGAGTTGTATCTCTCTCTATCTTTCCTTTCCTCTCTCTCTCTATTGTCTCAGCTTTAAACTTGAACTGAGGAGAGTTGGTTAGGAAAGGCGGGAAGGCAGCGCGCAGGCGCTGTGGGATGCTCCCAAAAGCTTTCCTTTTTGGGAAGCTGGGGCGCGTTCCCACGCAGGCTCCGTCGGTACCGACGTACCCATATGTGAGGACTAATTCCTACTGTTCCCAGAGATCACCTGTTACAGGTAAGTAACTGCTTTCTGGGTCAAACTGTAGCATCATTGCAGGGGTCAGTGATTCCACTGATTTCTTACAGCAAGCTGATAGTACACAGAGAATTAATGCTCCTAAGATGAGAATCCCCAAAATGCCAAGCAAGGATGCTAATATGCCTTGCAAAAGCCTGAATAATGAATTCCAAAATGAAGAAACAGAATCAAATAGAGCTGCAAAGGAACGTACATAACTATCACTTGAAACAAGAGTACGGTTCTTAACTCTATCCAATAGGCCTTTTACTATTTTTTTCCATTATTATCAAGCATACTACAACAAAAACCAACTATTACTTCACACACACCATTTTCCTTTGCTAGGAGATAGTCTAAAGCCATTCGGTTCTGGGCTGCATAAACTGACACTTTGTTTACAGCACCTTGCAAAACACTAATTGCCTCAGTGAGGTCTAGGGCTGTAAGCGCAACCACTGCCTGTAATCGCATAATCTGGGTGCCATATTCTCTAGTGGGTGGTATAGCTCCAAGTGTTGAAAGCCACACAGTACCTGTGAATGCATCTATTTGAGATTTAGTCAAAGGTTTTGTAGTGTCTGTCAGTTGTTGGGCAGCCTCTATGGCCTTATCCTGTGAAGAAACATCCCTTTTTCTTCTAACAGAATTGTTCAGGGTTGATAATAAAGTAACATAGTAAAGTTCAATGCACTATGGGGTATCCACCAGGGCTATATAGCAAGTACCGGACCAACCTCTGGGAAGCTCTGTATATACAAAAGTACCACACACACACACAAAATAATCTCCTTCCAAAGCCACTAAGCCCTCTGCCCAGATTGTCAAATTCTGAGGACAAGATATATTCTGTATACAATTACTCAAAACCCTCTGAGTCATGACCATTTCATTAAATCATTTCACTTTAACTCCAGTTAGGCATGCCTAGGTCTGAACTAGAGGCATCCAAAGGGTAGCCAGAACTACACACTTGGTTCCCTTTAACTGGCATTAATTGTAAATTACTGAAATATAGGAACCTGTACATGGGATCTGTATACCTATATCTTTAATTATTCTAGGTTCTGTGTTTGTATAAGACCATATGTCACAAAACTCTTCAAAGGTCTTAGATCTAACTCTTGGTAGAAATCCATACTGAGTAGCTGTCACTGTTGGAAGGCAAACAGCACCTTCTTTGATAAATTGAAATGTTTTTGTCACCAAGTGTCAATGTGCCTCAAAAATATTTGAATATTCCCTCTAACATCCCCAAGATTCTGAATGCAATACTGCTTCATTAATAATGTGCCACATCACATCTAGGACCAGATTAGGAAACATTCATAGCAACACATTTAAAAAGTGTTCTAAAACAAACTACAGAGAAACCTACTCTTTTTAATACTCTTCTTAAGATGATGAAGATATATACTATAGCTATACCGGCCCTCTAATTCTCAATTACTTTATGAAGTAGAGGTTAAGTACCTAAAGGTCATTACATATATATCAGGAAAATACTAATCTAAACTAAACCCATCCCTCTAAGCCTTACTATAAATGCTAAATAAAAACATTTTACATGAATAGTCCATTTAGAATTTACTTAATACAATAATCTCTCTGTAATGTCACTGTTGTTCTTTCAGAAAATACTTTAAATCATAAAATTCCTTTTCTTCAATATCACTGTTGTCTAATAAGTCTCTGCGTTGCAAACTCTTGATTCACCGATACAGGAAACCACCTTCTGATCTTGTGAGGGGGCCTTTTTTACACTGTGTAAGATGCATCCAACGAGAATGTCTTTCCACTTTACAAGCTGAATATCCCACCAGGAACGCACGACATGGACCAGAAACTTGGGAGCCGGGAGTGTCTTCGGATGCAGAGTCTTAATCAGGACCCAATCTGGTGACTTCACCTCTGGATAAAATGATTCTGCGGATCCCGGATATAAAGGGCTTGTCATCTCATTAAGGAGTCACTTGCAAGAAAAAGGGAAACAAAACAGGACTGAGTGCAACCGTGCACAGTAAGTTAAGATATCGCTGCGCAACAACTGGGGGTCTGGGATAACTGCCAAGGCATGTGGAGAAGGAGCTGGACATCCATTTAACTATTTCAAATGGTGTCAGGCTGGAGGAAATACACACTGCCATAAGGGCAAAAGGAAAGGCTTTTGTTCAATCGGAGGCTCAATCCTGTATCAGAGTGCATAAGTGACCACCAGAGGAATACCACCTCCCTCCTCTGAGACAGGGCAGATCTACAAAACAGGTTGCAAAAGCGAAATAAAATGAATTCGGCAGGCAGGAATCTTAATAACTGACCCTAAGCTAACCCTACAGTGCCAGTCCTGAAACAGTGCAAACAGATTGTACCATAGAAAACAATAACAAAAAGACAAAATGTATAACCACGGCGGTAAAGCTCATGCTGCAGGAACAGGGCAAGTAGAAACTCTTTCCAGCAGCCCGAGCATCATGAAGTCAGAGTCTGGATTTCAAAGAAAGTTTCTTGCCATAGCTGCAAGAAAGATGAAAGGAAAAACAGTCATATTTAACGGTGCTAAATACAGAAATGTCAGTGACACTGATACCAGAAGAGCGGCTTTTTGGTTTGCAAAATGGTTGTCCTTTGACACACATTTCCAGCAGAAGGATGTCCTTTGGATTTTAAAACTGCAATTTGTGCTGGCAAAAGACGCTTTAGAACCAGAAAACCAGGAAGTTTCAATTGTAAAAAGCCACTGCTATTAAACTATGTAGACATTGCGGGAGTCCCAAAGTTATTTCATCAATTCGCTCTGGTTTACAACCAGTCGGGAAAGCTCACAAAGCACACAGATAACAGAGACATCAGAAATAGCCATAACAATTTAAATAGTAAAGAATATTCATAGACAATAACATTGCGTATTTCCCAGTACATTGCTACATTTAAAACAAACCTCCCACTGTGATAATGTGGAAGCTACGCAATAACAACAAATTGCAGTCGAGACAGATTAACCTTCAAACCTAACTTAGCAATATAAGCTAATAAAGACAAGAAATCTGACCAATAACATACATAATTTAGTCTACATTAAAAGCAAATCATTCACATAATGAACTAAAGAGGAATGGTTGAGTCTCACATCAAATAATGCAGTTCTTAGGGCCTGTGCAAATATGCAGGACTAGCCTTCAAAAAATAAAAACAAAACTGCTTTTTCTTTGCCAAGTCATACTGAAAATAAGCAGGTCGCAAATCTACAACAAAAATCCAGGTGGCCCTTGAAAGTACCAAGGGAGAAATTGGCAAAATCACATTATTTACTGCTCGCAGGTCTTGCACAAATCTATAAGTCCTACCGTCAACCTTTAGCACAAGAAGAATTGAAGTCTTACATAAAGAAGTTGTACGATTATGACACCTTGTGTCTGGAGATCTTCAAGCACCAAACAACTTCCTTCACCGACAGCTGCTGGCAGTGGACACAGCTTGAGTCTAGGAAACTGAATTCCAGGTTTCACTATGATCCTCACAGGCGGGATAGAAAGTCATCCAATATCTGATCCCGGCACTGTCCATAACATAGAAGAAAGCTTTCCAGGATGGCATCTGCAGGAAACGGCACTTCAGAGAGAAAATACAGCTGTCAATATATCTTCACACTCAGCCAGGATAGAGTGAAATCAGCAGCTACCAGAGGTCTCTGACCATCAAGACTCCGATTCCGGAGACAGTCTCGCTGCAAATGCTCAATAACAAGTTTATCTGAACTGTCTCGCTGAGGATTCCCATGACCTTCTCTTGCTCTGATCCTACCCCTCCCCCTGCTCCTGGGAGGTTACATAGAAGCAATCTGCAAGTTGAGCAATTTAGTCATTTCACATCAAATGTCAGCTTACTGTACTGAGACTTACAGCAGCTGTTCTAGCTAGCCAATCTGTTATTGCAGCTTTAAAAAAATACTTTTACTCACGGGATTAAACCATTTACAAAAACAATTGGTGAATCCTGCCTTAAAGATGTTAATCCCAACCAATCCTTTTACAAGTTTGCATACTACTGTAAGTGATTCTAACAGAAAATCATTTTTTTTCTTTTTATTAGCCACTAAAACAAAAGTATCTCTTTGAGTTTTCTCTTGGAAATCTATCACAGGGTATGTCACAAACTGGATGAGTGACCCTATGCACATCAGCTGGGTTATAAAACACAGTTCTAAGCAAATTATCTAAAGCAGCCCAAGTAGAACAAGGACTATTATGTTGACATAAAACAGTTTGAAAAAAAACTTATAGCACCATATAATTGAATACATTTCTCTCTATAGCTCATAAAATGCTTATTCAGATCCTTTTCAATATCATCAATAAGTTTACTAGAAATTCCCAATTCCTTTGTAGCAGAAATATCATTTCTTACTAGTCCCTTTAAGGAATCTATTATATGTACAATACATTCTATTTCACGACTAAGAAGGGCATTCATTTCTCTGAGCTGAGAAACATTGCAAGTACCGAAATTCTCAATTTGTGCATTCCCCAGTATCCTTTGCTTATTCCTTATCTCTTCTCTTAACTTCGCTGCACGAGTGACCCTCTCCCTCTCAGAAACTACATAACTCTCAGAAGAAACAGGGGGAGACATCGGGAATGCACCATCAAGCTACTGCCACGCCTTGATGTTCCTATCCTTGACCCCGACGAACTTGTAGTGAATTGGAACAACAGTATTAGAGCTATAGCCTGTATTTCATCCACCAACAAGGTACCCAGGAAACGTGCGCATGCCCCCTGGTACTCTACTGACCTTCGACCTTCCCTCTTACAACTACGTAAACTCGAAAGACGATGGCGCAGGAATCAGACTACAGTAGCCTACCACAATTATAACTCACATCTAGCACTACACAGAGAGAAAATAAGTGAAAAAAGGAAACAACATCACTCAACCATTCTAAAACGGTCTTTGAATAAGACACATGACCTATTTAATATAGTAAAATCATTAACAGGGGACCCAGCACCAGTAAGCCCACTCATGCCTCAACCACAGGATTACTCGAACTACCTGCAATCAAAAATGATCCAATCCAACATGATTCCATCTACCTGCAACCCAACCATTGCAATAAGTACACCAAAGCCTACCCTACTACTCAATTTCTCTGCAGTATCTACTAAAGAAATTGAAGACACCATTACCTCCATTAATCTCACCACGGCCCCCAATGACCCTTGCCCAGCAAGCTGGATAAAGGAACTTCGACATGAACTAAGCCACTCATTATGCAATATAACCAACCAATCATTACTAAGAGGCGTCTTCCCACAAAGTTTAAAACACACATCAATCAGGCCCCTACTAAAAAATAGTCGCCTTGATACATCCAAAGTCGAATCCTACAGATCCATATAGAGTATTCCCCTGCTTGCCAAGATCATCGAGAAGATAGTCCAGCGACAGATCCAGCAACACGTTGACACTGAGTCACCTCTCAACCCAGCTCAACATGGCTTCAGAGAATCGCATGGGGTAGATACCATCTTAACTACCCTCTTCGATAAACTAATCACAGGAATTGATAATATACACCAAGGCTTCATCCTTATCTTTCTCGACATTGCAGCCGCCTTCGATTCTGTGAACCATAAAATACTACTACAACGTCTCCAAGAAAAAGGGTTACAGGATACCGCATTACAATGGTGCGAATCATACTTAACCAATAGATGGCAGCAAGTAAAAACAGGTAACACTTCCTCTGAGCCTTTCCTACAGAAGCAGGGAGTACCCCAGGGATCATCCCTGTCTGCTTTACTATTTAACATTTATATGCAGCCTATCTGCTCTCTGATCCGCTCCCTAAATGTAGAATGCCTGGTGTATGCTGACGACATACTACTATACATTCCATTCACTATTGAGCAGCCCGATTTCTCTCCTATCATCAGATGCTTTGCAGTTGCTGAATGGCTCCTCACACAAAACCTGAGGATCAATCATAGCAAGACCGATGTCCTCTTTGTCACTAGGAACCAGAAGTTCGTCACACCTCCCTACCTGCAAGTTAAAAACGCTGAACTCAAAACAAGAGACACAATCCGATATCTAGGAATTACTCTAGATCGGCATCTAGACATGACAATCCACGTAAAGACCGTTACAAGATCAGTTTACCACAAGATACGAACCCTCCGCCACCTCCGCCCACTACTCGATTTTTCGGACTATCGAACGATATTTCAGGCCCTAGTAATCCCACATCTTGATTTCGCAAACATCATCCTCCATGGCCTCCCACAGGCAACCCTCAGCCCGCTTCGGCTGGCCATGAACTCAGCTGCTAGGGTTCTAACAGGTGTATCAAAATTGGATCATATAACGCCAGTAATGAAAGAGTTACACTGGCTACCGCTACAAGCCCGAATTCAATACAAGGTACTAGTCATGACTTTCAAGGCACTGAACAACCAGTCTCCCACACCTATCAGCAATCTGATTAACAATATCCCTGAAAATAGAATAAGACGGCCTGCACTACTCAACATGCTAATAGTACCCAAATTTACCACAAGGTGCACAAAGACAACTACTAATAGAGCTTTCTCGATTTATGCTCCGACAGCCTGGAACGAACTTCCACCTGGATTCGAGCCATACCAAGCCTCACCACATTCAGAAAAGAAATAAAACACCATCTGTTTTCAAATCTACTATCCTGAAACCAGTCCTGAAAAACATAAGTCGCAGGCATTCACCCCCTGCTCTGACTATCCCAACACCCTAACCCAACATGAAAACGGTTAGCCGCCCCTCCCCCTATGGCTGTATCCTGTCCCCACCAGACCTAGCTATGATCACATGAAGAGCTTAAGTATTAGTTGTATATTAACTCTATGTAAATTTTATGTCTATATATCTTATAAATAGTTTCCCCCGTTCTCCACTTATGATTGTACCCCTGTTCTATGTAAGCACATCGTGGTATGTAATACATTGTTGCATTGTTCAGTTATAATGTAAACCGCACTGATCTTAAAAGCGCGGTATATAAGAAAAATAAATAAATAAATAAATCAAAATAAATAAATTACCATTGCAGCCACATCTGCATCATACTCTGGAGAAAAAATGACTGGGAACTTCCCTGCCCGGTCATTATCATTCTCTTTCTCCTGTGGTTCACCCCGTTTACCAGCATTCTTTAATACAAACAAATCATTTTTCATAACATGTGCCATTCGCTGCCACCAACTAAACACCAGCCCTTCACGGGCATCACATACTCTGTGTTTAGCCTGCAAAGCACATTTCAGATAACGAAGCTTATCTATAGAAAATGTTCCCTCTAAAGGAAACTGTAAAAGCACATTATCATTAGTCACTGCATACCAGTGTAAAATATAATTAGTAGCCATATCCCCATACTACTTACGCATACAATAAGAAGGGCTACCTTTCTGAACAGCTAAAACCTTAGCTTTGTCATGCCATTCACGCAACAGAGATAACTCTCGTATACCTAACAGATTACCCATTGCTGTCACTATACAATACTCACAAACACCTTCCACCCTTGCCAGGAATGGAGAAATCTGTAGAACGGCATGGCACCAACTGTGGGCTTTCTTAGCCCCCCTCCTCACCAGCAACCTGCAGGGCTCTTGGAGCCACAGAAAACTACATTCAAAGCAATGAGAAGGTTATCAAAAAGACAGCAATAAAATACCACACACTTCTATATAGATACACCAAAGCTTTGTGGAGAGAAACAAATAGAACCAAGTTCTCTTTGTTTACTCTATCAGCCATGGCTTACTTTATTTATAAGGCTCTTTTGGATGATACAGCATAAATTCACTTTATTATCATAAGTCAGGTATTACGTATTCCTTGCATCATAGGTCACTTTTTTAATCAACATAGGTCAGTATGAGGAGACATACATGTATTCCAAGACATAACTGTTTACTGCTGACTGCTTGTTATCTAATAACCCTGAGACTGAACGGCTAGAGGACAACCTGCCCTATCTTATTTACAGGACTTGTGCCTCTTCACCTACTTAGTAAGCAAATAATGAAGTTTATTTCTAAGCAAAGTTCTGAACAGAATTAACTCTCTCAGGTTTTCTTAGACAGTCTGGTTGTGTACACCACCCTGTACAAACACACATACTTTCAGCTACCTGTCATTTACGCTTCCTTTCCTGGAAGGCATTGTTCTTGGTGGCTCTTACCTCGGCCAGGCGTGTGAGTGAACTACAGGCTCTGGTTTCTGATAGACCGTACACACGATTCTATAGGAACAGGGTGGTCTTACGGACTAGTCCTAAGTTCCTTCCAAAGGTTGTCTCCTTCTTCCATCTCAATCAGGAGGTGGTTCTTCCGACCTTTTTTTCCCAGGCCGCATGCCAGCCGTGCTGAGATGGTCTTGCATACCTGGACTGTAGGAGGGCGTTGTCTTTCTACATTGACCGTACGCAGGGCATAGAAGGGCTGTTCAGCTCTTCATATCTTTTGACCCTAATAAGCTGGGGTTACCTGTCTCCAAGCGTACCCTGTCCATTTGGGTAGCAGACTATGCCGCCTGGGTGTACAGGGCAGCCGGCCTCTCCTTGCAGGGTCGAGTCACGGCCCACTGTGTCAGGGCGAAGGCTGCGTCAGTAGCTCATCTCCGCTCTGTTCCTTTGGCAGACATCTGCCAGGCCGCTACTTGGTCTTCAAGCCAGACTTTTGCGGCCCACTACTGCCTCGAGAGGAAGTCCCACAGGGACAGTGCTTTCAGACAGGCGGTACTACTCCGTAATCTCTTTGAGGTTTAGGCAACTCCTACCCTCCGGCCCTTGTGTTGGGCTACCGTTAGTGGGCGTTCTCAGAGAAGAGTCTTATCACGCATGCTGAGGCTCTAGAGGGAGCTTATTTTTCAGCTTTGGGTTCTCGGTAGCCTAGAGCTGGGGAGTCCCATATGTGAGGACTGACTTCCTGCTTGGTCCTGGAGAAAGAGTAGTTGCTCACCTGTAACAGGTGTTCTCCAGGAGCAGCAGGAATCAGTCCTCACGACCCTCTCTCCTCCCCTTGGAGTTGCAGTCATATATATTTCATTTTTGTTTTTTGCTGTCTTTTAGCTATGTCATCAGACTGAGCAAGATGGCACCCTTGGGCGGGAAGGGGACCGCGCATGCGTGCTGCATTCCCAAAGGCTTTCTTTGAAAGCTGGGGAAATGCTCCACATGAGGGCTCCGTCGGCGCCGACGTCACCCATATGTGAGGACTGATTCCTGCTGCTCCTGGAGAACACCTGTTACAGGTGAGTAACTACTCTTTCATTTGCATTGGTGTGATATACAGATCTCTTTCACAAGGAGAAGTGGACAGAGATTTAAATACGCGTAGAAGACATACACAATAAGGCCATGAGAGGAGAAGTGCCACAGATAGGTGATTTCTATATGCCAGATGTTAATTGGCACATCCCTGCTGTGGTGTCATCTAGAAGTACAGAGATCCTGGATCCTCTACAGAGAGAACTATTCCGGCAATTGGTATACCACATGTGAAGGGGCCATACTGGACCTGGTACTTATCAATGGGGAAAGTGTTTCTGATGTTAGTGGTGAGATCCAGTGATCATCAGATGGTATGGTTCAGTATTAGGACTAGGGGTGATAAAGTCCATTAAAAAGTAAAGGTCTTAGACTTTAGGAAAACTAAATTTGCCAAGATAGGACAATACCTCAAGGAGTCATTAGCGAAATGGGAACAGCTGAGGGATATAGAAAAGCAATGGGCAAACCTGAAAGAGGATATTTTAAGAGCAACAAACCTTTTTGTTAGAAAGTTAACCAAATGTAAAAGGAAAAGGAGGCCATGTGGTTCTCAATAGTAGCTGAAAGGGTGAAGTAAAAGAGGGTGGCTTTCATAAAATACAAGTGATCCCAGAAAGAGCAAGAAAAGTATCAATATTTGGAAAAGCTTATAGAAGCTAGGAAAGTAGTCAGGAAAGCAAAAACATAAAGAGGAGGAGGTAATAAAATGGTGGGATAAGACACTTTTCAGATATGTTAGCGAGAGAAGGAAGTGCAAAAGTGATATTGTCAGAATCAAGGGGGGAGGAATATATAGAAGCTGAGGAGGATAAAACAGAATTGCTTTACAAATATTTTTCTTCTGTGTTAGCAAATGAAGAGCCAGGAACAGGACCTCAAAAACACCCACAAACAGGAACAGAAGTGAAGGGGATTTTGAATGATTTTCAGAAGATTATGAATCATCGTGGAGTCCCCTGTGCAAGGTGTCAACTCTAGCCATCACTGCGACACCAGCCCCCTCGCAGGTGGTGGTTCTGGAGGAACACCTTCGAGCCCGCAAAGCTCACTTGGCAGCACTTCTAGCCTTGTGAAATGCAGGCTTTGTGGCACTGGTGTTGTCGTCACCGCGCTCTGTCCTGCCTTTTCTGGAGACCCATGCTCTGCCTGCTGAGGCAGGCGCATCAGGTGGGAGGTCGTAATAGCCATCGGAACCGGTGTCTATCTCCCTATGCAGTATGTTGGAATCCAATTCCCAGGGACACCGATGCTCTTATGCGGGGTGGTATCGCCCTCTTCCCCCATCGTGAAACTGGCGGGGGGAGGAGACCTGACACTACTTTGTCTTTCTCTTGGAATCCAAATCAGAGAGAGACCAAGGAGGAATCGACGGCTTTGGACCCCCAGTCCCCTGACCTCCCAGATCCATCACCTCCCACTGAGTGGCGTAAGCCGCCTCCTGAGGACATGTCCTTCAAGGCCATCCCCTTCTCCCTGTAATTGGAGGAGGACCCGTGGGCGGAGGACCTGGAGCTTCTCCAGTACCCCTCGGCCCCCAAGGAGGTCTGTGCACCATGTCCTGCAACGGCTGCTGTTGGGCTGTGGGGAAACTCCTCTTACTGGTCCCATTATCAGCCGAAGACTTGATTCCGTGTACCAGGTCCAGAAGACCCCGGGCTTCGAAAAGTCTCAATTGCCACACACTCCAGAGTGGTTGAGTCGGCCTTGATGGTTAAAGCATCAAGACCCATTATTTGATGCCCCTGGGCCGTGAGACTCGAACCCTGTACCCCTTTGGGAGAAAATGCTATCGGGTTTCCAAGATCCTGGCCTACCAGACCTAAATGAGTATGTTCCTCAAAGACATCATGCTGGACCTGGCAGAATTTGCCGCTCATGTCCCTGAGGACTGCCATGAGGCCTTTCGAACCTTGGTGGGCTATGGCAAGGAGTGCTCCAGATTCATGGTGCATGGCACCTACGATGCTTTTGAGTTTGCCGGCAGAGTAATGGCAGTAGGCATCGCTGTCTGCCAGCTGGTATGGCTGCAATCCTCTGACCTGGTACAGTGGGTGCAGAAGAATATAGCCAGTGTCCTCTGCTGGGGTGAGAACCTCTTTGGGTAAAACCGGTGGAGGAGAAGGCAGAGGAGCTCAAGAAGGAGCATGTGACCCTCTCTTGGCTCTCAAAGAAGACCCGCGGATCCCTCATGGAAGAAAACATCAAGGTAAAAAGGCCATCTACCCTTTCCTGCGCCAGTATTATCTGTCACAGCCAAAGGCACAGGGCCCCCCCCCACCAGCAGTGGAGGGAGAAGGCCTGGAAGACTTAACCAGTTCCGCAACCAAAGCTGGGGGCAGGCTTTTGATGGGCTCCTTAGGATCATAGCCAGCTGGCCGCTGTCCTCCAGGGTACCTCCTCAGGTAGTGGGGTGGCTAGTCACCTCAGATACCTGGGTAATGCAGGTTGTCCAAAGTGGATATCGGTTGAACCTGCCCTAGTTGCCGCCTTTGTACACACCAGAGGAGAACCACATGGACCCCTTGCACCAGGGCCTCCTACAGGAGGAAGTGTCTGCTCTTTTAGCTGACTTAGCCATCAAGCTGGCCCCTCTGCTCAAGTCAGGTGGGGCTTCTATTCCAGATACTTTCTGGTTCCCAAGGAGACTCAGCGGGTTCAGGCCCATCCTGGACCTGTGCAACCTAAACAGGTTTCTGGTGTGTGAGAAGTTCAAAATGTTCTGGCTGGGGACGCTGCTCCCATACCTTCTACGGAACAATTGGCTATGCTCTTTGCATCTAAAGGATGTGTGTACACACATCCCGATCTACCTGAATCGCAGACAATATGTACGGTTTGTGCTGGGAGGCCAGCACTATCAATATCGAGTGCTTCCCTTCGAGCTAGCCTCAGCCCCACAAGTATTCACAATGTGCCTGGCGGTCATGGCCACCTCCTGACCATGGGGGTCTGTCTTTCCATACCTGGATGACTGTCCCATTGAAATTCCCATACCAGACATCATCCAGCAGTCTGCTGACTTCGCCATTCAGGTACTCAAATGGCTGAGCTTTGTGATCAACTACTCAAAGGCCCATCTCCAGCCCACGCAGCAGCTGGAGCTCATCTGGGCCCTCCTCAATACCGCTCATGCATAGGTCTTTCTGCCAGAAGACCACATGCAGTGGCTGGTGGCAGTGGTGGATGCGGTGCAGCTCCAGTGCCGCGCTTTGGCCTGAGAGATGTTGAGGGTCCTCTGCCATATGGCTGCCATGGTGCATGGCACTCCTCAGGCCCATCTCTTCATGCATGAGGCCCAATGGACCTTAAGCATATAATGGAAGCAGGCGACGGGCCACATCTGGGACAGAGTGGTGGTCACGCGCCCTTAGTGCTGTCCCTCGACTGGTGGCTCGAGCTGGAGAATCTGCTCAAGGGCCTCTCATTCTAGACGGCTGTCCCCCCACGACGCTCACCACGGACTCATCCAAGCTCGTTTGGGGAGCTCCCCTGAATGGCCTGTGCACACAGGGCCTGTGGTCCAAGCAGGAGAGCTTGCTCCACATGAATTTTCTCAAGCTTTGGGCAATAACCAATGCCTTATGAGCGCACCGATCCTAATCCAAATGGGCAGCCAGGTGGCGATGTTTTATGTGAATAAGCAGGGTGGCACAGGCTTGTATTTACTCTGCTGGGAGGCGGTTCGGTTGTGTAAGTTTGCCCTGCTCCACGGCATGGACCTAAGAGCAACTTACCTGCCCGGCAAGCTCAGCGGCCTAGTGGATCAACCCAGCAGAGTCCAACAACCACCCGAGTGGACTCTTAAACAGTGTGGTGGTGTACTGGATCTTTCAGGAGTGAGGCACTCCTGCAGTGGATCTCTTTGCCACAGCACACAATGCCCACGTGAGTCAATTCTGTTCCCGGAGGCTGGCCAGCAACAGTCTGGCCTCGGATGCCTTCCTCCTTCACTTGGGGAGGGCTTGCTCTATGCAAACCCCCCCCCCCCCCCCCCCCCCCCCCCCCCCGGATATCACTCATGGTGAAGCTCCAGGCCAACAAGGGCTCCATTATCTTCATTGCTGCTTATTGGTCTCAGCAGCCGTGGTTCCCACTACTGCTACAACTCTTGCAGTGAGAGTCTCTCCGCCTGAGACCTCATCTCGCAGGAGGGCGGAACCTTGCAGCATCCTAATGTCTGCTTGTTGGCCCTTGGCGTGGATGCTGAGTAGGTAGTCCTCTCAGAGTTCAGTCTTCCCAAGGGTATTACGAACATCCTGTTGACATCCTGCAGGGACTCGATACGCAAGGCCTATGTACTCAAGAGGTGGAGGTTTGCCACCTGGTGTACGGGACTGGGCGCTGGACCCCTTCTCTTGCACCATGGATTAGCTGCTGGGGTACCTCCTGCACCTCTTGGACTCGGACCTCAGGTCAGATTCGGTGCACGTTCATCTCAGTGTGATAGGGGAGTACCATCGCTGCTCCAGGGGGAGCCCTTTTTGGCCCAGCCTTTTGTGGCTCACTTCATGTGGGGCCTGCTCTTCTTGAAGCCTCTGCTCAAGCCCACTACAGTGTCTTGGGATCTGAACGTGATACTCGCCCAGCTGATATGGGCCCTGTTTGAGCCGCTGGAATTGTTCTCTGAAATTTCTGACCTGGAAGGTCCTTTTAACAGTGGCACTAATATCGGCCTGACGCATCAGTGAGCTCCAAGCCTTGGTGTTCACCCGCCTTGCATCAGGTTTCACCAGAACAGGGTGGTTCTCTACATGCACCTTCACTTTCTTCTGAAGGGTGGTCTTGGTGTTCCACCTTAAACAGTCGATAGTCTTGCCAATTTTCTTCCCCCAGCCTCACACTAATCAGGATGAGCTGGTGTTGCACATCTTGGACTGTAAGCGGGCTCTAACCTTCTACCTGGAGTGCACAAAGGTGCACCGCCAGTCCACTCAGCTGTTTCATTTCCTTCAATCCCAGTAAGCTGGGTGCCGTTGTCTCGAAGTGCATACTATCCCTTTGACTAGCTGATTGCATCACTTATGCTTCTTCCCAAGCTGGGTTGAGCCTTGAAGGTCATATCAAGGCTCTCAGAGACAAGCTATGGCTGCGTCGGTGGCCAGCCTCCACTCTTTTTCTGCAGAGGAAATCTACAAAGTGGCTGTTTAGTCTTTGGTCCATACCTTTGCAGCCCATTACTGTCTGGAAGTGGATTCCCAATGGGACATCAGTTTTGGTCAGACCATGCTACAGCATCTTTTTGGGTCTTGTCAACTCCTGCCCTCTAGCCCTTCTGTCTGTCCAGGCTCTCTGCTAAACCCCTCAGACCCCTTGATGTCGTCTGAGGATGCTGAATCAGTTGAGTCCCTTGGGGGATTACCTTGCTGCTGTTCCTGGTTTCTCCAGTTGGTTCTCCCTGTTGGGCTGTTGATCTCCTTGAGTTCTGGTAGCCTACAGCTTGGGAGTCCCATACGTGAAGGCTTATTTCCTGCTTGTTCACGGAGAAAGTTTAGTTATTCACCTGTGGCAGTTGTTCTCTGTGAACAGCAGGAATAAGTCCTCACAACCCTCCCACCTCCCTGGGGAGTTGCCGTTTTGGTTCCTGCTATGTTAATAGACTGGAGAAGATGGCACCATAGCAAGCAGGAAGGCAGGCGGCATACGTAGTGTGCCTCCCAAAAGCTTCCTTTGGAAGCTGAGGAACATTCCCTTACGAGGCTCCATTGGTGACGTCACCCATCCGTGAGGACTTATTCCTGCTGTTCATGGAGAAAACTTTCTACAGGTGAGTACCTATGCTTTTTTTCCCCTAAGGCTCAAGCTATTCCTAATGCCAATAACGCAATTGCAGGGCCATCTTCTTCATCCAGACTCAAGTCTCTAGCCTTCACAGCATGAAAATTGACCAGCAGCTACTTATTGTTCTTCAACTCCAAGAACCCTTCCCATCACATTCTGATTAGTGTTAGAAAGCAAATATGCATATACGCTTTGAAGTGGAAAAGGTTTTCTATCTAATGCTTCACAAACAGGTGCAATCCAGTCATGTATCTGCCTACTGCCATACTTCAATCTCTGTCATTTCTCCAGGACCAAGCAGGAAGTCAGTCCTCACTTATGGGTGACGTCGGCGCCGACGGAGCCCTCGCGGAGCAATTTTCCCCAGCTTTCAAAGAAAGCCTTTGGGAATTGCAGCGCGCATGCGCGGTCGTCTTCCCGCCCGAGGGTGCCATCTTAGCCAGTCTTCTTTTTTCCGCGGAGCCCTGCAGACGTCCCCGTCTTGTCCCCGCGAAAAAGTTGATTTTCCTCTTTATTTTATACTTTTTTCTTTCGGTTCGACGCCGATCGTTTTCCCGCCCGGACTCGCGACGCCGGTCTCGAGTCCTCGAGCGTTTTTTTCGGTTTTTTTCCTGACTTAGTCAGCTTTCATTTTCGTTTTCCCTGGCAGCCCGGTCCTTTGACCTCGCAGGGGCCCTTTTTCCCCCGATGGCTGCCAGTGGCTTTAAGCGGTGTGGTCGGTGTGACCGAAATATGTCACTAACCGACACACACGACTTTTGCCTCCGCTGCTTGGGCCCGGATCATGAGGAAATGATCTGTGGGCCCTGCAGCAAACTGTCCTCGAAGGCGTTGAGAAGTCGGCGGCATCAGCGCGAGAGAATCTTCGCTGACCCCAGCCGTACCCGGACCTCGTCGGAGGCCTCCGTGTCAAAGGGCTCCAGCTCGGACCGTCGCCGGAGCTCCTCCGACCGGGGTTTCTCCCTCCGGGGACCATCGTCGGAAGGAAAAAACCCGCGAGGGCGGCGTCGGTGGACGCTCCTGGCTCCGCGAGGGCCAGGTCGCATAGCCCCGACAGCCGCCCCGGGTCCTTGGAGAAGGAACAATCTCCCGAAGCGACCTCGCCTGGAGTCGGAGATGCCTGCCCGGGTAAGTCCTGTAGTCCTTCTGGGACTCGCCTCCGCGACAGCCGACGTCGGGCCCGACGCCGTCGGGGCCCGAGTTGGGGGCTGCTGGGTCACCTGAGCTCGGACTCAGGTTGACGGCCTTGGAGAGCAGACTGTCTGCCTTCATGGACCAGCAGCGGGCACTGCTCGCTGGCCTCGCTGGCGCCGCTGCCCCGACCGCCGGGACGTCGACGTCCAAGTCGACCCCGGAGACCGAGCCGATCCTCGAGTCAATGAGAACTCGAGTCGATCCTCGGTCGAGGTCACCCTCGGCCTCCCGTTCGGGACCGAGGTCGCCGACGCCGACTCCCTCGACGTCGGGGCGGCTGGCGCCGCACCCTGCCCGGGCCGACCCCACCAGAGTCCTCGTCGGAGTCGGTCTGGGAGTCTGAGGAGGAAGAGTCACCTGATTCTTTCCGGACTCGGTGTGTCCCATCGGACTCACCGGGGTCCGAGCCTCGGAAGCAGTCCCCCCCGGAGGAGTGCCCGGTTCTCGGACTTCGTTAGGGATATGGCCAAGGCTTTGGCCTTCCCTGCGGATCCCGAGGAGGAGCCTCGAGCCGAAGAGCTCGACGCCCTCCAGTATGACTCTCCCGCGAGGGAGCACTTTACTGTGCCGGTTCCTCCTATGCTGGAACGACTACTCTTCCGCATGGGGGAGAGTCCGGCCTCCTCGCCGGTCCTGAGCAAGCGGGTCGATTCTATCTATCGGGTCCGCAAGAGCCCTGGCTTTCAGAAGGCACAGCTGCCACACCATTCCATGGTAGTGGAATCGGCCATGCATCGTCTTAAGAGCCAGAAGATGCACTCCTCGGTGCCTCCTGGAAGGGAGGCCCGTAACCTGGATGGCCTTGGCAAGAAGTGCTTCCAGGGCTCTATGCTCGCATGTCGTGTCCAGACTTACCAGCTCTACATGGGCATGTATCTCCGGGATCTGGCTAAAGAGCTAGCCGGATTCTCCGCTGGTCTCTCCGAGGAGCCCTTGCGGAGGTTCCTAGCCTTGTCCACGGGCATTCGGGAATGCTCAAAGTTCATGTCCCGAGCAGCCTATGATGGCCTTTGAGGCCTCGGCTAGAGTGGCCGCAGCCGGCATCGGTGCCCGCCGACAGGCTTGGCTTCAGTCGTCGGACCTTGAGCCCTGGGTACATGACAAGTTGGTCGATGTCCCCTGCCGAGGCGAAAACCTCTTTGGCAAGCCCATGGCGGAAAAGGCTGCACAAATTGAGACTGAGACTCTCACCAGGACCAGGCTTTCTAGGAAGACCTCCGCCCCTTCCCAGAAAAAGAAGGGCTCGGGAAAAAAGTCCTTTTACCCGAGGAAGGCGGCTGCCTACAAACAGTACCCCCATTATCAGGCCCCTGCAGCTCCCCAACAGGGCCAGCAGGCCAAGGACGGGTAACGGGTCCCGTAGGCAGCAAGCCCCCAAGCCTGCACCACCAGCCCCTGCTCAGCAGGGAGGGGGTTTTTGACTCGCTCAGCATAGCCTCTCCCCCCCGCTGGTCCCTCCCAGCACCGGAGGCCGGCTGGTTCACTTCGCCCACAGGTGGTCCAGCATCACCGCAGATGCCTGGGTGCTTCAGGTCGTGCGAGAGGGCTACCTTCTCCACTTCCATCAGGTCCCTCCCTCCTATTTTCCGGGAGAACCTTCGCGCCCCCCTCTGCACAGGGAGTTGCTCCTTCAGGAGTTAGCAGGTCGTCTGCAGGAACAGGCGGTGGACCCGGTGCCCCACCACCTGAGAGGTCAAGGCTTTTATTCAAGGTATTTTCTGATACCAAAGAGAACAGGGGGCCTCAGACCCATCCTGGACTTGCGCAACCTCAACAAGTTCCTTGTGCGGGAGAAGTTCAAAATGCTTACCCTTTGAATCCTTCTGCCCTACCTCCAGCAGGGAGATTGGCTATGCTCCTTGGATCTAAAGGATGCCTACACGCACATCCTCATCCACCCAAGCCACCGCCAATACCTAAGGTTTGTGGTGGCAGGAAATCATTACCAGTACAGAGTACTGCCCTTTGGCCTATCCTCCGCACCGCGAGTCTTCACAAAATGTCTCGCGGTCGTGGCGGCCCATCTCCGGCTTCACGGCCTCTATGTCTTTCCGTACCTCGACGACTGGCTCATCAGAGCAGCGTCCGCTCAGGAGGTCACCAACGCCACGTGCCGCACGGTGACTCTGCTGCAGCACTTGGGCTTTGTCATAAACTTCGCAAAGTCCACTTTGCTCCCCTCACAGGATCTCGAGTTCATCGGCGCAAGGCTGCACACTCCTCGGGCACGAGCGTACCTACCGCTCGACAGGGCTCAACGGCTCATGGACCTAGCCGACCGCTTTCGCAGCCAGCCCCTGGTCTCCGCCAGGCGCTTCCTGAGACTGCTCGGCCATATGGCTTCCACCGTCCATGTGACCCCCAATGCCCGCCTGAACATGCGGTCTGCTCAATGGTGTCTCCGCCAGCAGTGGCGACAAGCCACAGGCGGCCTGGCAGACCTAGTGCGCGTCTCCGAGCCGCTGCTCTCGTCTCTCCGGTGGTGGCTCCGGCAGCCGAACCTGATATTCGGAATGCCTTTCCAGTCACCTCAGCCGACCCGGGTGCTGACCACCGATGCATCCCTCCTGGGCTGGGGAGCACATTGCCAAGAGGCACGTACTCAGGGCCTCTGGACCACGTGGGAGTCTGCTCAGCAGATCAACTTCCTGGAGCTCAGGGCGATCCGCCTCGCTCTCAAGGCCTTCTCCCACCTGACTTCCCAACAGTCCGTCCTTGTCCAGACGGACAATCAAGTTGCCATGTTCTACGTGAACAAGCAGGGGGGCACGGGCTCCTTCCTCCTCTGCCGGGAGGCACAGAAGCTCTGCTCTTGGGCCGTCAGTCACGGCATTCTCCTCAAGGCAGTTTATCTCTCGGGCCAAGAAAATTGCCTTGCAGACAAACTCAGCAGGGTTCTCCAGCCGCACGAGTGGCGTCTGGATCCCTTGGTAGTTCAGAAGCTCTTCCTCAAGTGGGGTCTCCCCACGGTGGATCTCTTTGCCAGTCCTCACAACCGGCAGCTTCCTCGCTTCTGCTCTCGTCAGCCACACCCCCTTCTGCTCTCGTCAGCCACACCCCCTTCGGGTTGCGGCGGACGCCTTTCTGATCTCGTGGTCGGGGAGCCTTTTGTACGCTTTCCCTCCCATCCCACTGGTCTCTCGGACTCTTTTCAAGGTTCTCCGAGACAAAGCCTTCATGATCCTGGTGGCCCCTCGCTGGCCCAGGCAGCCGTGGTTTCCACTCCTGCTGCAACTGGCGGTGGAGGGCCCAATCCCTCTGGGGATACAACAGGATCTCCTCACTCAGGATCAGGGGTCCCTTCTGCACCCCAACCTCAGGTCTCTCAACCTTATGGCCTGGCTGCTGAGAGGGTAGTCCTTGCTCCCCTTCTCCTGCCGGCGGAGGTGGAAGGAGGTCGTCTTAGCTTCGCGACGGCCTTCTACCCGCAAATGCTACGCCCTTAAATGGCGTCGCTTTGCAGTCTGGTGTGCCCAACAGTCTCAGGATCCCTTCTCCTTGCCCGGTGTCGGTGATCTTGCAGTACTTGCTGCACCTCTCTAATCTGGGACTTAAGTCCAACTCCGTCAAAGTTCACCTCAGTGCTCTTTCAGCACATCATGTGCCAGTGGACGAGCAGACCTCTCTCCAATGACCCTCTCATAGCGAGGTTTCTCCGAGGTCTCCTTCTACTTAAACCACCTCTGCGCCCGCCAGCGCCTGACTGGGACCTGAATGTGGTTTTGCAGCGGATCACCTGTCCGCCTTTTGAACCTATGGCTACCTGTTCTCTACGTTTTCTGTCTTGGAAAACACTGTTCTTGATAGCCCTCACTTCCGCTAGGCGCGTAAGTGAATTGCAGGCCCTCGTGTCTGATCCCCCTTACACTAGGTTCTACAAGAATAGGGTAGTCCTACGGACTCACCCAAAATTTCTGCCTAAAGTGGTCTCCCCTTTTCACATCAATCAGGAGGTGGTACTTCCAACCTTCTTTCCCAGACCACACTCCAGCCGAGCTGAAACGGTCCTCCATACCCTGGACTGTAGAAGGGCATTGAACTTCTACCTTGACCGTACGCGGGAGCACCGTAAAGCTGCTCAGCTTTTTGTGTCTTTTGACCCCAATAAATTGGGGCTCCCGGTCTCCAAGCGTACTCTGTCCATCTGGGTTGCGGGACTGTATCTCTTGGGCTTATGGGGCAGCCGGACTCTCCTTAGAAAGTCGAGTCACGGCTCATTGCGTTCGGGCAAAGGCCACGTCAGTGGCTTACCTCCGCTCTGTTCCGCTGGCAGACATCTGCCGGGCCGCTACTTGGTCTTCGAGCCAGACTTTTGCGGTCCATTACTGTCTCGAGAGGGAGTCCCGTAGGGACAGTGCTTTCGGACAGGCAGTCCTCCGTAATCTCTTTGAGGTCTGAGCAACTCCTACCCTCCATCCCGGATGTGGGCTACCGGTGGGTGATAATTCAGCGAAGATTCTATCCTTCTGTGCTGCTGAGCTAGAGGGAGCTCATTTTTGTGCTTAGGGTCTCCGGTAGCCTTGAGCTTGGGAGTCCCATAAGTGAGGACTGACTTCCTGCTTGGTCCTGGAGAAAGCGTAGTTACTCACCTGTAACAGGTGTTCTCCAGGAGCAGCAGGAATCAGTCCTCACTACCCTCCCTCCTCCCCTTGGAGTTGCAATCGTCTGCTTATGTTCTTTTTGCAAATTTTTATGCTGTCTTTTTTAGCTATGTCATCTGACTGGCTAAGATGGCACCCTCGGGCGGGAAGACGACCGCGCATGCGCGCTGCAATTCCCAAAGGCTTTCTTTGAAAGCTGGGGAAAATTGCTCCGCGAGGGCTCCGTCGGCGCAGACGTCACCCATAAGTGAGGACTGATTCCTGCTGCTCCTGGAGAACACCTGTTACAGGTGAGTAACTACGCTTTATTTGTCTAGATCAGGGATTCTCAACCCGATTTCGGGACACACCCAGCCAGTCAGATTTTCAGGTTAATGAATATGCATGAAATATTTGCATACAATGGAAGCAGTGCATGCAAATCTCTCATGCCATATTCATTGTGATAATCCTGAAAACCTGACTGGCTAGGTGTGCCCCGAGGACTGGCTTGAGAGCCCCTAGTCTAGACTAGGGATGTCAAACTCCAGTCCTGAAGGGTCACAAACAAGCCTATTTTTCTGGAAGTCCTTAATGAATATTCATGAGATACATTACCATACAATGGTGGCAGTACATGCAAATATTTCATTTATATTCATTTAAGGATATCCTGAAAACCTGACTTAGATGCTCCACTCCAGGACTGAATTTGACACGCCTGGTCTAGACCTTCAGGCATCATCCATTATAGTACATCTTAGTGCTCTGACTGCTTATGCTTCAGTAGATAATCCTCCAGCGTCTCAGTGCAATATTGTTGCTCAATTCATGAAGAATTTTCTTCATTTTAAACCACCTATCCCCTGCGGTCTCAATTTGGTGCTAATTTTTACTTATGAAGTCGCTCTTCAAACGTTTAGATTAATGACTCTTAAGTTCCTCAGCTCGGAAAGTATTCTTCCTAGTAGCAATTACCTCGGCTAGAAGAGTCTGAACGTCAGGCATTGCTGCCCTTATGAATCATAGCTTCAGTTTGATCATCAGAAAGTGAGTCTCTGACTACACCCTTCGTGGTCACTCCTTTTCACATAAACAGAGAAATAGTTCTTCCCATCTTTTGTCCAAAATCACATTTACATCCACCTGAGAAAGCCCTCCATACGTTGGACTGTAAGTGGCCTCAGTTACTAGTAAAAGAATCAACTTGTTTAGTCAGTTGGCTAAAGTTCTGCATCCACTTTTGTTCTGCACTAGTGAATACTCCTCCAAAGTTAAGTCATACCATATTACATACATACAGTACCTGAATGTAACTTCCTTAACCGCCTAGCTGCTACCCCGCTATAGGCAGTATATCCAGTAAATAAAACTATAACTTGAGAATTGCAGCACATCATATTTAAATGATGCACTCCCATCACTCTCTCATGGAACAAACTCTATCCCTTGTAAAATCTTTTTTCCAGTGACTGCTACACTCAGATCATGCTGTTAATTTGACCCTATGAATGAATTAAACAGCAGTGACACCATGATTAGACATACCAACGATGATAGAGAAAAAAAATCTCCACATTCCAGGCTTTTGACCAACTTCTGGTGGGGGCAGACTCCTCTACTTCAAGAGTACCTGACAAGTCATTACTTTAAAACAGGTGGGTACTCAGACTAGTAAACCAAAGATAGAAGATACATTTCTTGTTGTTTCAAACACCCAAAAGTCCTATTTATTTATTAATTTGCTTATGATCAATCAAAGCCCTCAAGTGGCTTACATTTGGCCACATAAAGCACCTATTCTAGATATTCAAGATCTTAATGTTTTCATCAAAAAGGAAACGTTCAAAGGCAACTCATTTGAAACTGTCTTTACCATTCCTTTGTCAAAATGAATGGCTAGCATCTAGATCTCAATGATACTTACACATGTATATCACTCCATGTCCAACACTGGAAAGTTCTAAATTTCACCTACCCTATGTTTCTACCTTTTGGCCTTTCATTGGCACCCAGAGTATTCACAAAATATCTTGCGGTTGCAGCATCACACCTCAACAGGAAGGGTTTTTTAAAATTCCCTTATTTCAACAACAGGCTGATATTGGCAGAGTAACCCCAGGGTACTTAACATTCACAGTTCACCACACTGAAGACACTATAAAACCTTTGGTTCCTTATAAACTTAGACAAGTCAACTCTCTTGCCTACCCAATATATAAACTATTGGTTCCCATCTTGCAACTTGGCAGGTCAAGGCATTGATTTGATTCTTTATTTTATATGCTATTTAGAAGTTATGAAATATTAAGCAGTTTATAAACAGCTAAAATGATTCAGAACTATATCTTAACCATAAAATATAAAAAAGAAACCCCACAAACCCTACCACGCGTGCATAATTACGGAAAGTAGAATGTACATAATCTGATCATCACTTCATCAGATCTACATAGCCAAGAGGGGGGTGTCTTTGCACCATCCTCGAAATTCTGGCTTGCGTAGCATTTGTGATTCATGTTTCATTGCAAAACTATATATGAGACGTTTACAGTGGCAGCTAAAATTTCAGTGGAACCAACATGACTAACTGCTATCAAAGGGAATCATTTTAAAACCAGAGATAAAACGCTCATTTCTTTGTTACCAGCTATCCGTCTCTAAAAGGGCACCTTCTGGAAACCTCAGTACCATTTTGTACTATCAACACCTGACTGAAGAGCACAACTCCTTCACCTACATGCCCAAGGCTTTGGAGGCATGCAAAGTGAATCTTTTACACTTCAGTCTACTAGATTTTCAAGGCAGACTTCTAAGCTCTTCAAACATTGACAGTGGATCTTGAGGAAAATTATCCCGATTCAGAGTACATCCAAGTAGTTTGTTTTATATCAGCAAAGAGTGAGATTTTGATTCATTCAGACTATGCAAGAAAGCAGTCAATATCTGGAACCTTGCTATCTCCATTGAAGCGACCCTGTAGGCTTATCTATCTGTTCAACTTTAAACTAGATAGTAGACAAGTCAAACTGTAGACTAGACCGGCACAAGTGGTCTCTTAACTACACAGTGACTCAGCCTCTTTTCAGGCAGTGATGCTTTCCCAAAATAGAGACTGATTTTGCAGCTAAGGAAAACTGCTCAAGAGGATGCACCCAACCCAGATTAAACCACAGTAACTTTTCAGTTTGATGGAACCACGGCTTGCGCTATACTTTTCCTCTGCTCTCCTTGCCAAAGAAAGAAAATCATTCAGGAAAAGGTTCATATAGTGGTCAATATTCAGTTGCACAGATAACATGTAGCTTGACGTGTCCAACTTATTGTTTACAGTTATGTGTTTATTTTCAGTGGTACTGCCAATTAGCAGAGTTAATGTCCATAAATAAGATGAAACGTCCAAATCAGACATTCAAGTTATACCTGCAGTTCGTGTGACCCATTTGGTAATTTATTTTATACATTTAGTGGCTGAATATCACTGTATGTGACACCATCCTCAGAACACGCCATATCCCACATTCTGATAGTATTTCGCCATTAAAAGATCATATTTTGGATTTTTGTGTCATGCTATCCATCTTTGATTCCCCACCCCCAGCACCACAACTATCACCAGCATGCCTGGGAACTCTTTCATCCCTAGGTTCAGAGGTGCTCACCAATGTTCCCTCTAATTTTCTGTAGGCTGTGTGCGCATAAAATATCAGTTGTGCAGCTTTTGAAGGAAGATGAAATTTTTGTCCACCACATAACGACACTCGGAGTTATATACTTTAAAATTTGACTACACATCAGAATACAATATGTACACCACATTGATTGCACTAGAAAACATTGTAGAACTTGTGAAAACCGTAAATACATAACAACTTTTAAATTTTAAGACATCTGTGTTGTTTTCTATCAGAACCAGAACCATAATTTTTGTGCGCTTTGTTGTAAAGTATGTGCGCTCGCTCGGCGAGGTGTGTGCGTGCGCACAGCTTACAGGGAACAGTGGTGCTCACTGACCAGTAGGGGCTTTAAGACAGCACTCATCGTAACTTTGCCTAAGCAAACCTGGATTCCCCATAGATTGCTCTGTTCTGAGCCTCAGGACCAACTCTCATTAGAGGAGCACATTAATAGAACATTAATGTCGCTGTACAATGCCCGATGCATTGTTGATTTATGACATTTAGGTATGAGATATGAAAATAATGTTTTGCTCTTTTATAACTGGGTACCAATTTTAGAATTGGAAAAAAGGCACATGTTTCATAAAGGCAGTTTAGGCACCAGTGTACCTTTATGAAATAGCACCCAGAACCAGCCCCAGTAGTTCACAAATTCTTGCAACCAAATTTTACACCTGTTGGAAGGAGGTATAAATTTGTATATGTACTCTTGAAGGTAATTTTATAACAGAATGCCCCATTTTAACACTGTTCATACTTATATGCATGCTTACCTTGGGGTAATTTTATAAAAGATGCATTTTACACACGTAAAAATATGGTTTGTGTGAAAATATTATATAAAATTACTCCGTATGTACTCACATATTGTATAAAATAACATATGTACCTTCCAACTCTGCTCATTCCTGGGAATGCCTAGTAACAGATCATGTAAAAAGTAGTATCTCCAGGAACAAGCAAGAATGTAGTCTTCACATATGGGTACAGTCGGTACCGACAGAGCCTGCGCGGGAACGCTCCCCAGCGTCCAATTAGAAAGCTTTTGGGAGCATCCCACAGCGCCTGCGTGCTGCCTTCCCGCCTTTCCCAACTGCCTCTCTCCAGTTCTTTTTCTGCGGAGCCAGCAGGTCGTTGTTCCTGTCACCGCGGAAGAATTCTTCTTTATTTCTTTTTTGTGGTCACGTCTGCCTTCCTCGACGCTTTTCCGGTACCGCTGGTTTTTTCTTCTTATTTTCTGTCTTTAAAAAAATTAAATAAATAATAAATTCTACATTTTTTTTCCTATTTTCTTCAGGTGCATGCGCCTTTTTGGGCCTTAGGCCCAAAACATTTTCTTACATGGAGAAACCTGCCTCAGGTTTCAAAAGTGCACCAAGTGTGGCGGTACCATTTCAGTCACCGACACCCATGAATGGTGTCTAAAATGTTTAGGTCCTGACCACTCCATCACGGATTGTATTTCCTGCGCCATGATGTTTAAAAGAGGTCGGCAGAACCGAGCTGCTAAGCGCAGTACCCTGTTTTCCTCTGATGCAGCTTTGGTGGCATCGACATCTTCCAGGGCTTCCTCCTCTTTCCCGTGGATCTCAGGTAACTAAACATAAGTCCAGCCGGTCCTCAAAGGGTAGATCTCCTTCTAAGCATCGAGATGCCTCTGGGGTTGCCCTTGAGGATTCTGCACCGGCAAAATTGCCCCGGCAGGAGGCTTCGGCTTCCAAAGCATTATCGGGGCTCCAGGATGTTCTCGAGGCCTCGACCCCGGCAGAACTACTGGTGCCATGCTCTGGGGTACCGGTGGTTTTCTCTGGTACCGACATCCAGGCATCGGCAGCATCGATAGACCAGAGATTCCTGGCTATTGAGCACAGTCTGGCGGCTCTCCTTGCGGCATCGACACCCTCGGAACCGCGACAGACAATTCAGCTGGTACCGGTACCGATAGCATCGACATTGGCATCTGTGTCTGCTTTGCCGGTACCCAGTCATCCGATGCTCTCCGGTACCGATACCCCGGTACCGGTTACTCCTGGTACCAACTTCGGTTGGTACGGGTATCGGGCTCTTCAAGAGCATCCGGACAGACGGTACTTCGAGTCCTCAGAAGAATCTGAGGATTCTGACAGTTCTGTCGATGCGGGAATGCTTCTCCCAGAGGAGCCCTCCTCCCCTAAGCGCAGGATGTCTCCTCCAGAGGATATATCCTTCCAGGATTTTATCAGGGAGGTGGCTCGGGGTCTATCTATTACTGTGGCACCTGAAACAGAGCCAAGGGCCAAGGAGTTGGAAATTCTACAATATCCCAAAACTCCTAAGGAGGCAGCTATCTTGCCCATTCATGAGATTTTATATGATCTCATGTTAAGGATATGGAAGACACCTCTTACCATCTCTCCTCATTCTCGCAGACTGGATACTATGTATCGAGTCCCTCCTTGTCCTGGTTTCCAAAAGACTCAGCTTCCTCACCACTCTATTGTAGTGGAATCAGCTATGAGAAGGATCAAGAGTGCAAAGAGGCATGCCTCTAATCCTCCAGGACATGAGTGCAGAACCCTTGATGCTGTTGGACGTTGGGTCTGCCACGCTTCCATGCTTTCTGCCAGGATCAGTTTCCTATAGTCTCTACATGGGAATGTTTCTGAAGGAGGTCACAGATGATTTAGAAGCTTTAAGTCCTATTCTTCCTGAGGATAGAAGACAGGATTTTCTTACTTTGGTCAAACATGCCCAAGATGTTTCTAAATTTGCCAACCGTGCAGCCTTTGACTGCTTTGAGTGCATAAGCAGGACCTCTGCTATTGCCATAGGTGCACGTAGAATTGCTTGGCTCCAGGCATCTGATCTGGAGCTCTGGGTACAAGATAAACTGGGAAATATTCCTTATCTCCAGGAACAAGCAGGAATGAGTCTTCACATATGGGTACGTCGGTACTGACGGAGTCTGCGTGGGAACGCTTCCCAGCGTCCAATCAGAAAGCCTTTGGAAGCATCTCACCTCGCCTGCGTGCTGCCTTCCCGCCTTCCCAACTGTCTCTCCTCAGTTTTCGTTTTTCCGCGGAGCCGGCAGGACGTCCTCTTGTCACCGCAGAAAATTCTTCTTTTATTCTTTAGTTTTCTTGTGGCCGTGGCTGCGTTCCCCGACGCCACCGGTACCGCCGGTGTTTCTTTTTTCTTTTCTTGTAAAATATTTCCTTTTTAAGGACTATTTTTCCTCCTTAGTTTCTCACGGTTCTCAGACCTCTTAGGCCTCTCCATTTTCCTTCATGGAACCGCCAGCCACTCTCCCCAAGAAATGTATAAACTGTGGCAGTACAACCTTATTTTTAGACACTCACAATTGGTGTCTAACCTGCTTGGGTCCTGACCATTTTCCTCCGGAGCCCTCGGGCAATAGTATTGTGGGAAGAAGTTCTCAACATCGAGTTCCCCTCGACACGCGGTCCCCATCCAACTTCAGGGTACCGACCATATCTTCTTCTACACAGGATCAGGTAACCCAAAAACAGTCTGTTAAGACTTGCCAGTCCTTGAGCGGCAGTTTCTCATGCACAGCAGAGAGATGCCTACGGCCTTGCCCTCGAGAGTCCACTGGCTTCAAAACCCCGGTGGGAGTCTTCGGCCTCCAAAGCCTGTGTGGGGTTTCAGGTTGTTCCTGAGGTTCACCCCTCACAGAACATACCTGAACCATGCCCGGTGGTGGCATCTGCTTCGAGCGGTACCGATACCCCGGCATCGGCAATGGTGTTGGATGAAACATTCCTCACCAAGGATCGTCGTCTGGCGTCCTCGGTACCTACGGGGCCGGTGGATATGCTCCAGACCGACCTTCCAGTATTGGTACCGGCACCGATATTAGTACCGACGTCGGTACCCTCCAGACGTGCATCGATAGACTCGCTTCCTTCGATGCCGAGTCTGGAATCGATCTCCAGTCTGGAGGACTGGGTACCGACTCTCCTTGGTACCGATACCTGTCGGTACCGAAGGCTCGGTTCCAATAATTCAGATTCGCAACTCTCGGTTCCTTTGATACCATTAGAGTTTGCCACCGGCTAGCCTTCATCCACCGGTATCCACATTACCATTGCTGTCGGTGCCTTCCATGCTTCTCCCATCAGGCTCTCTTCCCTCGATACCGAGTTTGGAATCGATCCCTAGCATGGACGATACGCTACCGACAGTTGCTGGTCCCGACCTCCTGTGGTACCGGCGACCATACTCTAAGGACCACCATTCAGGATCTTCTATTCCTATAAAGTTGGATAGATCCCTCGGTGCCAGTGCTAGTTCTTCACAGATCTAGCCTGTCCAAAAGAATTTCCCTCTGGGGATTTTTCTTTTCAAGCTTTTCTCCTGGATATGGCAAAATCACTTGCCATCTCTATACCTGGAGATCCTACACAAGGGAATACAGAATCCCTGTATATTCCTGGAAGAGCAAAGGAGAACATCATGCTTCCTTTGCATCATTCCTTGCAGGATCTCCTTCTACGAATGTGGAAAGCTCCTTTAAAGGTACCCCCACTTTCAAGAGCAACTGATCTTCTATATCAGGTGCCCCTTCTCCAGGATTTCAAAAGACTCAACTTCCTCATCATTCCATTGTTGTAGAATCAGCAATGAGGCGGGTGAAGAGTACTAAAAAGCACTCTTCTTATCCGCCAGGTCGTGAGTCTAAGACTTTAGATGCCTTTGGACGTCAACTTTCAAGGCATACATGCTTTCAGCAAGTATACTCTCATATATTATTTATATGGGTTTATCTCTTGAGTAGGTCAAAAAGAAGTAACATCTTATGACACATTATCTTCAAGAGCCCAAGAGTGCAGACTATTCCTCACTGTTTAGTCATGCTCAGAATATCTCTAAGTTTCTTACTCGTGCTTCCCTAGACTCCTTTGAGTCTGTTAGGAGGACTTCTGCTATAGCTATAGGAGCACGACGTAAAGCCTGACTCCAAGCTTCAGACTTGGACAAATGGTCACAAGTTAGACTGGGAAATACTCCTTGCACTGGAGAAAATCTCTTTAACAAGGAGTCGTTATTCCAGGTTGCTCAGTTAACAACTGACTGTCCTGTTTCCAGGGGCTGTTCTACGCCTTCTCCTTTCCCAGTTAGTAGGAAAGGTCCTGCCAGAATTTCTTCCCCTAGGGGAAGAAAATTTTCTCCATCTTCTGCCCATCATACAGATGTTCCCAACAGGGTTTCGAAATATCACCCTGGTCTGATGAATCCACAACCTCAGCAGGGTCAACAAACCCAGCAGTCGCAGGGTTTCAAATAGTTAATCATTGCCCTTCTTGGTTGGGGGTTAGAGTAGCAGTCTGCTTCTTTACATTTGCCGTGTCTGCACCAACTTTATTCTAACCTTCCTAGATATCTCTTGTTGAGGCATCTTTTCTTCAACTTTAAGAGTCTTTATGATGATCATGCCCATACTTAACAGGGTTTTCCTCTTCCTCTTGGAGGAAGGAGAACTAACAACTATTAATAGACAGTTGTTTTACCTGTACTGGCATGTATCTCTCACCTGTCAGAGACTTCCTCCATAGTCAGTCTCTTTCAACACTGTCTTACCTCCCTCTTACTATACCATTTGGTTTGTAAGAGGGACCCCTTTTACACTGGTAAGCTCCTATAGTCCTTTACTTCTTCTACAGGGGGATCCTCCCTTCTGGAGTTCTCCCCCCCCCCCTTGTTACCTTAGGGCAGCCCATCAGACAATAGGAAATCCTACTAGGTCTGTTTCTTTTTCCACTTCTAAAAGAGGGAGAGGAAAGAGAAATGTTCTCCGCTGCCCTGGTACGTTGCTGCAGATACAGCAATTCCTAGTGTTAAGCCACTGGTTCTGTCCACCACACAACCAGGGATTATCCTCCACTAGCAATCCCTTCTAGCCTCACTGCTAGGTCCCAAACAGGTTATCAACCTCGTTTGGGAAACCCTCTTATCACAGCCTGGTTGGTTAACTTCTATTCTTCGCCCCCCTTGTTCTTGGCAGAATAGTTGGTTGCCTGCTAGCTTCCCACAGCCATTTTTTCTTCTAACCAACCTGCAGCATGCTCTCTGCAACTCTACAGCGTAGCTTTGCACTGTGGGCCTTGGCTAGAGAGCATTAGTATCTTGCCTAACAGATAACCCCAGATGGTTAACAGGGTTCCCCCAGTCATGTTTCCATGACTGGTAGGTATTTCCTACCCTTACCATCTGATCTTAAATCTCTTTTGAGACATCAGTCTCGGGCCTTTCATTACGTGAAAACCTAAAGAAGGGCCAATTCCCTGGCCATATCCTTGGTCTTCTCGTCAGAGATAATTTTCTTCACTGGCAGTTAGGGAACGCCTAATACCCTTCTTGCCCTCATAGGCAAGTCACTAGGGTATCTTCCTCCAGTGGCGTCCTCTCTCCATTCTCCATATGGCAATTCTGGAGAAATCTGGCCTTCCTGCCTACAGACTGAAATTATCCTCTGCCTTTTTCACGTAGGCCATCCTGTTTATTGAAAGGCTCACATTCTCAAAAGAATCCAGACGACGACTTGTCAGGGAGACCTCTCCTCTGACTCTGCCAATCATAACCAGGAAAAGAGAATTCTCTGTATATCTATTCAAGCAGGTATTTACCTTCTTGCTGCTAGATGAATCTTCCTCCTAGGGGGGATCAGCTTCAATAGACCTCTCTTCTTCGACATACCTGGAGATATGTGTCTATAGGTCTACATATATCTATCTATCTGCACACACACACACCTACACACGCACGCACGCACGCACGCACGCACGCACGCACGCACGCACGCACGCACGCACGCACGCACACACACACACACACACACACACACACACACACACACACACACTACACCTTTCTTTCTTCTTTCCTAATTGACCCCATTTAGGAAAGACATTGTGGAGCTTCAGTCAATCTAAAGCTTAGCGCTCCTGAGTCTGTCCATACTTTCTTATCAGATACAAGGGTCTCCATACCCTTTCCTCCCTACATGGACTGATTCCATTCCCAGTCCAGTTAGGTCAAACTCAATTTTCCTGTTGGTCCTAAATTAGTACTGTTTTTGGACCTGATCAGCTTAAGCTTTCTTTCATGCTACCGTCTGCGTCTCCGCTGAAGCTCTACCTCTTTCCCCTGGGGCTATTTCTCACCCTGAAGGGTTCTGACCTCCACTGTTTTTCTCTAGTTTTACTATGTCTACTTCCCAGTGAGGTACCCCCTTAGCACATTCACTGGCTCTTCTAACAGATCCATATGTACCTCAGTGAACTTGTGCAAGATCAACAAGGGAGGCCCAGATTACAAAATACCCTCTATACAGGGTCTTTCTCTTCAGAAACCCTGTTCTAGCAGCTGTTCCACAGCTCCTCTTCTGTTTTCAACTCCTACCCTCCATCCCTAGGATGCCTGAGGTCTTAAGCAATAGCATGGCTTGTTCTAGACTTGCAACATGCTAGGACTCCCTCTGGGCATCTAAGCTTGGGAGTCCCCATATGTGAAGACTCATTCCTGCTTGTTCCTGGAGATAGCAGAGTTACTTACCCTGTAACAGGTGATCTCTGGGAACAGCAGGAATGAGTCTTCACAACCCACCCACTTCCCCTAGGAGTTGCTTTTTCTCTGTCTCTATCTTTCCCTTCCTTGCTCTCTCTCTCTCTTTGTCTCAGCTTTCAAACTTAACTGAGGAGAGACAATTGGGAAGGTGGGAAGGCAGCACGCAGGCGTGGTGGGATGCTTCCAAAGGCTTTCTGATTGGACGCTGGGAAGCGTTCCCGCGCAGACTCCATCGGTATCGACGTACCCATATGTGAAGACTTATTCCTGCTGATCTCCAGGAACAAGCAGGAATAAGTCCTCACATATGGGTACGTCGGTACCGACGGAGCCCGTGCGGGAAAGCTCCCCAGCTTCTTAGAATAGAAGCTTTTGGGACCTCCCACTGCACATGCGCACTGCCTTCCCGCCTTCCTGAACAGCTCTCCTCAGTTTCTCTTTTTCCGCGGAGCCAGCAGGTCGTGTTCCTGTCACCGCTGAAGAAATTGTTATTTTATTTGTTTCTTTAGACCGCGTACCTGCCTTCCCCATACCGATACCGGTATCGCCGGTCTTTTCTTTCTTTCTTTAAAAAATTATAATTCTTTTTTCTTATTTTTTAGCTTTTTGGTCACTTCAGAGAGGCCTCTCGGCCTACTCAATTTCTCCTCATGGAGAAGCCAGCCCCTGGATTTAAGAAGTGTACCAAATGTAATGCTGTTATTTCAGTCACAGACACCCATGACTGGTGTCTGAAATGTTTGGGGCCTGACCATTCCATACCGGACTGCCCATCTTGCTCCCACATGTCTAAACGTGGGCTGCAGAACCGGGCCAACAAATTCCATGTGCTGTTTGCTTCAGAGAATACAGCATCACAGTCATCATGGTCTTCTTCTCCGGATGGATCTCAGGTAACCAAACCTTCTGTGGGCAAGTCCTCAAAGAGCAAATCTCCTTCAAAGCATCGAGAGGCTCTTAGCTTAGAACTTGAGGACCCTGCCCCAGCCAAACAACCCCGGCGGGAAGTCCAACTTCCAAAAACGCCAATTCAGGGGTCTCAGGTTGATATCGATGCTACGGCCTCGACAGATCACCTGTTAGCCTGCTCTGGGGTACCGGGTCACTCCGGTACCGACATCCAGGCAGCTATGGCGTCCATGGGCGATACTGTACAGTCCATGCAGCAGGCCGTCATGGCTTTCATTAAAGCTGCAACGCCATCGGTTCCGCTTTCAGCGGTTCCGGGCCCGATACCGGTATCGTCCGCCATGCCGGTATCGAGGCCGTCCACCTCTAAACGCAAGTCGGTACCGTATGGGCTTTCGCTCCATACCGGTTCCATACCCGATACGCCCGATATCGATACCGATCGGTACGCGTATCGTGCGTTAGAGGAAAGCACCGATTCCTCTGAGGATTTTCACTCCTCTGATGATTCTGCTGAGTTTTCACTCAACTTACCTGAGGAGCCCTCTTCTCCTAAAAGGAGAATGTCCCCTCCAGAGGATTTGTCCTTCCAGGACTTTGTTTTAGATATGGCTACAGCCCTTTCTATTACCACATCCTCTGAAAAGGAACCCAGATCCAAAAAACTGGATATTTTGGGATACTCAAAGGCCCCTAAGGAGGCAGTTACCCTGCCTATCCATGAAATCCTTCAAGAACAACTGATGGATTTCTGGGAAAATCCTTTGACTTTGTCTCCTTATTCCCGTAGGTTGGACACCATGTATAGGGTCCCTCCTTCTCCTGGTTTCCAAAAGACTCAATTGCCCCACCACTCTATTGTGGTGAAGTCTGCAATGAAGAAGATTAGGAGTACCAAAAGGCACTCTTCCACCCCTCCAGGACGGGAATGTAAGACTTTGGACTCTTTTGGTAGGAAAATTTTCCAGGCTAGTATGCTTATAGCCAGGATTAATTCCTACAGTCTCTATATGGGCATGTTCCTGGAGGAACTTGCCAAAAAGGTGCGGCATTTTGCCCCCTTTATCCCTGAGGATAAAAAGCAGGGTTTCCTTTCCCTAGTGAAACAACTCTTAGAGGTTTCTAAGTTCTCTAATAGGGCAGCATATGATTCCTTTGAGGGAGCCAGTAGGGCTTCGGGCATTGCTATTGCAGCCCGACGTCTTGCTTGGCTCCAGGCCTCTGATCTGGAACCTTGGGTTCTAGATGGCTTACGTAATCTGCCCTGTACAGGTGAGAACTTATTTGGGGAAGAGTGGCAAATCAAAGCCACCCAGATGGATGCTGAAAATCCCACCTTGGAAAGACTTTCAAAGTCCACTTCAATTCCTACTAAGAAAAAGTCTTTTAAAAGGCCTTACTATAAGAAGGCCAGAGTTGCTTCAAATACTGGCCAGCAGTCTTCTCAACCTCGCTATACTGCTAAGCGTCAGCAATCCAAACAAGCACGAGCTAAGCCTGCAGCAGCTACTGTAGCTCAGCAGGCTCCAACCCCTCAGGGGTTTTGACTTGCTCCTAGGGAACTTGCCACTTCTGGTTCTAACACAACCAGAAACCTCTCACCATACCCGGAAGGTTGGTTCACTTTGCTCCCAGATGGGAACAAATCACAACAGAACAATGGACCCTCTCTATCATTCGAGAGGGTTACAAACTTCATTTCTCCAGCCTTCCTCCCCATCATATGGTGAGACCATTCAATTCTCCCCCATCTCTCCTAACCCTGTTGGGTCAAGAGGTTTCCTCTCTTCTTGCCCAAGGGGCCATAGAAGAGGTTCCTCTTCCTCAACAAGGGTCCGGTTTCTACTCCCCTTATTTTCTCATTCCAAAGAAGACGGGGATTCAGACCAATCCTAGATCTGAGAGAATTGAACAAATTTCTCTTCAAGGAGAAATTCAAAATGCTGTCTCTCGGCATTCTCCTTCCTTACCTCCAGGGTCAGGACTGGCTTTGTTCTCTAGACCTACAGGATGCGTATACACATATACTCATCCATCCATCCCACAGAAAGTATCTTCGCTTTCTGTTTCAGGGAAAACATTTCCAATACAGAGTACTCCCCTTCGGTTTAGCCTCTGCTCCAAGAGTATTCACAAAATGCATGGCAGTCGTAGCCGCATTTCTAAGAGGCATGGGAATCTTTGTCTTCCCATATCTGGACGACTGGCTCATCCGAGCTCCAACTCAGTCACAGGCCCAGATTTCCCTGGACCACACAAGGAGCCTTTTGCAGTATCTGGGACTGGTAGTAAACCTTCCCAAGTCCCAACTCATCCCTACTCAATCTCTAGAATTCATAGGGGCCCAGTTGGACACCATCACTGCAAGGGCCTACCTTCCACAGGTTCGAGGCCAGCGCCTCCTGAGTTTGGCCTCCCAAGCTCAGTCCAGCACTCACTTGACAGCCAGGGAAATGCTACGCCTACTGGGTCATATGGCCTCCACAGTGCATGTGGTGCCCTATGCTCGTCTTCATATGAGAGCAGCTCAATGGACCCTGGCCACTCAGTGGACTCAGGCGTCAGGAGCGCTCTCAGACCAAATACAAACCTCCGATCGTCTGTTTTGGTCCCTCCACTGGTGGACTTCCACCAAGAATCTGTTGTTGGGGGCTCCATTTCAACCATTGCTACCCCAAGCAACCCTCACAACAGATGCCTCCCAAACAGGGTGGGGAGCCCATCTGCAAACTCTCTCCACTCAGGGCACTTGGTCTCTACAGGAGACCACCCTTCATATCAATCTTCTGGAACTGCGAGCAATTTACCTTGCCCTCAAGGTCTTCCACTCCCTCCTAGCCAACCTCACTGTCCTAGTTCAGACGGACAATCAGGTGGCCATGTTTTACATAAACAAACAAGGAGGGACGGGCTCTCTGTCGCTTTGCAACGAAGCTCTAAGACTATGGGCCTTCGCCAGAGAGCATCAGATTCACCTGCTAGCAGTGTATCTCCCAGGAGTTCAAAAACTCTCGGGCAGACAGGCTCAGTCGAGTTCTGCTGCCACACAACGAATGGTCCCTACATTTGGACCAAATAAACCGAATCTTTCAGGAATGGGGGACCCCGGACATAGACCTCTTTGCAAGTCCGTGGAATGCCAAACTTCCCCGGTTCTGTTCCAGAACTCCGTGTCAGGGAGCTCAGGCTACGGACGCCTTTCTCCTGAATTGGAATCAGGCATTCCTATATGCCTTTCCACCCATTCCTTTGATTCCCAAGACTCTGTTCAAACTCCAGAGGGATCATGGAACTATGATCCTCATAGCTCCACGCTGGCCACGCCAAGTGTGGTTCCCTCTACTTCTACAGCTCTCCCAAGGATCCTACTTGGATCTGGGAGCTGCGCCAGACCTCCTGTCTCAGGAGGAGGGGACTTTGTGGCACCCAAACCCCAAATCCCTTCACCTCAGTGCTTGGTTACTGAAGGCTTAAGCCTTCAAGACTTTCATCTTTCCCAACCAGTGAAAGATATCCTTTCTGCCTCTAGGAAACCCTCTACCAGGCGTTCCTATGCTTTCAAATGGAAACGTTTTTCCATTTGGTGTGCTCAGCAGGGTCTTGACCCTCTGGCACTTCCTTTGAATTCTCTTCTTGATTATCTCCTGCATCTATCCAATGCAGGCCTCAAGACGAATTCGGTAAGAGTCCATTTAAGCGCTATTGCAGCATCCTTGAAACATATAAATGGACAACCTATCTCCTCTCATCCTCTTGTTGCAAGATTCATGAGAGGCCTGACTCTCACTAAACCTCCCATCAGACCACCCCCGGTCGCATGGGATTTGAATCTAGTGCTCGGTCAACTTATGAAGCCACCTTTTGAGCCAATGTTTTCCACCTCCTTGAAATTTCTTTCCTGGAAGGTCATCTTCCTCATTGCAGTCACTTCGGCTCGCTGCATCAGTGAGCTGCAGGCTTTAGTGGCTAATCCACCTTACACAAGATTTCATCATGATAAGGTGGTCCTTAGGACGAATCCCCACTTTATGCCTAAAGTGGTCTCGCCTTTTCATCTTAATCAAGAGGTATATCTACCTGTCTTTTTTCCAGCTCCTCATGCATCCAATGCAGAGAGGAACCTTCATACTCTGGATTGTAAAAGAGCTCTCGCTTTTTACCTTAATAGGACTCAGCCACATCGAAAGTCTTCTCAACTTTTTGTGGCCTTTGATCCTTCCCATTTGGGACTTCCAGTCTCCAAGCGTACACTTTCCAATTGGATTGCTCAGTGTATTTCTTTTGCTTACCAGAGCAAAAACATTTCTCTGGAAGGCCATGTCACTGCTCACAATGTGAGGGCCATGGCAACTTCTATGGCTCATCTGCACTCTGTTTCCATAGATCAGATCTGTCGAGCCGCTACCTGGGCCTCGGTTCATACCTTCACAGCCCATTACTGTTTGGACAAGGACTCCCGCCGGGATGCCTTGTTTGGCCAGGCTGTCCTCAAGCACCTGTTCCATTCCTAAACAACTCCTGCCCACCTTCCCAGAATGGATGCCTGAGATCCATACGAAGATGGCGAACCTTTACAGGGGATCCCATGCATCTAAGCTAGGGAGTCCCCATATGTGAGGACTTATTCCTGCTTGTTCCTGGAGATAGCACAGTTACTTACCTGTAACAGGTGATCTCTGGGAACAGCAGGAATTAGTCCTCACAACCCACCCACCTCCCCTAGGAGTTGTATCTTTTATCTATCTATCTTCCTGTCCTCTCTCTGTTGACTCAGCTATAAACTCGAAACTGAGGAGAGCTGTTCAGGAAGGCGGGAAGGCAGTGCGCATGTGCAGTGGGAGGTCCCAAAAGCTTCTATTCTAAGAAGCTGGGGAGCTTTCCCGCACGGGCTCCGTCGGTACCGACGTACCCATATGTGAGGACTAATTCCTGCTGTTCCCAGAGATCACCTGTTACAGGTAAGTAACTGTGCTTTCCCAGAGGTCACCTGTTACAGGTAAGTAACTGTGCTGTACTGGTGAGAACCTGTTTGGTAAAGATTGGCAGGAAAAGGCCAATGAGTTGGATGCTGACAACTCCACCTTGGATAGATTAAGTCCACAGCTGATCCTGCTAGAAAGAAATCTTTCAAAAAAACATTCTTTTCCAAGAAGAAAAGATGATATCCTGCCTATGCTCAGCAGGCACGTTTGGAAGGTCAGTTTGTCAAGAAGGGTCAGCAACCACCCAAACAGAAGAAAGCAAAGACTGCTAAGCCTTAGCCGTCACAGCAGTCTCAGCCTCCACAAGGCCTTTGACTTTCAGCCAGAGAACTTAGCCTTCCTGGCTCTCGGGGGACCAGAGCCTTCCACCATTCCAGGAAGGTTATGTCACTTTGCCCCCAGATGGGGGCAGATAACAGCAGAGCAGTGGACACTCTCCATCATAAAGGAGGGGTACAAGCTTCATTTTTCAAGCATGCCCCCTCACACAATAGTAAGGCAGTTCAATTCTCCGACCTCTCTCATCAACCTATTAGGGCAGGAGGTCGATATTCTTCTTGCCCAAGGGGCAATAGAAGAAGTACCCATTCATCAGCAGGGTACAGGGTTCTACTCCCCTTATTTCCTTATTCCAAAGAAAACAGGGGGATACAGACCTATCTTAGACCTCAGAGAATTGAACAAATTCCTTGTCAAAGAGAAATTCAAAATGATTTCTCTCGGGTCTCTGCTGCCATACCTTCAGAGTCAGGATTGGCTTTGTTCTCTAGATCTCAAGGATGCGTACACCCATGTCCTCATCCATCCAACCCACAGAAGGTTCCTTCGGTTCCTTTTTCAAGGAAAGCACTACCAATACAGGGTGCTTCCTTTTGGCCTGGCCTCAGCACCAAGGGTGTTCACGAAATGCATGACTGTCGTAGCAGCATTTTTCTGCACTCTAGGGATATTCGTCTACTTAAACGACTGGCTCATTCGAGCCCCAACAGAGTCAGAGGCCAGGGCTTCTCTATCCTGCACAATGCGTATCCTTCAGTATTTTTGGGTCTTGTAATAAACATCCCAAAATCCAGTCTAACTCCTACTCGGTCTTTAGAGTTCATAGGAGCTTTGCTGGACACCAGAAAGGCAAGGGCCTATCTCCCTCAGGCCCGCTGCCTTCGCATGGTGCAGTTAGCTTCTCAGTGCTAAAGCCTCATCTCACTGCTCGAGAAATGTTACAACTACTAGGCCACATGGCATCTACTGTACATGTGGTTCCCTATGCTCGCCTCCATATGAGGGCAGCCCAGTGGACTTTATCCACTCAATGGACCCAGGCATCAGGATGCCTGTCAGACAAAATAGCAAACACAAGTCGCCTTATTTTGTCCCTCCAGTGGTGGAAGTCCACTCAAAACCTGTTGCTGGGGTCCCCTTTTCAACAACCCTTACCCCATGCAACTCTCACAACAGATGCTTCTCCAATGGGTTGGGGAGCTCCATCTGCAAGACCTCTCCACCCAGGGCACCTGGTCTCCACAGGAGAGTCATCTACATATCAATCTCTTGGAGCTCAGAGCAATCTTCCTTGCTCTGTGAGTGTTCCACACCCTGCTCAGCTACAAGACAGTCCTCATTCATAAGGACAATCAAGTAGCCATGTTCTATGTGAACAAGCAGGGGGAACAGGCTCTCTTTTGCTTTGCAAATAAGCTTTGCGACTATGGGCCTTCGCCAGAGAGCATCAGATTCATCTTCTGGCAGTGTATCTTCCAGGCATTCAAAACTCTTGGGCAGACAGACTCAGTTGAGTTCTGCTTCCACACGCGTGGTCTCTGCATGCAGACCAGGTGGCCAGGATATTTCAACTTTGGGGAACCCCGGACATAGACCTCTTTGCAAGTCCGTGGAATGCCAAACTTCCCTTGTTCTGTTCCAGAATTCCGGCTCAGGGGGCTCAGGCCAGGGATGCTTTCCTCCTTTACTGGGGTCAAGACTTCCTGTATGCCTTTCCACCCATTCCCCTAATTCCCCAAACCCTGTTCAAGCTTCAGAGAGACAGAGGCCATATGATTCTCATAGCTCCACATTGGCCACGGCAAGTGTGGTACCCTCTGCTTCTACATCTCTCTCAAGCTCCCTCCCTGGAGTTAGGGTCTGCTCCAGATCTCCTATCTCAGGAGGACAGAATGTTATGGCATCCCAATCCCCAGTCTGCATCTCAGGGCTTGGTTGCTGAAGGCCTAGATCTCCATGATCTTAATCTCCCTCAGCAAGTAAAAGATATTCTTTTTGCTTCCAGGAAACCTTCCACAAGACACTCTTATGCTTTCAAGTGGAAAAGGTTTACCATATGGTGTTCGCAAAAGGGTCTTAACCCCCTTGCGATACCTCTGGAATCATTGCTGGAGTATCTCCTTCATTTATCCAATGCAGGTCTTAAGACTAATTCAGTAAGAGTCCATTTGAGTGCTATTGCAGCTTCCTTTAAGCCTTTAAATGGACAGCCTATTTCCTCTCATCCTCTTATAGCAAGATTTATGAGAGGCCTTCTTCTAACTGAGCCTCCCATTAGGCTACCACCGGTGGCATGGGACTTAAACCTGGTTCTTGGGCAGCTCATGAAGCCACCTTTCGAACCTTTAGCTACTACCTCCTTGAAATTCCTTTCTTGGAAGGTTATCTTTGTCATTGCAATCACATCAGCACACCGCATTAGTGAGTTGGAAGCGCTAGTAGCTGATCCACCTTATACAAGGTTCCATCATGACAAGGTAGTCCTTAGGACTCATCCACACTTTATGCCAAAGGTGGTCTCGTCTTTTCATCTGAACCAAGCGGTCTACCTACCTGTGTTTTTTCCAGTGCCTCATGCATCATATGCAGAGAGGAATCTTCATACCTTGGAATGTAAAAGAGCTTTAGCCTTTTACTTAAAGAACACAGCAACATAGAAAGTCCTCTCAACTTTTTGTTGCTTTTGATCCTTGTCATTTGGGACTTCCAGTCTCCAAGAGAACACTGTTTAACTGGATTGCTCAGTGTATTTCCTTCGCCAATCAGAGTAAGAACCTTTCTCTGGAGGGCCATGTCACAGCTCACAATGTGAGAGCCATGGCAGCCTCAATGGCTCATCTGCACTCTGTGTCTATCGACGACATCTGTCGAGCAGCCACTTGGGCCTCGGTTCATACCTTTACAGCCCATTACTGCTTGGACAAGGACTCCCGCCGGGATGCCTTGTTTGGTCAGGCTGTTCTCCAACACCTGTTCCATACCTAATCAACTCCTACCCGCCATCCCTGGTAGGATGCCAGAGATCCATGGGGGAAATGGAGCCCTGTTCAGGGACACACAACTTCTGGGGTCTCTCCCTGGCACCTAAAGCTAGGGAGTCCCCATATGTGAAGACTACATTCCTGCTTGTTCCTGGAGATAGCATAGTTACTCACCTGTAACAGGTGATCTCCGGGAACAGCAGGAATTTAGTCCTCACAACCCACCCACCTCCCTAGGAGTTGTATCTCTCTATCTCTTTCCTTTCCCTCTCTCTCTCTTTGTCTCAGCTTTAAAACTCAACTGGAGAGAGGCAGTTGGGAAAGGCGGGAAGGCAGCACGCAGGCGCTGTGGGATGCTCCCAAAAGCTTTCTAATTGGACGCTGGGGAGCGTTCCTGCACAGGCTCTGTCGGTACCGACGATACCCATATGTGAGGACTAAATTCCTGCTGTTCCCGGAGATCACCTGTCACAGGTGAGTAACTATGCTTTCTCCAGGAACAAACAGGAAGTCAGTCCTCACATATGGGTGACACCGACCAGAACCTGCGCAGAGCATTTCTCCAGCTTTCAAAGAAAGCCTTTGGGATTGCTACCAAGCATGTGTGGCCCCCTTCCCGCCCAAGGGTGCCATCTTGTTTTGTCTCCTTTTTCCCATGGAGCCCAACAGACGTAGTCCTCTACTTCCCCAGAACAAATTCTAAAAATCCTATATCTCCGGTTTGCATAGCAGATCCCTTCCTCCCTCGAGGTTCCTCCTTGACCAGCCTTCGTGCCAATTGTCGCCTGGGGGTCGTCTACCCCCGGCCGGGTGTTCTCCCACCATGACTCTGTGGTTCAAGAAATGCAACCGCTGTAGTCAGACTTATTTCAGCTATCGATACCCATGACTGCTGTTTCCGCTGCCTGGGCCTTGGCCCAGGCCCGGACCACAACAGCTCCACCTGCAACCGGTGCCAGGGCCATGACCCCCAAAACGAACAAAAAGCAGTTGGAGTTGCAGGGGAAGCTGTTCCCGAGATCTGACCCTGTCCCAACTTCCCCATCGCTGAGCCCCTGGTGGCAACTCCTCCAACATGGCCCTGGACCCTCCCAGGAAAAAGAAGGCACCGAAGCCTGCTGTGGTGTCCCCAATGAAACTTGGCAAAGTCCCGCGACCCGGACTCAGACGATTCCAAGCAGTGCCCTCAAAGTCTCGAGACAGGAGTCTTTGGTTGGTGGAGATTGCGCCAGAACCCGTGAACCCGTAGTCCTCCTTGAGGATGCATTCTCCGCAGTGCCGTGTCGGACCAGAGGCCCTCAGTGTCCAGGCCGAAGGCTGCACAGCCATCGGGCCTCGAGTCCTGAATGGTGGCCATTGAGCAGAGCATCTCCTCCATCCTGGCCTTGCAGCAGGTATTGATGTCTGGTTTTCTAGCATCATCGGCCCCAACCCAGGGCCCCTCGACCTCAGGGGAGTCCCAGGGCGTCGAGCTTGGCACCGAGTGCCATCGACCTCAGGTAAGTCCTCAGTGTCGATCGAGATCTCGGTCATGCTCCTCTGAGATTCGATCCTCTCTGGCGAGTTTCCCGGAGTCCGACCCCAGATCCTTCGAGGGGACCCCGGTTCCTCAGGGCTACCCCGAGGCTGATTCCTCGACACCCTCTGGATTCGAATGGGAGACAGAGGATGAGGTTTCCCCGGAGACCTCACGACACAGGGACGTTTCCTCCGAGCCCTCTTCCCCGGAGCCTTTGCGCCACTCCCACCCAGGGATATGTAGCCTTTCATTACTTTGTTCGCGACATGGCCCAAGCTCTTTCGGTCTAGACAGAGTCTGAGGATCATCCGCGCACCGAGAAACTTGAGATTCTGCAATATGAGTCTCCTCCCAAGGAGACTCTTATGGTGCTGGTTCCGCCCATCATCAAGAGGCTTCTCAGAATGTGGGTGAACCCAGCCTTGGTTCCAGTGGTCAGTCGGCGCTTGGACACTATCTACCACGTCCGGAAGGGTCCCGGGTTCCATAAACAGCAACTCCTCCACAACTCCATGGTGGTTGAGTTCTCCATGCAGAAACTGAAGAGTGAAAAAATGTACTCTTTGGTCCCCCCGGCAGGGAGGCCCGGGCCCTCGATGCCCTGGGCTGCAAGTATTATCAGTGCGCCATGTTCAGGTGCCATATCCAGGCATACAAAACTGTACATCGGAATATACCTAAAAGGCCTGATCCAGGAGCTCTCGGGGTTCTCGACGGGCCTCACCGGGTGCCTCTGCAAAGGTTCCAGTCCCTGACAGCAGGCATCCGGGACTGTTCCTGCACCTTACGCCTGGAACAAACTATCTGTGTCTGTACGCCAGGCACCTTCTCTGACCCTTTTCAAATTCAGGCTGAAAATTCACCTCTTCTCTGCTGCTTTTGGTTCTTAACTCACCTGATCTTTTTGTTTTTTTTATCACTCCCTCTTGTTTTAATCCCGGTCTACACCTTCTGTGTTGTCTGTCTTTGCTAGATTGTAAGCTCTGATGAGCATGGACTGTCTTTTAATGTCTGTGCAGCGCTGCGTATGACCAGTAGTAGTAGACGTGTTCCATATTCCTCTCTAGGGCCGCCTACAAAGGGTTTGTGTCTGCGACCAGGGTGGCAGCCGCTGGCATTGATGCCCGGCGCCAGGCATGGTTACAAACCTTGGACCTCGAGCAATGGGTACAAGAAAAGCTGCTGGATGTCCCCTGCAATGGCAAGAACTTATTCAGGAAACCAATGTCAGACAAGGCGGCTGAAATCGAGACCGAGGTAGTGACCCAGCAAAGGCTGTCCAGGAAGACCTCGACCCTCCCTAAGAAAAAATCTTTGGGGGAAAAGCTCCTTTTTGCCAGAAAAAAAGGGCTATCACCAGGCCTGGGCCCTACCAGCTTTACTCGGGGCAGCAGCACCTGGCCTCACAGTCTAAAAGCCAGTGGCATAGGCCCTGGAAGCCCAAGGCCCCCAAGCTCCCAGATACCAGCCCCCACCCAACAGGGGGGAAGCTTTGACTTCCTCAGCAGGGCCTCCCCAGTTGAGGGAGGCCACCAGTCAGTGGGTGACCATTACCCTGACTCTCAGCTTGCCTGTGTCCATTGGGATCTGAGGCACCACTGTGCTGCACGCATGTGCAGGCGAGCCCAGGGCATGACATGAACCGTTGAGGCCATGTGGCCTAACAAGTGGAAGAGCAGGCAGGCTGGCACCGACCTGCGGTCTTGGACCTTCTCTGCTAACTGCATCAGGTGACGGGTCCTCTCTCTCAGGAGGAAGGCCTTGACCTGCAGAGCGTCCAGCTGGGCTCCTATGAAACGCCAGGTCTTGAACTGGGGAGAGACTGGACTTGGGGTAGTTGATGACGAAGCCTAACTTCTACAGGGTATGAATTGTAAGCCTTGCGGCTTGGCTGGCCTCAAGGGCTGTGCTGCTTCTGATGAGCCAGTCGTCCAGGTAGGGGAAGATGTGGGCCCCCTGGAGGCTCACATGGGTGGCCATGACCGCTAAAGCACTTTGTGAAGAACCTTGGAGAGGAGGCAAGGCCGAATGGCAGTACCCTGTGCTGGTAGTACTGCCACCCCCCACCACGAATCTCAGGTACTGTCTGTGGGAGGGATGGACCAGGATGTGAGTGTACGTGTCCTTGAGGTCTGAGGAGCAGAGCCAGTCTCCCTGGCGGAGGTAGGGAAGCAATGTCCCAAGGAAGAGCATCGTACTTCTCCCTCATCAGGAACTTGTTCAAGTTGCACAGGTCCAGGATGGGCCGGAAGCCCCCTGTTCTTTTTGGGACAACGAAATACCTTGAGTAGAACCCCTTTCCCCAGAGGTGTTGAGGTACAGGCTCCACTGCTCTGACCCTGAGTAAGCCTGTGAGGTCTGTGATGAGCAAGGCCTGGTGGAGGAGAGGCCGTGATGGTTCTCCTGGGAAGAAGTCTGGAAGGTTCTGCTGTAGATGGAGGTGGTAACCCACCCTCACCAACCTCAGGACCACTTGTCCATGGTGATGCTGGACCAGTTGTGGGCAAATGAGGCCAGCCGACTCCCTGTGGGCTGAGGTGGGACTCCAGGGGTCCCCAACCAAGCACCAGCACCACAAAGGATCCCAACAACAGATGCCTCCCTGGTGGACTGGGGCGCACATTGCAAGGGCCATTGCACTCAGGGCAACTGGTCCCCAGACGAGTCTCGGTTACAAATCAACCTCCTCGAGCTCAGGGCCATCTTCCTAGCCCTACAGGCCTTCCGCCACCTCTTGAGCAACCTCTCGGTCCTTATACAGACAGACAATCAAGTTGCTGTGTTCTATGTGAACAAGCAGGGGGGCACGGGTTCCTACTGCCTCTTCCAGGAGGTGGTAGCCCTCCACTCCTTTGCAGTGCACAACAGCATGCTCCTCAGAGCGGTGTATGTGCCAGGCTAGGACAACCTCCTGGCAGACAGACTCAGCAGGGTCCTTCGCCCACATGAGTGGCATCTGGATCCCCCAGGGTGGCACAGAAGCTTTTCCATCTCTGGGGCAGAGCATGGCTGGACTTATTCACTTCCCCGGACAATGCACAGCTGCCCAGATTCTGCTAATTTCAGCCACCTCACAACAGGGTGGCAGCAGATGCCTTCCTCGTCTCATGATCGTGGGGCTTGCTTTATGTATTCCCACCGACCCCTCTAATAGCCAGGTGCCTTTTCAAGATACAGAGCGACCATGCCACAGTAATCCTGTTTGCTCTCAGGTGGCCCAGACAGCCGTGGTTCCTCCTGCTACTCTCCCTGTCAGTGGCATTCCCAGTGGCACTGGACCGTCAGCCATATCTTCTTTCACAGGAGGGGGTTCCCTTCTCCACACCAACCTGGCATCCCTGCCTGGATGCTGAAAGGGTAGCACTGGCCCCCTTCAGTCTCACAGACAAAGTGCAAGAGATCCTCTTGGCCTCCCGGAAACCCTCGACCAGGAGGGCATATGCCTTCAAGTGGAGGAGGTTCCTCTCTATGGTGTGCAGAGCGGAATGTGAATCCCTTCTGCCACCTGCAGCTTATTCTGCAGTACCTGCTGCATCTCTCCCACTCAGGGTTGAAATCTAATTCGGTCAGGGTGCATCTTAACGCCATAGCAACTAACATGCACCCTGTGGAGTGGAGGCCCCTCTCCAGCCAGCTCCTGGTCTCCAGGTTCCTCAAAGGTCTGCTGCTATCGAAGCCCCCCCCCCCCTCCGCCCACCTTCACCTGAGTGGGATCTCAATGTGGTGCGCTCTCAGCTCACCAGACCACCATTTGAGCCCTTGGTGATTTGCCACCTGAGGTATCTCTCCTGGAAGGTAGCCTTCCTGGTGGCCCTGACATCCACTCGGAGAGTGAGCGAGCTGCAGGCCCTGGTGGTAGATCCACCTTATATCAGGTTCTATACGAACAGGGTTGTGCTTTGCATGTACCTCAAGTTCCTCCCAAAGGTAGTGTCTGCTTTCCACCTCAATCAGGTGTGGTTCTCCCCACCTTTTTTTCCACAACCTCATGCCCGTAAGGCAGAATCTGTCCTGCATATGTTGGATTGTAAGAGGGCCCTGTCCTATCTACAGAGGACCCAGGCCCACCGCAAAGCACTTCATGTCTTTTTCTCTTATGACCCCAGCAGACTTGGGGCTACCTGTGACCAAGCAAACCCTGTCCATTTGCGTGGTGGACTGTATTGCCCTTTGCCTTATGAGTGAGCTGGCCTCTCCCTGGAGCACCAGATCACTGCTCATCATGTGAGTCTATGGCTATATCTGTGGCCAATCTATGCTCTGTGCCGGTGACAGAAATTTGTAAGGCCCGCCACATGGTCTTCAGTGCATACATTCACTCCTCACTACTGCCTCGAGAGTGAGTCCCACAGGGACAGTGCCTTTGGCCAGGCAGTAATCCGAAGCATTCTCGGTATATAGGTAATTCCTGCCCTCCAACCCTTCTGTGTTCATGCTACCGGAGTAATGATGATGCTGGACGCTGGGGTCTACAGAGTCTCTTGGTAGGGACTCATTCTCTGCAACTCACAACCTCCCTATGGGTAGCCGTTGATGCTGTTGTGGTTTGGTCCCCGGCAGCCTGGAGCTAGGAAGTCCCATACGTGAGGACTGACTTCCTGCTTGTTCCTGGAGAAAGTGTAGCTATTTACCTGTAACAGGTGTTCTACAGGGACAGCAGGAATCTGTCCTCACAGCCCTCCCTCCTCCCCTGGGAGTTGCCTTCTTTACCTTTCTTTACCTTTTTATCATTGCCTAAGCTGTGTCATCTGACTGAACAAGATGGCACCCTTGGGCAGAAAGGGTACCACGCATGCGTGGTAGCATTCCCAAAGGCTTTCTTTGAATGCTGGGGAAATGCTCCTCGCGGGCTCCATAAGCGTTGACATCACCCATATGTGAGGACTGATTCCTACTGTCCCTGGAGAACACCTGTTACAGTTGAGCAACTACGCTTACTTTTTCCGGACAGCTGCTTTTTGCATGTGTTATGAGTCTTCTGCATGTACAACGTGTTTTACATCTAAAACTTCTTTCTAAAATTATCCCCCCCGCGTTCAATGTATTTATTGGACGCAAAACCTTTTGGTTTTGCACGGTTATATCATGTTTTGCATACTATTTTATTTTGATATTTTTTCATCTTTTCTGCGCCATGCTTTTTTTACTTGGTTTCTGTATATTTCTTTTTTTTTTTTTTTGACAGTTCACTTATTTTTTTCCCTCTAGCCTATATTCTTCATCGTAGTGAAAGATTTCTTTTTTTTTGTACACTGATTGTGCTTCAAGTTGTAGAACTCAGGCACTGTCACACTTTCTGCGGTGATACACTGTACGGCAAACTGTAAGTCTCACTTATAGACATTGCTCAAAGATCTAGTGAGACACAATTCCCCTCCTCCGTGTAATAGTCCCATAATATCCTTGTTCCAACTCTCACATGTTGCTCTCACTGGCAAAGTATGATGTGATTAATTAGTGGGAACAGCACGGACTGCAGAAAGCAAAAAAAAAAAAAAAAAGGTTTCTAGAACTGGAACAAGTGACCAACTGAGAGAAACATTTCTTAAGAAGACTGTCAAGTGTTAGGAAATGTTAGTCTTGTAGTGGTACAATGTGGTCCGAAAATGTTCCAAAGTTTCATAACAGGAAAAAAAGAAGTGCTAGAAGTAAAATAAGAGACACAAAAATGAGTGGCAAATAATACCTAGAAAGCATTTTTATCTGTTTAGAGTTTTAACTAACTATTTTACCATTTTGTGTACACACATGGTCAAAGTTTAATGGATGCAACCTGTAAGATGTTTTACAGGTTGAGTATCCCTTATCCGAAATGCTCCAAAATCTTAAACTTTTTGAGCGCCGACATAAGATAGTGACACCTTTGCTCTCTGATGATTCTGTGTACACATACTTTGTTTCATGCACAAAATTTAAAATATTGTATAACATTATCTTCAGCCTATGTGTATAAGGTGTATATGAAACATAAATGAATTTTGTGATTAGACTTGGGTCCCATCCCCAAGATAACTCATTATGCATATGCAAATATTCCAAAATCCAAAACATTTCTGGTCCCAAGCATTTCGGATAAGGGATACTCAACCTGTACTTGGTTTGAGAAGCTGAACACAATTATAGGAAAAAAGATAATCTATCGTCCATCTTTGGCATAAATTGAAAGTCTTATGTCTGATATGAACTTCAGAGTTTACTTGTATTACATTTTAATATTGAATATGCTTAATGTGTATTTGGTAGCTAATGCTGTTTACTGTTTTGTCTGTTCTTGTTTTCACAGCAAGCAAGGATTTGGCACAGACATCCTATTTCATGGCTACCAACAGGTGGTTATCCTGACCCTCTTTGTTGCACTGTTGTAGCACACTATAGCTTCCCGTACTGCAGGGCCCCCTTGATGTGTCGAATTACCCTTGTTGCAACAGGAGACTGGGCCATCTATGGTGGTGGCACCTTCCTGTTTGCAGTGCGGTGTATTGTACAAGGGCCTGTGGGCACAAAGGGGTTAAATGCACATTGAGAAGTGTAGTGATGCTTTCTGGTCTCATTTTCTCGATTGAGTGCATAAGTCTAAAAATTGGTAGCCTGAATAGCAGCTAAAGTTTACAGAGCTAAACTTAACCTAGAAATTCGAGAGTATTGGTAAGTACAATGCTATTTCTAGTTTACATTTGTAATTAAATTACAGCTTTTTGATTTAAGCATATTAACATAATGTAATCTTTTAAGAATGTTCTATGATTTTATACTAGCTAAACGTCTTTGAATGAACCTAGTTTATTTTAGGTTCTGTTTTTGAAAAATAACTAAAATTGTAGTTCCATATATGATTTGTTAGTCATTAGTCATAAACGTCTGTAGCAAGAAAGAAATATTTCAGATTTTAGTTTAATAATGCTGATTTTGTTGTCTTTGTTGTTAAGCTTAATAATAATTAAAATCTTTTAGATTGCATGTTCAGTTTCTGATTGTGGTACTAATTTATTTTGTTGGATGCCCAAATCAGTTTTTCTTGTCCTGTTGGTGGCTTTTTGTAATTAGGCTAAGAGGATAAATTAAAAATTCATCTGAAATAGTCTGAAAACAATCAAAGTGCAGTGGTAGTAGCTGGCAATTGGTATCATCTCAGCTTTAAGTCCATATCACTCAATTTTGCAGTTGTCTTATGCCAGGGATGAGGAACCTCCAATCCCCACAGACTGCAAATTTCTTAGGTTTTAAGATCCATCATGAATAACCATATGAGAGAATTGCTTGTTCCATATCGTTCCTCCTGTCCAGTCCTGGTACCCGTGGGTATTCACGCACCTCCAGCAGCTTGGAGACTGAGCATGACATGAACTTCATGACATCAGCATAGATAGAGTGCTGGCACCTACCTTCAGTATCTCAGTCTCCAAGCAGCTGGAGAGACGTGAATCCTAATCTCCAGGAACAAGCAGGAATGAGTCTTCACATATGGGTACGTCGGTACCGACGGAGTCTGCGCGGGAACGCTCCCCAACGTCCAATCAGAACGCTTTTGGAAGCATCCCAACACGCCTGCGTGCTGCCTTCCCGCCTTTCCCAACTGCCTCTCCTCAATTTTCGTTTTTCCGCGGAGCTGACAGGATGTCCTTCTGTCACCGCAGAAAATTCTTCTTTTATTTTTTTAGTTTTCTTGTGGTCACGGATTCCTTACCCAACGCCACCGGTACCGACGGTGTTTCTTTTCTTTTTTCTTCAACTTATTCCTGTTAGGGAATATTTTTTCCTTCTTAGTGTCTGACGGGGCCTACCCCTTTTTTCCTCATGGAAGTGCCAGCCACTATTTCTAAGAAATGTTCAAACTGTGGCGGTACAAAACTTATTTTAGACACTCATAATTGGTGTCTGCCCTGCTTGGGTCCTGACCATTTTCCTCTGGAATGTCCCTCCTGTAACTGTATAGTGGGAAGAAGTCTTCAGCATCGAGTTCCCCTCGATACTCGGTCCCCATTCAACTTCAGGGCACCGACCACCCCTTCTTCACAGGATCAGGTAACCCAAAAACAGTCTGTTAAGACTAGCCAGTCCTCGAGTGGTAGATCTCATGCACAGCATAGAGATGCCTCTGGCCTTGCCCTCGAGAACACACTGGCTTTACAACCCCGGTGGAAGTCTTCGGCCTCCAAAGCCTTAGTGGGGTTTCAGGTTGTTCCTGAGGTTCACCCCTCTCCGAACATACCTGAGCCATGCTCGGTGGTGGCATCCACTTCGGGCGGTACCGATACCCCGGCATCGGCAATGGTGTTGGATGAAACATTCCTAAGCACGGATCGTAGTCTGGCGTCCTCTGTACCTGCGGGCCCGTTGGATACACTGCAGACCGATCTTCCTGTATTGGTATCGATTCCGGTACCGGTACTGGTACCGACGTCGGTACCCTCTAGATGTGCATCGATAGACTCGCTTCCTTCGATGCCGAGTCTGGAATCGATCTCCAGTCCAGAGGACTGGGTACCGACTCGCCTTTGTACCGACATCGGACGGTACCGAAGGCACAGTTCCTATGATCCATGTTCGGCACTCTCGGTTCTTCCGATACCGCTAGAGCCATCACCAGCTGGCCTTCTTCCACCGGTATTGGATACGGTACCGGAGACGGTACCAGTATCCATTTTACCATCGCTGTCGGTACCTTTCATTCTTCTTTCATCAGGCTCGCTTCCCTCGGAACCGAGTCTGGAATCGATCCCTGGCATGGACGATGCGCTACCTACTGTTGCTGGTCCCGACCTCCTACGTTACCGGCAACCATCCTCTAAGGATCCCATACTCCACCCTTTAGGATCTTCTACTCCTCTAAAATTGGATAGATCCCTGGGTGCCAATGCTAGTTCTTCAACAGATCTAGCCTGTCGTCCTCTTCCAAGAGGATTTCCCTCTGGGGATTTTTCTTTTCAAGCTTTTCTGCTGGATATGGCAAAATCACTTGCCATTTCTATACCTGGACAGGATCCTACACAAGGGAGTACAGAATCCCTGTATATTCCTGGGAGTGCAAAGGAGAACATCATGCTTCTTTTGCATCAGTCCTTGCAGGATCTCCTCTTACGAATGTGGGAAGCTCCTTTAACGGTACCCCCACCTTCTAGGGCAACTGAACTTCTATATCAGGTGCCCCCCTCTCCAGGTTTTCAAAGGACTCAACTTCCTCATCATTCCATTGTTGTAGAATCAGCAATGAGGCGTATTAAGAGTACTAAAAAGCACTCTTCTTATCCGCCAGGTCGTGAGTCTAAGACTTTAGATGCCTTTGGACGCCAAACCTTCCAGGCATCCATGCTTTCAGCAAGAATTTTCTCATATATTTTCTATATGGGATTATCTCTTGAAGAGGTCACAAAGAAATTACTGTTTCTCCAGGACCAAGCAGGAAGTCAGTCCTCACTTATGGGTGACGTCGGCGCCGACGGAGCCCTCGCGGAGCAATTTTCCCCAGCTTTCAAAGAAAGCCTTCGGGAATTGCAGCGCGCATGCGCGGTCCTCTTCCCGCCCAAGGGTGCCATCTTAGCCAGTCTTCTTTTTTCCGCGGAGCCCTACAGACGTCCCCGTCTTGTCCCCGCGAAAAAGTCGATATTTCTTCATTATTTTATTCTTTTTTCCTTCGGTTCGACGCCGGTCTTTTTCCCGCCCGGACTCGCGACGCCGGTCACGAGTCCTCTTCCTTTTTTTCGGTTTTTCTGACTTTTAGTCAGCTTTCGTTTTCGATTTTTCCCTGGCAGCCCGGTCCTTTGACCTCGCAGGGGCCCTTTTTCCCCCGATGGCTGCCAGTGGTTTTAAGCGGTGTGGTCAGTGTGACCGAAATATGTCACTAACTGACACACACGACTTTTGCCTCCGCTGCCTGGGCCCAGATCATGAGGAACTGATCTGTGGGCCCTGCGGCAAAATGTCCTCCAAAGCGTTGAGAAGTCGGCGGCATCAGCGTGATAGGATCTTCGCTGACCCCAGCCGTACCCGGACCTCGTCGGAGGCCTCCGCGTCCAAAGGCTCCAGCTCGGACCGTCGCCGGAGTTCCTCCGACAGGGGTTCTCCCTCCGGGGACCATCGTCGGAAGGTGAAACCCGCGAGGGCGGCGTCGGTGGACGCTCCTGGCTCCGCGAGGGCCAGGTCGCATAGCCCCGACAGCCGCCCCGGGTCCTTGGAGAAGGAGCACCTCATGAAGCGACCTCGCCTGGAGTCGGAGATGCCTGCTCGGGTAAGTCCTGTGGTCCTTCTGGACTCGCCTCCGCGACAGCCGACGTCGGGCCCGACGCCGTCGGGGCCCGAGTCGGGGGCTGCTGGGTCACCTGAGCTCGGACTCAGGTTGACGGCCTTGGAGAGCAGACTGTCTGCCTTCATGGACCAGCAGCGGGCACTGCTCGCTGGCCTCGCTGGCGCCGCTGCCCCGACCGCCGGGACGTCGACGTCAAAGTCGACCCCGGAGACCGAGCCGATCCTCGAGTCAATGCGAACTCGAGTCGATCCTCGGTCGAGGTCACCCTCGGCCTCCCGTTCGGGACCGAGGTCGCCGACGCCGACTCCCTCGGCGTCGGGGCGGCAGGCGCCGCGCCCTGCCCGGGCCGACCCCACCGAGTCCTCGTCGGAGTCGGTCTGGGAGTCTGAGGAGGAAGAGTCGCCTGATTCTTTCCGGACTCGGTGTGTCCCCTCGGACTCACCGGAGTCCGAGCCTCGGAAGCAGTCCCCCCCGGAGGATGCCCGGTTCTCGGACTTCGTCAGGGATATGGCCAAGGCTTTGGCCTTCCCTGCGGACCCCGAGGAGGAGCCTCGAGCCGAAGAGCTCGACGCCCTCCAGTATGACTCTCCCGCAAGGGAACACTTTACTGTACCGGTTCCTCCTATGCTGGAACGACTACTCTTCCGCATGTGGGAGAGTCCGGCCTCCTCGCCGGTCCTGAGCAAGCGGGTCGATTCTATCTATCGAGTCCGCAAGAGCCCTGTCTTTCAAAAGGCACAGCTACCACACCATTCCATGGTAGTGGAATCGGCCATGCATCGTCTTAAGAGCCAGAAGATGCACTCCTCGGTGCCTCCTGGCAGGGAGGCCCGTAACCTGGATGGCCTTGGTAAGAAGTGTTTCCAGGGCTCTATGCTCGCATGTCGTGTCCAGACCTACCAGCTATATAGGAACCACCACCCAAGAAAAAGATTTAGGCGTCCTTGTGGATACCATGTTAAAACCCTCGGCCCAGTGTGCAGCGGCGGCCAAGAGAGCAAATAGAATGCTAGGTATGATAAGGAAAGGAATGGAAAATAAAACAAAAGATATTATAATGCCTCTATATCGTTCCATGGTGAGACCGCACCTTGAATATTGTGTGCAATTCTGGTCGCCATATCTTAAAAAGGATATAGCAATTTTAGAAAAGGTTCAGAGAAGAGCCACCAAAATGGTAAAGGGGATGGAAGGCTACTCCTATGAAGAAAGGCTTAAAAAGGTTGGGGCTCTTTAACCTGGAAAAGAGACGGCTGAGGGGAGATATGATAGAAGTCTATAAATTAATGAACGGAGTGGAACGGGTAAACGTAGATCGATTGTTTACCTTATCAGAATATAGAAAGACTAGGGGACATGCAATGAAGCTACAGGGTAAACTATTTAAGACTAATAAAAGAAAATATTTTTTCACTCAACGTGTAATCAAACTCTGGAATTTGTTACCGGAGGATGTAGTAAAGGCTGTTAATGTAGCTGGGTTTAAAAAAGGTTTGGACAAGTTCCTGGAGGAAAGGTCCATAAACCATTATTAAGAAGGGACCCAGGATATCAATGCTTGAACCAATACAAGCATTGTGGAACCTGTGTCCCTTGGGGAAACTGCTAGGTACGTATGACCTAGATTGGCCACTGTTGGAAACAGAATACTGGGCTTGATGGACCTTGGTCTGACCCAGTATGGCATATCTTATGTTCTTATGTTCTTATGTATCTCCGAGATCTGGCTAAAGAGCTAGCCGGATTCTCCGCTGGGTTGTCCGAGGAAACCCTTGCGGAGGTTCCTGGCTTGTCCACTGGCATTCGGGAATGCTCTAAGTTCATGTCCCGAGCAGCCTATGATGGCTTTGAAGCATCGGCTCGAGTGGCCGCAGCCGGCATCGGTGCCCGCCGACAGGCTTGGCTTCAGTCGTCAGACCTTGAGCCCTGGGTGCAGGACAAGTTGGTCGATGTCCCCTGCCGAGGCGAAAACCTCTTTGGCAAGCCCATGGCTGAAAAGGCTGCACAAATTGAGACTGAGACTCTCACCAGGACCAGGCTTTCTAGGAAGACCTCTGCCCCTTCCCAGAAAAAGAAGGGCTCGGGGAAAAAGTCCTTTTACCCGAGGAAGGCGGCTGCCTACAAACAATACCCCCATTATCAGGCCCCTGCAGCTCCCCAACAGGGCCAGCAGGCCAAGGGACGGGGTAACGGGTCCCGTAGGCAGCAAGCCCCCAAGCCTGCACCACCAGCCCCTGCTCAGCAGGGTGGGGGTTTTTGACTCACTAAGCATAGCCTATCCCCCCCCGCTGGTTCCTCCCAGCACCGGAGGCCGGCTGGTTCACTTCGCCCACAGGTGGTCCAGCATCACCGCAGATGCCTGGGTGCTTCAAGTCGTGCGAGAAGGCTATCTTCTCCACTTCCACCAGGTCCCTCCCTCCTATTTTCCGGGAGAACCTCCACGACCCCCTCTGCACAGGGAATTACTCCTTCAGGAGTTAGCAGGTCTTCTGCAGGAACAGGCGGTGGAACCGGTGCCACACCACCTGAGAGGTCAAGGCTTTTATTCCAGGTATTTTCTAATACCAAAGAGAAACAGGAGGCCTCAGACCCATCCTGGACTTGCGCAACCTCAACAAGTTCCTTGTGCGGGAGAAGTTCAAAATGCTTACCCTTGGAATCCTTCTGCCCTACCTCCAGCAGGGAGATTGGCTATGCTCCTTGGATCTAAAGGATGCCTACACGCACATCCTCATCCACCCAAGCCACCGCCAATACCTAAGGTTTGTGGTGGCAGGAAATCATTACCAGTACAGAGTACTGCCCTTTGGCCTGTCCTCCGCACCGCGAGTCTTCACAAAATGTCTCGCGGTGGTGGCGGCCCATCTCCGGCTTCACGGCCTCTATGTCTTTCCGTACCTCGACGACTGGCTCATCAGAGCGGCGTCCGCTCCGGAGGTCACCAGCGCCACACGCCGCACGGTGACTCTTCTGCAGTACATGGGCTTTGTTATAAATTTCGCAAAGTCCACTTTGCTCCCCTCACAGGATCTCGAGTTCATCGGCGCAAGGCTCCACACTCCTCAGGCACGAGCGTACCTACCGCTCGACAGGGCTCAACGGCTCATGGACCTAGCCGACCGTTTTCGCAGCCAGCCCCTGGTCTCCGCCAGGCGCTTCCTGAGACTGCTCGGCCATATGGCTTCCACCGTCCATGTGACCCCCAATGCCCGCCTGAATATGCGGCCTGCTCAATGGTGTCTCCGCCAGCAGTGGCGACAAGCCACAGGCGGCCTAGCAGACCTAGTGCGCGTCTCCGAGCCGCTGATCTCGTCTCTCCGGTGGTGGCTTCGGCAGCCGAACCTGATATTCGGAATGCCTTTCCAGTGTTCTCAGCCGACCCGGGTGCTGACCACGGATGTATCCCTCCTGGGCTGGGGAGCACATTGCCAAGGGGCACGTACTCAGGGCCTCTGGACCACGTGGGAGTCTGCTCAGCAGATCAACTTCCTGGAGCTCAGGGCGATCCGCCTGGCTCTCAAGGCTTTCTCCCACCTGACTTCCCACCAGTCCGTCCTTGTCCAGACGGACAATCAAGTTGCCATGTTCTACGTGAACAAACAGGGGGGCACGGGCTCCTTCCTCCTCTGCCGGGAGGCACAGAAGCTCTGCTCTTGGGCCGTCAGTCACGGTATTCTCCTCAAGGCAGTTTATCTCCCGGGCCAAGAGAATTGCCTGGCGGACAAACTCAGCAGGATCCTCCAGCCGCACGAGTGGCGTCTGGATCCCTTGGTAGTTCAGAAGCTCTTCCTAAAGTGGGGCCTCCCCACGGTGGATCTCTTTGCCAGTCCTCACAACCGGCAGCTTCCTCGCTTCTGCTCTCGGCAGCGGGGTGCGGCGGACGCTGTTCTGATTGCATGGTCGGGGAGCCGGCGGGACGCGTTCCCTCCCATCCCGCGAGTCTCTCGGACTCTTTTCAAGGTTCTCCGAGACAAAGCCTTTCATGATCCTGGTGGCCCCTCGTTGGCCCAGACAGCCGTGGTTTCCGCTCCTGCTGCAATTAGCGGTGGAGGATCCATTCCCTCTGGGGGTACAACCGGATCTCCTCACTCAGGATCAGGGGTCTCTACTACACCCCAACCTCAGGTCTCTCAACCTCATGGCCTGGCTGCTGAGAGGGTAGTCCTTGCTCCCCTTCTCCTGCCGGCGGAGGTGGAGGAGGTCGTCTTGGCTTCGCGACGGCCTTCTACCCGCAAATGCTACGCCCTTAAATGGCGTCGCTTTGCCGTCTGGTGTTCCCAACAGTCTCAGGATCCCTTCTCCTGCCCGGTGTCGGTGATCTTGCAGTACTTGCTACACCTCTCTAATCTGGGACTTAAGTCCAACTCAGTCAAAGTTCACCTCAGTGCTCTTTCGGCACATCATGTGCCGGTGGACGGTAGACCTCTCTCCAGCGACCCTCTCGTAGCGAGGTTTCTCCGAGGTCTCCTTCTACTTAAACCACCTCTGCGCCCGCCAGCGCCTGACTGGGACCTGAATGTGGTTTTGCAGCGGATCACCTGTCCGCCTTTTGAACCTATGGCTACCTGTTCTCTCCGTTTTCTGTCTTGGAAAACGCTGTTCTTGATAGCCCTCACTTCCGCTAGACGCGTAAGTGAATTGCAGGCCCTCGTGTCTGATCCCCCTTACACTCGGTTCTACAAAAATAGGGTAGTCCTACGGACTCACCCAAAATTTCTTCCAAAAGTGGTCTCCCCTTTTCACATCAATCAGGAGGTGGTACTTCCAACCTTCTTTCCCAGACCACACTCCAGCCGAGCTGAAACGGTCCTCCATACCCTGGACTGTAGAAGGGCTCTGAACTTCTACCTTGACCGTACGCGGGAGCACCGTAAAGCTGCTCAGCTTTTTGTGTCTTTTGACCCCAATAAATTGGGGCTCCCGGTCTCCAAGCGTACTCTGTCCATCTGGGTTGCGGACTGTATCTCTTGGGCTTATGGGGCAGCCGGACTCTCCTTAGAAAGTCGAGTCACGGCTCATTGCGTTCGGGCAAAGGCTACGTCAGTGGCTTACCTCCGCTCTGTTCCGCTGGCAGACATCTGCCGGGCCGCTACTTGGTCTTCGAGCCAGACTTTTGCGGTCCATTACTGTCTCGAGAGGGAGTCCCGCAGGGACAGTGCTTTCGGACAGGCAGTCCTCCGTAATCTCTTTGAGGTCTGAGCAACTCCTACCCTCCATCCCGGATGTGGGCTACCGGTGGGTGATAATTCAGCGAAGATTCTTTCCTTCTGTGCTGCTGAGCTAGAGGGAGCTCATTTTTGTGCTTAGGGTCTCCGGTAGCCTTGAGCTTGGGAGTCCCATAAGTGAGGACTGACTTCCTGCTTGGTCCTGGAGAAAGCGTAGTTACTCACCTGTAACAGGTGTTCTCCAGGAGCAGCAGGAATCAGTCCTCACTACCCTCCCTCCTCCCCTTGGAGTTGCAATCGTCTGCTTCTGTTCTTTTGCAAATTTTTTATGCTGTCTTTTTTAGCTATGTCATCTGACTGGCTAAGATGGCACCCTTGGGCGGGAAGAGGACCGCGCATGCGCGCTGCAATTCCCGAAGGCTTTCTTTGAATGCTGGGGAAAATTGCTCCGCGAGGGTTCCGTCGGCGCCGACGTCACCCATAAGTGAGGACTGATTCCTGCTGCTCCTGGAGAACACCTGTTACAGGTGAGTAACTACGCTTTTTGACTCCTTTTCTTCAAGAGCCCAAAAGAGCAGACTATTCCTTACTGGTTAGTCATGCTCAAAATATCTCTAGGTTCCTTGCTCGTGCTTCCCTAGACTCCTTTGAGTCTGTTAGCAGAACTTCTGCTACAGCTATAGAGGCACGACGTAAAACCTGGCTCCAAGTTTCAGACTTGAACAAATGGGCATAAGAAAGACTGGGAAAATACTCCTTGCACTGGAGAAACTCTCTTTAACAAGGAGTCTTTACTCCAAGTTGCTCAGTTAACCACTGACATTCCTGTTTCTAGAGACTGTTCTACGCCTTCCTCTTTCCCAGTTGGTAGGAAATGTCCTACCAAACTTTCTTTCCCTAGGGGGAAAAAGTTTTATCCATCTTCTGCCCATCATACAGATGTTCCCAAACAGGGGAAACATCACCCTGGTCTAAGGGAACCACGACCTCAACAGGTTCAGCAAACCCAGCAATCGCAGGGTTTCAGATAGATCATCGTTACCTCTCTTGGTGGTTAGAGTTGCAGTCTGCTGCTTTTCACCTGAAGCATCTGCACTAATTTCATCCTAACTTTTCCTAGATCTCTCTTCACGAGACATCTTTTCTTTCACTCTAAGAGTGATGATGATCATGCCCATAGTTAACAGGTTTCTCTTCCTCTTCTGGGAAAAGAGAAATGACAACTATCAATAAGACAGTTTTTCCCTGTACCAGCATGTATCATCTTACCTTTCAGAGACTTACTACACAGTCAGTCTCCCTCAACTCTGTCTTACCTCCCTCTTACTACAACATTCGGGTTGTAAGAGTGGTTCTATTACACTGGTAAGCCCCTATGGTCCTCTACCTCTTCCACAGGGGGATTCTCCCTTCCAGAGTTGTCTCCCCCTTTATTACCTTAGGGCAGCTCATCAGACAATAGGAAGTCTTACCACTCCTACTATGTCTGTTTCTTTTTCCCAATCTTAAAAAAAAAAAAAAGAGGGGAAAAAGAAATTTTTTTCCGCTGCCCTGCTAGTTGCAGCAGATACAGCAACTCCTAGTGGTTAAGCCACTGGTTCTGTTCACCACACAACCAGGGTTTCTCCTCCACTAGCAATCCTTCTAGCCTCAGTGCTAAACCCCAAACAGGTTATCAACCTTGTTTGGAAACCCTATTATCACAGACTGGTTGGTTAACTTCTATTCTTCGCCCCCTTGTCCTTGGCAGAATAGTTAAGTTACCCACTGGCTTTAAACAGTCAGTTTTTCTTCTAACCAGCCTGCAGCATGCTGTCTGCAACTCTACAGAGTAGCTTTGCACTATAGGCCCTTGCTAGAGAGCATTAGTATCTTGTCTAGCAGATAATCCCAGATGGTTAGGAGGGGTTCCCCCAGTCATGTTCTCATGACTGGTAGGTGTTCCCTACCCTTACCATCTCATCTAAATCTCTTTTGAGACATAAGACACAGGCCTTTCATCACATGAAAACCTAAAGAATGGCCAATTCCCTGGCTTGGCCCATTTCTCCTTTGGACTTCTCGCCAGAGATACTTTTCTTCAGTGGCAGCTCAAGGACGCCTGATACCCATCTGCCCTTATAGGCGGGTCACTGTGAAACATAGAAACATGATGACAGAAAAAGACCACATGGCCTATCTAGTCTGTCCTTCCATAACAACAACTACAACAGTCCACTTTTTACCTTTAGAGATCCTCTGTGTTGGTCCCATGCTTTTTTGAATTCAGTTACTGTCCTCATCTCTACCACCTCCACTGGGAGGCTATTCCATGGATCCACTACTCTTTCCGTAAAGAAATATTTCCGCATATCACTCCTGAATCTATCTCCCTTCAACCTCATCCCATGTCCCCTCGTAGCAGAACTTGCTTTCAATTGAAAGAGGCTCTCTCCCTGAACGTTTATGCCATGGAGGTATTTAAACATCTCAATCATATCACCTCTATCCCGCCTTTCCTCTAAGGTGTACATATTAAGATCCTTAAGTCTGTCCTCATATGCTTTATAATGAAGCCCATTAATCATTTTAGTAGCAACCCTCTGCACCGACTCCATCCTGTTCACATCCTTTTGAAGGTGCGGACTCCAGAATTGCACACCATACTCCAAATGAGGTCGCACCAAAGACTTATACAGAGGCATTATCACCTCCTCTTTTCTGCTAGCCATTTCTCTCCGTATGCACCCAAGCATCCTTCTAGCTTTTGCCGTCGCCTTTTCTACCTGTTTAGCTACTTTAAGATCATCAGACACAACCACGCCTAGGTCCCGCTCTTCTTTAGTGGACAAAAGTACTTCACCTCCTATACTGTATTGCTCCCTTGGATTGCTGCAGCCCAAATGCATGACCTTACATTTTTTAACATTAAATCCCAGCTGCCAAATTCTAGACCATTCTTCAAGCTTAGCTAGATCCCTTCTCATGTTATCTACACCTTCCTGGGTGTCTACTCTATTGCAGATTTTGGTATCATCCACAAAGAGGCAAACCTTACCCGACAGCCCTTCCGCTATATCACTAACAAAGATGTTAAAAAGAATCGGACCAAGGACAGATCCCTGGGGCACACAACTGGTAACATCCTTCTCCTCAGAGTGAGCTCCATTTACTTGTACTCTTTGTCGCCTCCCACCCAACCAATTTCTAACCCAAGCAGTAACTTTAGGGTCGTCACCCGGTGAGGGTCCCCAGGGGCTGGAGCCTGGGTAATTCACCGGGGCTACTTCAATACTAGCAAAGGTGGATGATTACAATGCCCTCTGGGAGTTGTAGTCCCAATTGCTGAATAAAGAAGGTGAGTCGTGGATGAATAGTAAGGCTTTCAAACAGGACTTTTAATTCCCCTTCGGGGTGGATTTTTAAAGCAATGGGAACAAAAGGCAAAACACCATGCTTTTGGTACAAAAATCAAAAAGGAACAAACTGGAACCAAAATATGCTTATCTTCAGCTGAACTCAAAAGTAACACAAACAGTCCATTCAAAACAGGTATATTTTCCTCACTGCAGTTTGCTTATACTTTAACAGCCTCTTCAACAGAAAGAAGTAATGTCATCGGACATAATTAAAGTACAGTCCATGCATGTATCTGATATTGCTTCTTCATAATCATTACATTGCATTTCCTCTGGTTCCTCCTCTGAATAACATTCTTCAGGGTTATAGAAAACGTTATCTTTAGGCAAACTCTGCTCTCGGTAATTACACTTCCCTTCTTCCTGGTTAAGAGAGTGTAGTGAATAATTACCACCTTCTCTTGAGAGCTCCCTTTGTGAGTCACACAACTCCTTATACGTACAAGGCAAATCACTATATTCAAAGGCTCTTCTATTAGAAGGAATTGGCCTACCTACCAACTGCCTTTTCTCTGAGCTCCTGCGTGTGAGTGAGTTATCAGAGCACTGCTGAGACGGAGACGTTTCTCTGCCTTTCTGTCTTGGCTTTTCCTTCAGCATAAAACTTTCCCCAGGACAGATTTTCCCTCTTGTGCTGTACCTGGTTTTAGGAAGATAAAAATCCTCAGCTTTCCTGAGCCTGGCTTCTGTACCGTAGCTTCTCCTAGCTTTCTGGTAAGTTTCACCGGGCACGTCCTTAGCTGGGCACTGCTCTCTGCAACAGGCTGCTGTGTTTCTTCCCGTATACCTTTCAGCTCTGCTGGCTTCTGAACTCACTCTCACTCCTGTCTCTGCTTCTAGAACTGGAACTTGTTCTGCTCCTCGCCCTGCCTCTTCTTCTCCTCTCCCCACTAACCTCAGGTGAGCATGTTTTAACTACGTGTGTCCCTGTGCTTGGTTGGGCTCCACCCCTTCTCAGCTGCCCTTCATTTCCTAATGAATCAGGAACCTGCTTGCTGCTCGGGCGTGTTCTCCCACCATGTGATAGTGTTTGTTTTGGTTGCCTATAGCAACTCTGCTCCATGTGCTGATCTGAGCTGTCATTTTCAGATCTGTTTTCATCTGTTCTACATATTTCCATAGGCTCTGATGACTCTACCTCATGACAGGGTCCATCCCTAGGGTGCTCAGTTTGTTTATAAGTCGCCTGTGAGGAACAGTGTCAAAGGCTTTACTGAAATCTAAATACGCCACATCTAGAGCTGTTGCTCGGTCCAACTCCCTGGTCACCCAGTCAAAGAAATCAATCAGATTTGTCTGACAAGACCTGCCTCTGGTGAATCCATGCTGCCTCGGATCCTGTAATCCGCTGGACTCCAGAAACCTCACTATTTTCTCTTTCAGCAGCGTTTCCAATAATTTACTCACCACCGAAGTTAAACTAACCGGCCTGTAGTTTTCAACCACATCCTTACTTCCGCTTTTGTGTAAAGGCACCACATGAGCCTCTCTCCAGTCCTTTGGCACCACTCCCGACTCTAACGAGGCATTGAAAAGGTCAGTCAGTGGAGTTGCTAGAACGTCCCCAAGTTCCCTCAGTATTCTAGGGTGTATCCCATCCGGTCCCATCGCTTTGTCTACTTTAAGTTGAGCTAGTTTCTCACGAACACAGTCTTCTGAAAATTGTTCAAGATGTCCCTCGCTTCTGTTCTTATTTGTGGGTGTTTTCTGAGGTCCTGCTCCTGGTTCTTCATCTGAACACAGAACAAAAATATTTGTTAAGCAATTCCGCTTTATCCTTATCAGCTTCTACATATTCCCCCCCTGCACCCTTGAGTCTGACAATACTACTTTTGCCCTTCCTCTTCTCACTAATATATCTGAAAAATGTCTTATCCCCCCATTTTATTGCATTGGCTATTTCCTCCTCCTTTTGAATCTTTGCCTTCTTGACTACTTTGCTAGCTTCTCTAAGTTTTTCCAAATACAGATGCCTGTCTTCCTCTCTCTGTGATCTCTTGTATTTCATGAAGGCCTCCCTCTTTTTCTTCACTTTTTCAGCTACTTCCTTCGAAAACCATAGCGGTCTCCTGTTCCTTTTGCCTTTATTTACCATTTTAACAAAAAGGTTGGTTGTGTTTAAAATACCCCCTTTCAGTTTTGCCCACTGTTTTTCTACATCCCCCAGCTGTTCCCATCCCACTAACGACTCCCTGAGGTATTGGCCCATCTTCGCAAAGTTAGTCTTCCTAAAGTCTAAGATCCTCACCTTGGAATGGATTCTAGCAGCCCTAGTCCTAATACTGAACCACACCATTTGGTGATCACTGGATGCAAAATGATCTCCCACTACAACATCAGAAACACTTTCACCATTGGTAAGCACCAAGTCCAGTATGGCCCCTTCACGTGTGGGGTCTGTTACCAATTGCCTGAATAGTTCTCCCTGTAGAGAATCCAGGATCTCCTTACTTCTAGATGATACTGCAGCAGGAATGTGCCAATCAACATCTGGCATATTGAAATCTCCTATCAGTAGCACTTCCCCTTTCCTAGCAATGCTGCGTATGTCTTCAATTAACTCTGTCCACCTCTTCCTCTTGTGAGGGAGGTCTGTATATCACACCAATGCAAATAGATTTCTCTTTCCCTCTTTCTAGTTTAACCCACAATGCCTCCTCTCTCCCTTTTAAGCTCTGTAATTCCAAAGCTTTAATAGTAGTTTTTACATATAGTGCCACTCCTCCTCCCCTTCTTCCTACCCTGTCCTTTCTGAATAAAGTATAGCCAGGTATAGTTACATCCCAGTCATGGTTTTCTGTGAACCATGTTTCTGTAACTGCCACTAAATCCAAGTCAGCCACTCCCACCAAAGCTTCAACTTAGGGATCTTATTTCCCATGCTACGGGCATTTATACACACTGCTTTCCATATGTTACCCCTGTTCCCCATTTCCATAAAGGTATTTAATGTATCACCTACCTGGGGGCTTTCTTCACCCATCCCCAACGAATCTAGTTTAAAGCCCTCTTCAGTAGATTAGCCAGTCTACTACCGAAGAGGCGTTGACCTTTCTTGGACAGATGGATGCCATCTCTGCTCTGCAACCCTTGGATCAGCATCCCATGGTCTAGGAAACCAAAACGCTCTCGATGACACCATCCACGCAGCCATGCATTCATCTCCAGGATGCGAGCCTCTCTGCCTTGGCCTTTACCCTCAACAGGGAGGATTGAAGAGAACACTACCTGTGCACCTAACTGCTTCACCCTCTGTCCCAGAGCCATGAAGTCACTTTTGATACGTTCCAAGGTATACCTGGCAGTATCATTTGTTCCAACATGGATTAGCAACATTGGGTAATAGTCAGTGGGCTTGATGAGTCTTGGCAAACTCTCCATAACATCTTGGATTTTGGCACCAGGCAGACAGCATACCTCTCTGGACATCAAGTCTGGTCGGCAGATGGATGCCTCAGTACCCCTCAGAAGAGAGTCTCCAACCACCACTACCCTTCGTTTCCTTCTGGTCACTGATTCTGCAACTTTGTGGTACTTGAATTTTTGTTCTTCCCTTTCCAGGGATGCTTTCACCTCCTCCACTTCCAGGGCTGCATAATGGTTCTTCTATTCAAGGGCTGGAGAAGTTGGATTGGTGATTTTGCAGGCCCTGGTGACTTGTGTCCAACCATCGACATTCTGTTGGCACCCATCTTCTCCTGTGCTGGAGAGCTTGGTTGCTGCAAGAAGCATCTCATCAATGTACTTCTCACTGTCTTGAATGCTCCTCAGCCTCGCCACCTCCTCTGAGTTCCTCCACTTGTTTCCTCAGAGCTTCAGCATGCAGGCACCCTGCACATGGAACCGGTCCTTCAACTGGCATTAGGACCTCTGTCTGGACCGAGGCAGAAGCTGTAATGGGGGCAACAGCTTTAGCGATATGATTTTTCCCAGCCATTGTTCTGTTCGTGGAGCTTAGGTATCTGTTAAAGCAAAAGAGAGAGATCTACCAAGTACCAGACGGTTTCGCAGCTGTCCTTTCAGAGAAAAAGCAGTTAAATCTCTTTAATTATATTCAAAATGTGCTGGTCCAGTTCAGTGTGATTTGTTAAAGGGGGAGGTGCCCTATAAAGCAAGACTGCTCACTAGGGGTGGGTGGGAGTCGGGGTGGGTAGGGAGGGAACTAACTACTGATTAGGTGTTAGCAGTTGCTAAACCTGAGGAGGTTACTGGAGTTCAGCAACCTACTGTGCTCAAGGAAAGTTCCCCTAAAACAGCAAAAAAGAAAGTAACCTTGCTTTAAAAAATATACAAAAAACCCTTTTAAGAGCTCCCAGTCAGAGAGCTAGCAATGTAATATAATAAAACAAACAAACAAACCCTCAAATCCTTACTGTTTGTTTGATCTGTGGAGCCCTGGTTAGGAAAGCCTCAAAAGGTATCTTATTCCACTGGCGCCCTCTATCCATTCACCATACTGCAGTTCTGGAGAAATCTGGACTTGCTGCCTGCAGACTGAAGTTATCCTATGCATTTTTCACGTAGGCCATCCTGGTTATTCAAGAGCTCGATTTCTGAAAGGAATCTAGACTACTTGTCAGGGAGACCATTCCTCTGACTGTGTCAGTCATAACCAGGGAAAGAAGATTCTCTATGCATCTATTCAAGCAGGTATTACCCTTCTTGCTACTAGTGGAATCTTTCTCTCTCCCCATATTCCTAGGGGGATCTAGTTATATAAGCATCTCTCCATCCACATACCTGGAGACATGTGTCTATATGCCTACATATGCCTACTCCTGCAACGCGCAATCAACAAGCCGAGAGACCTATTCAACCTAGCGAAATCCCTAATCAAGGAACCCTCCCCCATCCAACAGGCCCCAATTCCCCCCCCCCAGTCATATGCCGACTTCCTCCAAGCCAAATCACTTACAGCAAATAATCAGCCAACATCAATAGCGCCCCCCCCCTTTACCAAACTCCCACCTCACAAACATCACTCACACATTTTACTCCTCCTGATGAGAAGAGTATCCAAGACCTCATTGCCAGCATCAGTACCTCAACAGCTCCAAACGACCCCTGTCCAGCACACTGGATCCGGACCTTCCGAGTTGAACTCAGCCCAATTCTACTAAACATCATCTATCTATCTTTTGCTACCGGCTCATTCTCCTCTTTACTCAAACGAACCTCAATAAGAACCCTCCTAAAGAACAGCAGACTCGACCCATCAAAGACAGAATCCTACCGACCTATCGCGAGCATTCCTCTACTCGCTAAAATAATCGAGAAGGTCGTCTACAGACAAATCCAACAACATACAGACATAGCAGCCCCCCTCGACCCCTGCCAACATGGTTTTAGAGAATCGCATGGAATAGAAACACTGCTCACCACCCTCACCAACACCCTCAATAGAGGAATTGACAATGCTGAAAATGGTTTCTCCCTCATTTTCCTGGATATCTCAGCAGCCTTTGACTCCGTCAATCACAACCAGCTACTTACTCGCCTCCTGGAAAAAGGCATCCACGGCCTTGCCTGGGAGTGGTGTAAATCCTACCTATCGGATCGCTGGCAACAAGTCCGGGTTGGTTCTGAAACTTCGACACCTTTCCACCAGCAACAAAGTGTCCCGCAAGGTTCCTCCTTATCGGCGCTGATGTTCAATATCTATATGCAGCCGATATGCAACATCATCCGATCCTTCAATATTTCTGCCCTAATCTACGCGGATGATGTTTTGCTATTTACCCCGTTCAAAGTCAAGCAACCAGAATTCACCAACCTTGTTAACTGCTTCAATGCAATTACAGACTGGCTAACTACCCAAAACCTCCACATTAATTTCAAGAAAACGGAGGTACTCTTCATATCAAGGAACAAAAACTTCTCTCCCCTCCCCCCCCATCCTAAGAGTAAGAGATGCGGAGCTTCCAAGCCGTAATGCCATACGCTACCTCGGCATTACTCTTGACCAGCACCTGGATTTCAAGGAACATATAAAAAACACCACCAAGTCCATCTACAACAAAATTAGAACACTGAGACACCTCAAACCTATGCTCCCTGCTGACGACGTCCGAACCATCTTCCAGGCCCTCATACTACCGCATTTAGATTATGCAAACTTAATCTTGTACGGCCTACCAAAGAATACTCTCAATCCTCTCCAACAAGCCATGAATGCCGCTGCACGTGTCCTCTGTGGTCTAGCCAGATCATACCACATCACACCAATACTCAAGGATCTCCATTGGTTGCCGATATACTCCAGGCTAACATATAAGATTCTGCTAATAACCTTCAAGATTATCAACAACATCGCCCCCAATTCTCTCAAGGAACTTATCACACCTACTCCAAAAACTAGAACCAGAAGGACAACAGAAGACAACACTTTGACTATTCCCAAAGACTCCATAAAATGCTCCCAAACAACCAGGAGAAGAGCCTTCGCCTACTATGCACCAAAATGTTGGAACGACCTCCCCCCAGAAATCAGAGCGATCCGTGACCTTCTACAATTCCGGAAAGCAATAAAACACCACCTCTTTCTGCTCCATTTTGCCCAAGCTGCCACCCTGACTCTAAGAAACCACCCCCCCTTCCCCTACTAAAGACTCCTACACAACATAAAGCTCAAGCCCCATGCTACATAACGCTCAAGCCCCTTCCCCTACTAAATACTCCTACACAATATAACGCTCAAGCCCCAAGCACTCGTCAACCCTGAAACATCCTACGTACTTTCAGATCAAATATCAACTATGATGCCATATCTTTATGTATATAGTTTCATGTATTCCTCATCCATCCTGATATATGTCAATATGTAAATAGTTTCCCATGTTCTCCAAGTTTTATTCCCTGTTACAATGTAAATTCAATCAGTCTTCTCTGATCTGAAAACTCTTTGTTAAATGTAAACCGCACTGATAACAAATAGTGCGGTATATAAGAATTGTTAAATAAATAAAATAATAAATAAATAAATATATATATCTGTGTATCTTCTGCCCATGTATCTCTCTCTCTCTCTCTCTCTCTCTCTCTCTCTCTCTCTCTATATATATATATATATATAAATAAATAAAAACACTATATATATATATATTAATAAATATATATATAAATACATATATATATATATTAGAGATATATATAATATATATATTACACCCTATATGGGTATATATTTAGGAATATATATATATATATATATAATATATATATCTGTTGAGATATATCTTTTAGGTAGATATGTATCTACATACTTATCTATCTCTCTGTTAGGTTCGGATATCCATATATTCCTATATGACCCTGACAGATGGGCACTACCCCTATCAATGCTGTGCCAGCATGCTTAGGGTTCTACACATACAACCACTCCCTGTGGTAATTAACAATTTTTTTTTCTTATCGTAACCTTTCAGGGTTAGGTACCTCTGAAGCTCTCCGTGTACCTTTTTTCTTTCCTAATTGACCCCATTTAGGAAAGACATTGCGGAACTTCAGTTAATCCAAAGCTTAACGCTTCCTAAGTCTGTCCTTACTTTATTATCAGATACATGGGTCTCCATACCCTTTCTCTCCTACATGGACTAACTCCATTGCCAGTCCAGATGGGTCAGACTCATTTTCCTTTTGGTCCTAGGATTGTACTGTTCTTGGGCCAGTAGAGCTTAAGCTTTGTCTAATAGTGCCTTCTGCGTTTTCAGCTGAAGCCCTACCTCTTCATACTACCCCAGTTTTCCATGGGGCTATTTCTGACCTCCACTTGTTTTCTCTACAGTTATTACCTCTACTTCTCAGTGAGGTACTCCTTGAGGATCTTCCACTGGCTCTTCTAACAGACCCATATGAGCCTCAATAGACTTTTACAATGCCACCAAAGGAGGCCCATATTAGAATATTTCATTCAATATTTTACTACTAAATACCCCTCTATACAGGGTCTTCCTCTATAGAAGTCCACAGCACCTTTTCTGTAATTCATCTCCTACCCTCCATCCCCAAGATGCCTGAGGTTCTGAGGAGTAGCATGGCTCTTTCTAGATTCGCAACATGCTAGGACTCCCTCTGGGCATCTCAGCTTGTGAGTCCCCATATGTGAAGACTCATTCCTGCTTGTTCCTGGAGATAGCACAGTTATTTACCTGTAACAGGTGATCTCTGGGAACAGCAGGAATAAGTCTTCACAACCCACCCACCTCCCCTAGGAGTTGCATTTCTCTATCTCTATCTTTCCCTTCCTTGCTCTCTCTCTCTCTTTGCCTCAGCTTTAAAACTTAACTGAGGAGAGGCAGTTGGGAAAGGCGGGAAGGCAGCACGCAGGCGTGTTGGGATGCTTCCAAAAGCGTTTTGATTGGACGCTGGGGAGTGTTCCCGCGCAGACTCCGTTGGTACCGACGTACCCATATGTGAAGACTTATTCCTGCTGTTCCCAGAGATCATCTGTTACAGGTAAGTAACTGTGCTTTCTCAGGACTCGCTGAAGAAACGATAGGGTTAACTTGGGCTGGCAGGAAGATTAACATTTGGGGTAACAGAATATTGCCTGTTAACATTCACTTTTGAGTTGACAGTCTTTGGGAGGTAAACAAAGCATTTTGTCCTTCATTTCTGCTCGGCCAGCTAAAATGGGAAAAAAAAAAAATAGTGTTTAGCTTCGGTGGAGTTCATTTAGAAGGCCTGGGAGGAAAGTGGGTCCTGCTTGCTGGAGAGAGAGAATGTGCTCTTCTGCTCCCAATCGGAGGGGGTTCCGTCGTCAGAGGCCTGTCTCTCAGTGCACCCAATGCCTAAGCCCTAGCGGTGGCTGAGCATCACGGTGAAGTCTAGGATGCCAGGGCCAATGCTTACCTGCTGGAGGGGGGAGCGGAGCAGCCCGAATATAGCTGGTAGTTTGACAGAGAATGATTGGTTTGTCAGGAGGCAGGCCAGAACTGATCAGGACCGGATGTGCAGAGAGGCCATCTTGTGAGTAGGAGAGCAGGAACCGCTGGCTCTAGGCTGATACAGGGAACGCCAGTTTTTTGCAAGTCAGAGGCTTCTAGGATAGGTTTTTTTCAGCGGTCAGCACTGGGAATCTGCCCTCATGTTTGTTTGTTTTTTATTGAGAGTCTAAGTATATAAAACGTTATATGTTGGGATGCCAGGCAGGTCAACCTGTTTAGCTTGCGGCGCACGTAGAGGTGCGGTGTCCACGGCCGGATTCTGCAAAGTGTGCGAGGCAGAATCCAGGTTGATGGAAGCAGAATATAGAGGAGGAGTGTTGATAGGGGACCCTGAAGCTGGAGCACAGATGAAAGGGCCCGGCTCAGACCTCAGGGACTCATGAGGCTCTACGGACAGCCCCAGCGGATGCACTGGGTCTGTGAGGGGATAAGACTGACACCCTTTCCTCTAAGAGCCTAAAGGGCAAAGGTAAAAAGGCTAAGTCTCCTACAGTCAAGAAAGGTGTAGAGGACAGCCTCTGGGGAGGATTTTCTCTGGAATTTGTGCTTTTATTGCACAAGGCTTTCTGCTTGAAGCAGCAGACTGCAGGGGAGCTGCATGCAGCACCACACACAACCCAGAAGTGGCCACTTTTGCCGTCTCTGGCAGGAGAGAGGACGGAGGAGGAGCTGGGGCAGAATCAGAGATGGCTTGAAGAGAATATCTGGGTAGAGGTGGCCTCAGTGATGTAAGAGGGGGCAGAGGACCCAGAGGAGATGCAGGTACAAGTCTGTTCTGGAGGAAGGAGAGATTTCACAGGTTGAGGACTCTGCAGGTGGGTGTTCTGCAGGGAGGAATTGGCAGCCCTGATAACACATTCCTCCAAGGTGTTAAATGTGAGTATAGATGTACACATGGAGGAGGAAGAGCCCTGGAAGACCCACTTTTCCAGTCGGTCAGTTCTTCCCAAAAGGTGCTCTCATTGCTTAGGGTCGTCAAATCCATGATTCAGGAGGAATGGGGACATCCCTGAGGGGGCACTCAGAGGGACTCGTATGCTGTCCAAGCTCTACCCTCTTCCAGACAAAGAGCGACAGCTTTGGAGAGCTGCTAAAGTGGATGTGGCGGTTTCCGCCGTGACAAAGAAAACCACAATCCCAGGGGAGGGCATTTCAGCTCTCAAGGATGTTCAGAATAGAAAGTTGGAGACATTTCTGAAGCAAGCCTTCGACATTAATGTGTTCTTACAGGCGTCAATATCTGGGGCCTTTGTGATCCAGGCATGTCTGGACTGGGTGCAAGGTGTCAGAGAGGTGGTTTATCCAGAGAAGCCTAGACCACCAGAGGGAGCGAAGCTGGAATCAGGCGCAGCTTATTGAGTGGATGCCTTTTATGACCTCATTCACTGTTTAAGGTATGACCTTGGTGTTAGCAGCAAGTTATTTGTGGCTGCTGAATTGGTCAGCAGATTTTTCCTACAAATCCCGATTGAGCAAGCTCTCATTTCGAGGCAGACTCCTTTTTGGGGAGGATCTGAACAAGCTAGTCAAAGATCTAGGAGAGTCAAAAGGGGGCAGGTTGCCGGAGGACAAGCAGAAACCCTTTAGATCCTCTGCTCTGGGGTGGGGTCATTCGAGGGATTTTCAGAAAACACAGCTTGTGCCCTTTCAAAGGGGTAGGTTTCCCTCAAGAGGACAGTCCTTTCAAGGACCCAGCAGGAGATTTTACTCTCCTGCTTCTGCAGCCACCAAGAAATTGCAATGAAGCGAGGGCAGGCCGGGTTGACTTGATTCTCGTATACCCCATACGAGAATCAAGTCAAGACTTCTACGATGCCTGGTCGCACATCACGACCGACCAGTGAGTACTAGGAGTCATCACAGCTGGCTACGCTTTGGACTTTGCATGCCCCTCGGAGACCTTCGTCGATTCTCCCTGCAGGGCGGCTCGAAATCTCAAGGCAGTACGGCAAACTCTTCAACAGCTAAAGGCTCTGCGGGCAGTAATGGAGATAACCAAAAGACCAGAACGGAAAGGAGACTCCCCAGTGTGTCCTTCTGTTTTGTGGTCCCAAAGAAAGAAGGGACTTGTTGCCCAATTGTGGGCCTAAAGCAGGGGTCTCAAACTCAAATTGCTTTGAGGGCCAAATGAGGACTTGTAAAGTAACCCGGGGGCCGCATAAGACGCGGGGCCTCATTTGCATAAGGGACCTCATTTGCATAAATATTTTCATAATGTTACCATACACTAACTTTTAGTAAACATGCCTCTTTAATGAGTATGGATAAAGAAAGACTAAAAGATTTAGAAACAAGAAGACAATAATTAAACTGGGAACCCCAAAAGCCAAACTTGGAATGTACAACAACACTGTAGAAATAAAACTATAAATTAATTTCCTCTTGTACTAAACAAAGCGCAAACATTAATGATGCACATTTCCCAGAGCTGACATATTCCAGTTAATAAATTCAAAATAAAGAGATATTTTTCTACCTTTTGTGCATTTTTTTCAGTTGCAATTGTTCCAGCCACTTTCTTCTGGTTTCTTCATGTCTTCTGCTAACTCTCCATCGTCTGCTTCCATTTGCCCTTTCTTCTCTCCTAGTTTTTTTTCCATTCTCTCTCTACATCTGCTTTAACATACTAATCTTTCTCCTTTTTCTCTTTCCTCATTCCTATTTCATCCACTCAAATTTTACCCCTCCATCCTCAATCCCCACTTATTCTCACAATACCTGGCCAATTGTAGATTTGTCTTCTCTCCCAGACAAAATATTTTTCCCCTCTCCATTTCACTTTCCCAGCTCCATCCCATTCTAATCCTCCCCCAACATCAGCTCCCTTCTAGTTCCAGCCCCACCCAGCATCCGCTCCCTTCTAGTCCCTGCATCAGTCCATTTCCAGTCCTATCCTAGCCTCACCATCAGCCCATTTCCAATCCTAGCTCCCTCCCCTCACAGCCCATTTCCATTCCAAGCCCCCCTCCCCATCAGCCATTTGCAGTTCAAGCCCCCTTCCACTCAGCCCATTTCCAGTCCTAGCAACCCCCCCAGCACATTACCAGTCCTAGACCCCCCATAGCCCATTACCAGTCCTAACCTCCCCATAGCGCACTTCCAGTTTTACCCCCCCTCACCCCATTTTCAGTCTTACCCCCCCCATAGCCCATTACCAGTCATAACCCCCCCTGCCAATAGCCCACTTCCAGCCCTAACCCCCATTACCCCATTTCAGTCAGCCCCTCCATAGCTCATTACCAGTCCTGACTCCCCCCATCAGCCCACCTCCAGTCCTTCCTAACCCCCACCTGCCCATTTCCAGTCCTAGCCCCCACCATAGCCCATTTCCAGTCATAACCCCCCCCTGCCAATAGCCCATTTCCAGTCCTACAACCCCCCCCGCGCCAATAGCCCATTTCCAGTCATAACCCCCACGCCAATAGCCCATTTCGTCATACCCCCCTGCCAATAGCCCATTTCCAGTCCTACCCCCCCCCTGCCAATAGCCCATTTCCAGTCATACCCCCCCCCTGCCAATAGCCCATTTCCAGTCATACCCCCCCCCTGCCAATAGCCCATTTCCAGTCATACCCACCCCCCCCCTGCCAATAGCCCATTTCCAGTCCTACACCCCCCCCCCGGTAAATAAAAAAAACAACCTGGCTTCTGCTGCTGCTGCAGCAGAAAAATCAGCGGTCCCGCGGCCCCTTTCCCTCTGCGCGAGAGCCCTGAGTGTGCCTTCCTCTGCGGCGTGCTTTTTAAGCCGCGAAGAGAGTATTTCCCTCTCGCGCGGCTTAAGCCTATTCACTTTTCAAGCCTCGCGAGAGGGAAATACTCCCTTCACGGCTTGAAAAGCACGCCGCAGAGGAAGCACATTCAGGGCTCTCGCGCAGAGGGGAACAGGCCGCAGGACAGAGCAGCAGAAGCCAGTTTTTTATTTTTTTAAAATTGACCGTCGATTCTGCCGTTGCCACGGCGGCAACGGCAGCAGCAGCAGCAGAAGCCGTCGCGGGCCGCACAACCTTCTCCTGCGGGCCGCATGCGGCCCGCGGGCCGCGTGTTTGAGACCCCTGGCCTAAAGCATGTGAATCACTGCCTCAGGGTGCCCAGTTTTCACATGGGACATTAGATCTGCAATTGTGGCGGTACAAAAAGGGGAATTCTTGACATCCCTCGATCTGACCGAAGCCTACCTGCACATCCCAGTACAGCCTGAGCGATAGGGTGACAGCCAGAGTCATAGAGTTTCTCCAGGAACTCAGATGGGTGGTCAATTTTGCCAAAAGCTAGCTGCAACGGTCTCAGGACCTGGAGTATCTCTGAGCGTGGTTTCAGACCAAAGTGGGTTGAGTCTCTTTGCCAGTGGATCGCATGCACAAGTTACAGTTACATTTGCAACGGTTCTTGCAGATGCCAAGATCTACGGTGTGGCACTATTTGCTGATCTTGGGTTCCATGGCAGCGTCAATTGACCTAGTCCCCTGAGCATGGGCGCATATGAGGGTGATGCAGTGAGCGGTGATCTCCAGGAACAAGCAGGAATGAGTCTTCACATATGGGTACGTCAGTACCGATGGAGTCCGCGCGGGAACGCTCCCCAGCGTCCAATCAGAACGCTTTTGGGAGCATCCCACCACGCCTGCGTGCTGCCTTCCCGCCTTTCCCAACTGCCTCTCCTCAGTTTTCGTTTTTCCGCGGAGCCGGCAGGATGTACTCCTGTCACCGCAGAAAATTCTTCTTTTATTTTTTTGTTTTCTTGTGGTCGCGTCTGCCTTCCCCGACGCCACCGGTACCGCCAGTGTTTCTTTCTTCATTTTTCTTACAAAATTTCCTTTCTGAGGAATATTTTTTCCCTGTTAGTGCCTGACGTTTTTTCGGCCTGCTAGGCCTACTCACTCTCCTTCATGGAAATACCAGCCACTAACCCTAAGAAATGTTTAAACTGTGGCACTGGGGTACCAAATTAATTGTAGACACTCATAATTGGTGTCTACCCCGTTTGGGTCCTGACCACCATCCGCTGGAGTGTTCCCTCTGCTGCGGTATATCCAGAAGAAGTCTTCAGCATCGAGCATGTCTCGATACGCGGTCCCCATTAAATTTCACAGTACCAGCCAACGTTTCTTCTTCACAGGATCAGGTAACCCAAAAACAGTCTGTTAAGACTAGCCAGGCCTCGAGGGTAGATCTCATGCTCAGCATAGAGATGCCTCCGGCGTTGCCTCGAACACCTTGGCATTACAACCCCGGTGGGAGTCTTCGGCCTCCAAGCCATTTATGGGGTTTCAGGTTGTTTCGGGGATTCTCACCTCTACGAACATACCTGAGCCATGCTCGGTGGCGGCATCCGCTAGGGGCGGTACCAATACCCCGGCATCGGCAATGGTGTTGGATGAAACATTCCTCACTAAAGATCGCAGTCTGGCGCGCTCGGTTCCTTCAAGGCCGACTGAGCCACTGCTGACTGATCTTCCAGTATCGGTATCGATCCCGGTACTGGTATCCACATCGGTACCCTCGCTTCCTTCGATGCCGAGTCTGGAGTCAATCTCTAGTCTGGATGACTCGGTACCGACTCGTCTCGGTACCGACTCATCTCCAGGAACAAGCAGGAATAAGTCCTCACATATGGGTACGTCGGTACCGACGGAGCCCGTGCGGGAAAGCTCCCCAGCTTCTTAGAATAGAAGCTTTTGGGACCTCCCACTGCACATGCGCACTGCCTTCCCGCCTTCCTGAACAGCTCTCCTCAGTTTCTCTTTTTCCGCGGAGCCAGCAGGTCGTGTTCCTGTCCACCGCTGAAGAAATTGTTATTTTATTTGTTTCTTTAGACCGCGTACCTGACTTCCCCAAACCGATACCTGTAACGCAGGTCTTTTCTTTCTTACTTTAAAAAATTATAATTCTTTTTTCTTATTTTTTAGCTTTTTGGTCACTTCAGAGAGGCCTCTCGGCCTACTCAATTTCTCCTCATGGAGAAGCCAGCCCCTGGATTTAAGAAGTGTACCAAATGTAATGCTGTTATTTCAGTCACAGACACCCATGACTGGTGTCTGAAATGTTTGGGGCCTGACCATTCCATACCGGACTGCCCATCTTTCTCCCACATGTCTAAACGTGGGCTGCAGAACCGGGCCAACAAATTCCATGTGCTGTTTGCTTCAGAGAATACAGCATCACAGTCATCCAGGTCTTCTTCTCCGGATGGATCTCAGGTAACCAAACCTTCTGTGGGCAAGTCCTCAAAGAGCAAATCTCCTTCAAAGCATCGAGAGGCTCTTAGCTTAGAACTTGAGGACCCTGCCCCAGCCAAACAACCCCGGCGGGAAGTCCAACTTCCAAAAACGCCAATTCAGGGGTCTCAGGTTGATATCGATGCTACGGCCTCGACAGATCACCTGTTAGCCTGCTCTGGGGTACCGGGTCACTCCGGTACCGACATCCAGGCAGCTATGGCGTCCATGGGCGATACTGTACAGTCCATGCAGCAGGGCCCGTCATGGCTTTCATTAAAGCTGCAACGCCATCGGTTCCGCTTTCAGCGGTTCCGGGCCCGATACCGGTATCGTCCGCCATGCCGGTATCGAGGCCGTCCACCTCTAAACGCAAGTCGGTACCGTATGGGCTTTCGCTCCATACCGGTTCCATACCCGATACGCCCGATATCGATACCGATCGGTACGCGTATCGTGCGTTATAGGAAAGCACCGATTCCTCTGAGGATTTTCAATACTCTGATGATTCTGCCTGAGTTTTTCACTCAACTTACCTGAGGAGCCCTCTTCTCCTAAAAGGAGAATGTTCCCCTCCAGAGGATTGTCCTTCCAGGACTTTGTTTTAGATATGGCTACAGCCCTTTCTATTACCACATCCTCTGAAAAGGAACCCAGATCCAAAAAACTGGAGATGTTGGGATAATCAAATGCCACTAATGATGCAGGTACACTGCCAAACCATGAAATCCTTCAAGAACAACTGATTGATTTCTGGGAAAATCAATAGACTATGTCTCCTTATTCCCGTAGGTTGTGACCCATGGTATAGGGTCCCTCCTCCTCCTGGTTTCCAAAAGACTCAATTGCCCCACCACTCTATTGTGGTGAAGTCTGCTATTATGAAGATTAGGAGTACCAAAAGGCACTCTTCCACCCCTCCAGGACGGTAATGTAAGACTTTGGACTCTTTTGGTAGGAAAATTTTCCAGGCTAGTATGCTTATAGCCAGGATTAATTCCTACAGTCTCTATATGGGCATGTTCCTGGAGGAAACTTGCCAAAAAGGTGCGGCATTTTGCCCCCTTTATCCCTGAGGATAAAAAGCCCGGTTTCCTTTCCCTAGTGAAACAACTCTTAGAGGTTTCTAAGTTCTCTAATAGGGCAGCATATGATTCCTTTGAGGGAGCCAGTAGGGCTTCGGGCATTGCTATTGCAGCCCGACGTCTTGCTTGGCTCCAGGCCTCTGATCTGGAACCTTGGGTTCTAGATGGCTTACGTTAATCTGCCCTGTACAGGTGAGAACTTATTTTGGGGAAGAGTGGCAAATCAAAGCCACCAGATGGATGCTGAAAATGCCACCTTGGAAAGACTTTCAAAGTCCACTTCAATTCCTACTAAGAAAAGTCTTTTAAAAGGCCTTACTATAAGAAGGCCAGAGTTGCTTCAAATACTGGCCAGCAGTCTTCTCAACCTCGCTATACTGCTAAGCGTCAGCAATCCAAACAAGCACGAGCTAAGCCTGCAGCAGCTACTGTAGCTCAGCAGGCTCCAACCCCTCAGGGGTTTTTGACTTGCTCCTAGGGAACTTGCCACTTCTGGTTCTAACACAACCAGAACCTCTCACCATACCCGGAAGGTTGGTTCACTTTGCTCCCAGATGGGAACAAATCACAACAGAACAATGGACCCTCTTCTATCATTCGAGAGGGTTACAAACTTCATTTCTCCAGCCTTCCTCCCCATCATATGGTGAGACCATTCAATTCTCCCCCATCTCTCCTAACCCTGTTCGGGTCAAGAGGTTTCCTCTCTTCTTGCCCAAGGGGCCATAGAAGAGGTTCCTCTTCCTCAACAAGGGTCCGGTTTCTACTCCCCTTATTTTCTCATTCCAAAGAAGACAGGGGGATTCAGACCAATCCTAGATCTGAGAGAATTGAACAAATTTCTCTTCAAGGAGAAATTCAAAATGCTGTCTCTCGGCATTCTCCTTCCTTACCTCCAGGGTAAGGACTGGCTTTGTTCTCTAGACCTACAGGATGCGTATACACATATACTCATCCATCCATCCCACAGAAAGTATCTTCGCTTTCTGTTTCAGGGAAAACATTTCCAATACAGAGTACTCCCCTTCGGTCTAGCCTCTGCTCCAAGAGTATTCACAAAATGCATGGCAGTCGTAGCCGCATTTCTAAGAGGCATGGGAATCTTTGTCTTCCCATATCTGGACGACTGGCTCATCCGAGCTCCAACTCAGTCACAGGCCCAGATTTCCCTGGACCACACAAGGAGCCTTTTGCAGTATCTGGGACTGGTAGTAAACCTTCCCAAGTCCCAACTCATCCCTACTCAATCTCTAGAATTCATAGGGGCCCAGTTGGACACCATCAACTGCAAGGGCCTACCTGCCACAGGTTCGAGGCCAGCGCCTCCGGGAGTTTGGCCTCCCAAGCTCAGTCCAGCACTCACTTGACAGCCAGGGAAATGCTACGCCTACTGGGTCATATGGCCTCCACAGTGCATGTGGTGCCCTATGCTCGTCTTCATATGAGAGCAGCTCAATGGACCCTGGCCACTCAGTGGACTCAGGCGGCAGGGAGTCGATCTACTCAGACCAAATACAAACCTCCGATCGTTCTGTTTTGGTCCCTCCACTGGTGGAGCTTCCACCAGAACGAATCTGTTTGTTGGGGGCTCCATTTCAACCATTGCTACCCACAAAGCAACCACCTCCACAACACGAGTGCCTCCCCAAACAGGGTGGGCGACGAGCCCATCTTGCAAAACTCTCTCCACTCAGGGCACTTGCGTCTCTACAGGAGACCACCCTTCATATCAATCTCTGGAACTGCGAAAGGGGGCCAAAAATTTACCTTGCCCTCAAGGTCTTTACCACTCCCTCCTAGCCAACCTCACTGACCTAGTTCAGAACGGACAAATCAGGTGGACCATGTTTTGGTCACATAAACAAACAAGGAGGGACGGGCTCTCTGTTCGCTTGTGCAACGAAGCTCTAAGACTATGGGCCTTCGCCAGAGAGACATCAGATTCACATGCTAGCTGTGTATCTCCCAGGAGTTCAAAACTGTGGGGCAGACCGGCTCAGTCGAGTTATGCTGCCACTCGATTGGTCCCTACATTTGGACCAAATAAACCGAATCTTTCTGGAATGGGGGAACCCCGGACATAGGACCCTCTGGGCATAGTCCGTGGGAATGCCAAACTTCCGACGGTTCTGTTCCAGAACTCCGTGTCAGGGCAGCTCAGGCTACTGGACGCCCTTTCTCCTGAATTGGAATCAGGGCATTCCTATATGCCTTTCCACCGATTCCTTGTGGATTCCCAAGGACTCTGTTCAAACTCCAGATGGGATCATGGAACTAGATTGATCCTCATAGCTCCACGCTGGCCACGCCAAGTGTGCGTTCCCTCTACGTCTACATCTCACCCAGGGCTCCTACTTGGATCAGGCAGCTGCGCCAGACCTCCGGAAACAGGAGGAGGGGACTATGTGGCACCCAAACCACAAATCACTTCACCTCAGTGCGAGGTTACTCAAGGCTTAAGCACTTCTTCAAAGAGCTTTTCATCTTCCCAACCAGTGAAAGATATCCTTTCTGCCTCTAGGAACCCCTCTAACATGCGTTCCTATGCTTTAAATTGGAAACGTTTTTAATTTTGGTGTGCTCAGCAGGGTCTTGACCCTCTGTCACTTCCTTTGAATTCTCTTATTGATTATCTCATGCATCTATGCAATGCTGGCCTAAAGACGATTTCGGTAAGAGTCAATTTAAGTGCTATTGGCAGCATCCTTGAAACAATTAATAAATTTTAAGGTCACAAACCTATACTCCTCTCATCCTCTTGTTGCAAGATTCAGGAGCCGGCCTGAACTCTCACTAAAACCCCCATCAGACCAACCCCCGGTCGCATGGGATTTGAATTAGTGCCTCGCGTCCCAAACTTATGAAGCCACCTTTGAGCCACTGTTTTCCACCTCCTTGAAATTTCGGTACTGGAAGGTCATCTTTCCTAATTGCAGGTCACTTCGGCTCGCCGCATCAGTGAGCTGCAGGCTTTAGTGGCTAATCCACCTTACACCAAGAGTTCATCATGATAAGGTGAGTCCTTAGGGACGAATCCCCACTTTATGCCGTGAAGAGTGGTCTCGCCTTTTCATCTTAATCAAGAGGGTTATATCTTACCTGTCTTTTTTCCAGCTCCGCATGCATCCAATGCCAGAGCGGAACCTTCATACTCTGGATTGTAAAAGAGACTCTCGCTTTTTACCCTTTAATAGGACTCAGCCACATCAGAAAGTCTTATCAACTTTTTTTGTGGCCTTTGATCCTTCCCATTTGGGACTCCCAGTCACAAGCGTTACACTTTCCATTGGAGTGCTCAGGGAGTAATTTTCTTTTTGCTTACCAGAGCAAAATACATTCTCTGGGAAGGGCCATGTCACTGCCTCACAATGGTGAGGGCCATGGCAACTTCTATGGCTCCATCTGCACATACTTCTGTTTCATAGATCAGATCTCGTCGAGCCGCTACCTGGGCCATCGGTTCATACCTTCACAAGCCCATTACTGTCATGGACAAGGACTCCACGCCGGGATGCCTTTTTTGGCCAGGCTGTGCATCAAGCAACCTGTTCCATTCCTAAACAAACTCCTGCCCACCTTCCCAGAATGGATGCCTGAGATCCATACGAAGATGGCGAACCTTTACAGGGGATCCCAGGATCTAAGCTAGGGAGTCCCCCTATGTGAGGACTTATTCCTGCTTGTTCCTGGAGAATAGCACAGTTACTTACCTGTACATGGTGATCTCTGGGAACAGCAGGAATTAGTCCGCACAAACCACCCAACTCCCTAATAGGAGTTGTTTCTTTTATCTATATATCTTCCTGTCCTATCTCTGTTGACTCAGCGTATAAACTCGAAACTGAGGAGAGCTGTTCAGGAAGGCGGGAAGGCAGTGCGACTTGTGCAGTGGGAGGTCCACAAACAGCTTACTATTTCTAAGAAGCTGGGGGGAGCGTTCACGCACGGGCTCCGGTCAGGTACAAGACGTACCCATATGTGAGGAACTTAATTCCTGGCTGTTCCCAGAATGCATCACCTGTTACAGGTAAGTAAAAACTGTGCTTTCTCGGTACCGACCTCCTCAAACCCCCCCGGTAACCCGACTTCAAACGGTACCGAAAGGACATTCTTACCGATGACATTAACCGATGACATTAACCGCTGACAACGGACTGCCAACGTTTGCGGTTACATTCTGGTTACCGATAGAAACGTATCACAGACTGCTCTTCATGCCTATCGGTATCAATGAGGGTACCGGTATCGGCATCGGCGGGTCGGTACCTCCCATGCTCGTTTCAGCCGGCTCGCTTCCTTCCATACCGAGTTTGGAATCAATCCTCTAGCAGTGGGACAAATTGCTACCGACGGGTTCGTGCGAGTACCATCCATTACAGCTCAGTAACGTACACACCACACTATCCTTCAAGGGACCAACAAAATTTCCCCGATGCTCACCCCTTCAGATCTTCTAATCTAGAGGAATTCTGAATGAACACAGTAGGTGCTAGAGCTAGTTATTCAACAGATCTAGTGCTTACTCCCTCTTTCTTAGAGGACCTCCCCCTCTGGGGAGATTTTCTTTTAAAGCATTCATGCGTTTGATTATGGCAACGTTAATTGCGGCATTTTCTATACCTGGTAATCCAATATCCTGCACCAGGGTGATCCAGATTCCACTGCAATCCAAAGGAACTCATTTAGTTTCCTTTGCATCAAGACCTTGCAGGATTCTCCTATTTAGAAACATGGGAAAGCTCCTTTAACGGTTATCCCCACCTTCTAGGGCAAACTGAAGTCTTTGACCCCCTTTCTCCAGGTTTTCAAAAGTCTCGAGCTCCCTCATCAGTCTCTTGTGGTAGAATCAGCAATTGAGGCGTGGTGCAAGAGTCTAAGAGCAACAAACCCCCCCCCCCCCCCCCCCCCCCCTCTATCTTATCCGCCAGGGCGTTCGTGAGGCCTAAGACGTTTAAGATGCCTGTGGGGACCGTTCAAACCTTCCAGGCATCCATGGTGTTCAGCAATGAAGCTCTCACTATTTTTCTATAGGGATTATATCTGGAGGAGGTCAAAACAGAATTTACTACTTTGGACCGCCTTTTCTTCAAGAAGCCTAAAAGATGCCAGAGGGTTTTTCTTATACTAGACAATCAGGCTCAAAAATATTTCTAGGTTCCTTTACTCGTGCTTACCTGGACTCGTTTTGAGTCTGGTAGGCAGAGACCTATGCTATAGCCATAGGGGCAACGAGTGTAGAGCCTGACTCCAAGCCTTCAGACTTGGACAAAGGTGGGTTCAAGATAGAATGGGAAATGACCTCCTATGTACTGGAGAGGAAATCCAAGCAATGCTAAGTTAACTACTGACACTATTGCTTTCAGAGGAGTGTCTACGCATTCCTATATCACAGTTTGTACGGAAATATCCTAACAAACGTGTTCCCTTAGGGGCTGAGAAAGTTTTAGGTTCATCTTCATACCCATCATAACAGATGTTACCCGACAGGGGAAACATCCAACCAGGCTAAGGAAACCAAACTCACACAGGTTCAGCAAACCCAGCATCAGGCAGGGCTTATGATATATTATTATTACATCTTTCTTTCCTGTGTTGTGGTTTAGGAACATGTTAGTCTGCTTCTTCTTAATAGAAGCATCTACCATGTTTCCATCATAAACTATAGACATGGATATCTTCTCAATAGACATCCATTCCTTTTGGTTTCTATGAAGCTCTTCAGGATGATCATGCTTATAAAGTAAAAAAGGGGCTTTTGTTCTGTTCCTCATGAAAGGGAAGAGAGATTGCAACAACTAGCAAGAAGATAGTTTTCTGTGCCAGCATGTATATCGTAAGTCCCTTCCTTCAAACTCTTGCCTTTACATACCCGTCTTACATGAAAACATTTAGCATGTAGAGAGGGTACCATTTAGCTGGTGGGTTTTTTTCTAAATATCCCTGTAGGTGTCTACCCTTTTCCAGTAAGTGAGTTCCCTTTCAGGAGGTTACACCCCATTTTTTCAAATCGTACTTGGAGCAGATTATCAGTCAGTAAGGGAAGTCTGGCCACTCCTCCTTATGTCTGTTCATTCTTTCTGCTGCCTTAGTAATAGGCTGCAATGGCAGGAGTTCTTAGTGATTACCCTCTGGTTCTATTTACCAAATAACCAAGGTGTGTCATACAGTAGCAAATCACTTTATGGCCTTAGTTAGTAAGTCCAAAACAGGGTATCGACCTTTCTGTTTGGGAAACTCTAATTACTACAGGGCCTATTGGTTTCATTTCTTATTCCTCGCCACTCCAATTCCCTTGGCATATGGCAGAATAGTTTAAGTTAGTTACTGGACTTTTAAACAGCCAGCGTTTGGTCTTCCAACCCACTCTGCAGCATGCTCTATGCAACTCAAGCGTAGTAGCTCTGCACTATGGGCCCGGCTAGAGAGCAGTTGCATCTTCCTAGAAGATAATTCACAGAATGGTTAGGAAGGCCTCATCCAGTCATTCCCCGCATGCACCACTGGGAGGGTCCTACCTTTACCATCTCTTCGTAGGTCTCCTTTTAAAACAAAGGACACCATGCATTACATCACGTGAAAAACCTAAAGAAATCCTCATTTCCCTGGCTGCGTCCACCGGACTCCGTTCACCAGGGATATTTTCGTTTTCATTGCAGCTACGTCCTTATATGGTTGCCAATCCAATTGTGCCTTTTTAACAGTTTACCTTAATACAAGTTCTAAAAAGCGACATGGACTTGCAGACTGCAGACTGAAGATATCATACTCTGCACTTTTTCCCGTAAACCATCCTGGGTGATTCACAGGGCTAGAAATTTCTATATGAATCTAGACTGACTCCTTGTCAGAGAGCATTCACCCCGGACTCTCACATCCCAATCCACCCTAAACACGGGAACAAAGGTTTTCTTGCATATCTTAAAGCAGGTATTACCTTTCTTGTTATTAGCAGGCACCTTTATCTCCAACATAATCAGTATGTGGGTATAGTTATTATCGACATGTCTCTACCTACATATGTGAGGACATGTATATATCTATATGCAGAGTTATATATACTGGATCTATATGTATGCTAACATGTGGATATTATGCCCCATGAAATATATCTCCATCTATGTATCCACACACACACACACAACTATATACGATGTGTGTGTGTGTGTATATGCATAGATTCTATTATGACTCTGACAGCGAGGCAACAACCCTTATACAATGCTGTGCCAGCATGCATAGGGTTCTACATATACAGCCAATATTTGTGGTAATTTACACATTTTTACCATAACCCTGTCAGGTGTAGGTACCTCTGAAAGCCTTTCCAGGTATCATTATCTTTCCTAACCTAACAATCAGTTAGGACAAGATTTTTACTGATCTGCAGTTAATCAGAGGCTAACGCCTCGCTAGACATCTGTCCTTATTTCTAAAGGCATACAGGGGGTACGTTCAAATACCCCTTCTCTTCTACAAGGACTATTTGCTATTTGTCCATCCAAATTGGTCAAAGTATCTCCTTTTTGGTCCTAGGTGTGTGCTATTATTGAGACCACCTAAGACTTTCCTCATTGTCTGAGAAAGCCCTCTAGTTTTCCGCATGAAAAGACCTTTCTTCTTGTACACCACACAGTTTGTCCTGGGGCTACTCTCAACCCTGACGTTTTCAAACTTTCACCTGTACTCCTACAAGTTGGTTACATCTTACTTTCAACAGGGAGGTAATCCTTGAGGGTGTTCTACTGGTTCTTACTAAAAGAGCCATGTGAAAACGCAATAAAATTGACAATACCACAAGAGTGAGGTCCATATTGGAAATATTTACTCTCCAATATTCATTATTATGATCCTCCTACACCTAGACTACATCCCGGAAATCCTGGTTTAGTTTCGGTTTCACGGCGTGTCTCGTTTATTTCAACGCCGAACCCTCATTCACCCAGGAGGCCTGAGGGGTTTCTGAGGGGGAAAGCATTGCTCATCTGAGATCGCTCGCGGTGAAGCAGTATATATAAGTAAAGTATTGCTCTCAGTACCCAGTAACTTTAAACTACTACTCATTCCCAATACGTGAAGCTCAATAATAAAAGACGAAACATATTATTAAAAGCAACGGGTCTCAAGACGTCAAAGAGCTACGGTATTATATTGGGGGATTCGACCTAATGCTCTAATTTGCATCAATGAACCCCTTAGGTTATGTATCGCGAATGCGCGGCGTTTGTTGAATCAAACGGTTTGGAAAGAAGACAAGAGACCCCCCCTACCACCCAGCAAAAGAAATTTATGAGCGCGACGAAACGCATGTTCATTTGAAAAGATTTGCAAAAAATCCATTCTGTTGGAAAAACGAATAAGAGTGAGGCCGACGTTGGAAAAATACAGCCCCTGATGAAACAAGATCGCGCAGTGAAGCGCGAGCAGCGCTGGGAAACTGGGGCCATTTTGAAGATAAGCAAAGATGCTCTCTCGTTTACAAGTCCCATTTTTTGAACTGCTCTTATAGGAAAACCATCTATTAAGTCAAATGCTGATGAAGAAGGCAACATAAGGGTCATTGATTGCAAATTAGGAGGAACTTTGTAGGTCAAAACCAGATAAAGAACGTAGCTCTTTGAATTCTGAGACCCGTTTTGCTTTTAATAATAGGTTGATACTTTATATTTTGAGTGAAGTATTTGGGAAATGAGTAGTAGTTTGTCAAAATTCTGGGTATTGGCAGCAATGTAAGTTATTTAGTATACGGGCATCAACAGTGAAATTTGCTCCCTATAGAATAGACCCTACATCTTAGATTAGCCACATGCTGAGGACTCCCTCCCGGCATCTTAGCTTGGCGAGTCCCCATATGGGGTGGAAGACTCATTATGATTGTTAATGGAGAGAGCACAGTTACTTAACCTGTAACAGGTGATCTCTGGGAGTAGCAGAAGAATAACGTCTTCAAAAAACAACCCACCTTCCCATGGAGGTCTATCTCTATATTTCCATCTCTCTCTTTTTGTTCTCAGCATTAAAACTTAACTGAGGAGAGGCAGTTGGGAAAGGCGGGAAGGCAGAACGCAAGTCGTGGTGGGATGCTCCAAAAAGCGTTCTTATTGGACGCTGGGGGGAGCGTTCCCCCCCCGCGCAGACAGAACTCTGTCGGTACCTACGTACCCATATGTGAAGCAGTATTCATGCTGTTCCCAGAGATCACCTGTTTAAGGTAAAGTAACTGTGCTTTTGTGTATGGTGGTCGGGGCAGTAACATCGATTTTGTGAACAAGAGAGAACACGGAAAGGCCATCAAATGGTGGCTCAGTGTCCGATGTGCTTCTGAAAGGAATACCTCTGGAGACTCCTCACTGGGTACCGCTAACAAACAGATGCCAGTCTAAGCGGAAGGGGGTGTGGCTCTGACAAAGCTACAGGGAAGGCAGGGACTTTGGTTGAAACAAGAGAAGGGAATGGCGCATCAATTGACTGGAGTTGCGAACGTTATTCTTGGCTCTGCAAGGTTTCCAGGGACCTATTAAAGGGGGAAGCCGTCAGTGTGTTCTCGGAAAAACGCCATGGCGGTGGCTGATAGCAACTGGCCAAAGGGGGCATGAGCAGCATCCAGCTTGAGCAGGAGGTGACCTCCTAGGGCTGGAATGGGCAGAGATCAACATGATGGATTATGCGTGGTGCATGTGGGCGGCAAAGAGATTATAGCGGCGGGGAACTATGAGAGGGGTGCGGATCGAGACCAATGGAGTGCGTCTGCTCAATAACAGCGTCTTTGGAAAGCTGGTGAGGTGCTGGGGAAAGACGATCATGGATTTGATGGCAATCTTTGAGTCAGCAAAAAGCGGGGAAAGGTTTTACAAGCAGACGGAGGGGCGGAGCGCATGTTCAGAGGGTCTAGATGGCTAGTACAACAGTGGCCCACACAGGAGCTGCTGTATGTCTTGCCTCCCTGGCCACTAGTCAGGCATATTGTGCAGCGCATAGAGGCACAGCGGGATCCCTGGTTCTCGCTGATCGTACAGATTGGCCAAGCTGGCCATGGTATGAAGATCTGGTTCGGCTAAAAGGACGATTATCCGTGACAGTTGCTGGTACAGATGGATCTCCAAGTGTCAGAGGACCATTAGGATGACTGAGAGGGATCGATTCTCGCTGACGGATTGGCTTCTGGAGAAGGGCACCGTTGAGACACAGGGGCTAGTCTCCCGCAGTGAAAGTAACTCTGGTGAAGGGCCATAGGTGGACGGCTTCGCTAGTGTATATACGTGTGTGGGAAAGTGTGTGAACATTGGTGTGAGCGGCAGGGCGGAAGCAGCTATAAAAAGCAGCGGTGCCAGACATTATGGCTTTTCTCGAGGCGAGGTTGGATAAGGGCCTCGCGACCAGCTCCTTGCATGGTGCAAGGTGGCGTCTCTTCCTGTTAACGGGACCAAGTCAATGGGAAGAATTTG